>PVIA01002554.1:0-76118 GCA_004024845.1 Tonatia bakeri
TCGGGGACCACAATACTAGCCCAACTGCTCTGCCTCCAACTGGACAACTTTGGTCAAATCATTCCAGCTCTCCAGGCTGCCACTTCAGCATCTGTAAAACAGTGTGCACACTAGGTGAGCTCTGCTAACGTGTCTTCCAGGTCCCATAATATGATCTGAAGAGGTGACACCCAACTGCAGGGTCTGGCTTGTCCCTGACGCCTGCAGCTAAGCTCTGAACATGAGTGGCTATTCAAAGCTTCAGGCTTACTGATCAACCCTCTCCTCCATTTGTGCATTGAATAGTGACTTACCCGCTGCTTATCTGGGTCCACAAAGCGGATCCCAAAATAGTCTTTCTCAAGGAGGTTCAGGTGGTGGCAAAGAAGGTCAAACAGGTACTGGCCTTTAGCATCTCTCTGCAAAGAAAGCAAGCTCCATTAAGAAATGAGAGGGCTTCTCCAGTGAAACTCTGTGTTGATGGTCATTAAAAGTCATTTATCATAGCCGCGTGAGGACAGGAAAGGGGCACCTATCCATAACTATGTCCTCTGTATTGTGATACATTAGATATTCTCTGGAATTCTGAGGCTTTAGCACCTGAAAGGAGTCTAAGAACCCTTCCTTCCACAGAAATGTCAGGCCAGTCAGAGGAGAGTTAGCGAGTCCAGTTCTGGTCTCTGATGCACAAAGCTCTGCCAGGAAATACAGTGTGGCATACATCACGTGCAGCTGCTCTGCCTCTAAAGTACATCTGAAATCCGTTCACTTCTCTCCATCCCCATTACCATGCCGCAGGTCAGCCACCACCACCTCTCAGCTGGACCACAGCCAGAGCCTGCTCTCACCCTCTCTCCACACGACCACAATTTACTCTTTTTTTTTTTTTTTTTTTGCTAAATAAGTAATATAGGCACCTAGTAAGATATTCAAACATACAAAAAGATCCACTATGAAAAGTCTCCCTTCTACCCTAAGTCACTTTGTGCCTCAGTTCCTCCCCGTAGGAGCAACACCATACTGGGCTCTTATGTATCTTCAGTGTGGTCTTACATCACAGGCAAGCCTGTGTGCATGCACGCCTCCTCTTTTATAAACACCCCGGCAGCACCTTTAGTTCTGCATTCTATTTCCTGGGCTTTTCCCCACTTAGGGTTTCTTGTGAACCCTTCTGTAGCAGTATATATGTATAAGCCTCAGTTTTGTTTCTTTTTTTTTAAAGATGTTATTTATTTATTTTTAGAGAGAGGGGAAGGGAAGGAAAAAGAGAGGGAGAGAAACATCAGTGTGTGGTTGCCTCTTGCGTGCCCCCTACTAGGACCTGGCCTGCAACTCAGGCATGTGCCCTGACTGGGAATCGAACCAGAAACCCTTTGGTTCGCAGGCTTGCACTCAATCCACTGAGCTATACCAGCCAGGGCTAAGCCTCAGTTTTTAACTGCTGCATGCCACTGCAATGAACCTAAATTTATTTACCCGGCTCCACATTGATGGAATTTGTTTCTGATCTTCCATACAAACCATGTGGCGGTGAGCACACGATCATCTTTAATCACATCACCACTCCTGCTTCTTAACACTGTCAGTGACTTTCCGTTGCTCTCAGAATACAGTCCAGACTCTGATCATGTCCTCCATGGCCCTCCATGACCTGGCCCCTGCCTCTTCTCCGAACGCTCCCCGAATCATTCTCTTCACTCTCTGACCACGGCTTCCGTTTCTGAGCGCACCAGGGCTTTTCCGTTTCTGAGCGCACCAGGGCTGTTCTGCCTCTGCATCTCTGTATTCCCTCTGGCCGGCATCCTCGTCCACCAGCTCTTCTCAAGGCCACTCCTGTCCTTGAAGTCTCAGCTTAAATGTCCTCTCTGCAGAGGGGCCCTCCCCTGTAGAACACCCTTGCCCAGTCACTTTCTATCTCATTTGTCCTGTTCCTTCCTTCCCAGCACTGGCAGTAATCTGTAACGACCTTGTTGACTTTTCCTTATTTGTGCATTGTCTCCTCCCTTCCTAGGCTTTAGTTTTCCTGAGGGTGAGCCCTCCCCCAGAACTCAGCACAGGGCCTGGCAGGTAGGTCCTCAATAATTATTTGTTCAGTAAATGAATGACTGAATGAACAGAAGGTAAAGGGTTAGCTGAAAGGTTTCACAAAATGTGAGGAAATTATGCCATTTCTAAATCCATAGCCTTCTCCTTCAGGGACCTGCCTGCGTATCTGGGATGAGCTGGGAAGAGAATGACTTGCAGGAAAGTGCCAGGACATCTGGAGCTCTGCAAGGCCCCGCTCTGTGGGCCTGTCCCCAGTGGTCTCTGCGGCTGAGACACCCATCTCTGGTGGCTCTGTGTCTACTCTGCATGCAAATCAAGGTTGTCCTGTAAGACCCAAGGTATCTCACCTGTGCCAAGACCAAGGCCATGGGTAACTGCAGAAGGGCCTGGCCCTGCTCCACGAAAGGTTTACACCTCACCTCTGCCCTTTCCGCTGGTTCACCCTACGCTCTACAAGAAGAACTAGGGCAGGATATCAAATCTCTCATCAAACATCTTAACAGCGTATCCTTGAAGGATAGAAGGATGAGTAGTGGACAGATCAGCTAAGGAAGGAGGTGCCATGCAGGCACCCCCACCGTCCCGGTGGCCCCACACTCACTCTCACAACATAATCCTGAGGCTGTGCGTCCCCTTCTCCCCACCACCCCACCCCACCCCTTTGGTCTCCCACCAGAAAGAGCTAATCTCAGGACAGAGACTTGCTAAGAGTCACAGTGGGACTTCTGGGTGGTGGGCCACAAACCAGGTCTTTCAAAGGGTTCTATCACCAACTGCTGTTTTGGGCAGGGCTGCCAACTGTGTCCTTACTGATGCCCCCCGAGTGTGGGAAAAGCTTTAACTCATTTTTAAGGTTCTTCAGGAAGCAGGAGAACTATGTTTAACTCTACCCCAAGAGGCACGTCCTATGCAATTATCCTTCTCACAGCAACTGAAATGCAATATTAAGAGACAATTGCATGTCGTGAATATTTTTCTCTATAGATTTCACTTGGCACCAAGCTGGCCCCTACAGTGTGACCAGCTGGGGTGAGTTAATGGCTAAAGAAGTTTGCTTCCATACACACGACAACCGTACTAGCAGAGACGTGGGGCAGGCATGGGGAAAACGTGCTTCTGTGATGGAAATCACACAGGCTTTTTGTAAGAATCATGTCTTCCATAAAAACAACTCATTCTCATGGGCTGGCAGCTCAAACACACTTGTCGGGCTCCTAGCTGGTAAGAAATTTAGCAGGTCCAACCTGAATTCTCCCACCTCACAGGAAGAAAAAGAAGCAAGGCTTTTATAACTCTTCAGGCAGTTATTAAAAAAAAAAAAAGAGACAAATCCCATTACATATTCCCTATATCAATAAAAAAAAAAGATTTTTTTTTTGTTATTTCTCAGCATCTGGTGGAACCGCTGTTCCCCACCATGAAGTCACGGTTCCCTCGGGTTCCCATTCACCAGTGGTAGATGCATCACCTCTCTGAGCTAAAAGGCTCTTGTGTGGACGACTGAGGAGAAGCACCTTCCTCTGTTGGTTCTCCAAAGGTGGAGGGTGGGAGGTGAGGGGAGTGGTGAGAAAGGTAGGAACAGAGCTTCTGCTTACGGCAGAACCCCATGAAGTTTAAATTCCCAGCAGAAACACAAAGGCAGCGTCAACTCACAACCTGCCTCTCGAGTGGAGTCCTCACGTCTGTGGCTGGTGGCATGGCCTAATGCAGCCCTCGGGGGGAGGCCACATTCACCTGAACCATCACGTGGGCTCCCTGTGACGAGCTGCTGGAAGGGGCGAGAGTTTAGGATTTTTAAACTTCCTGGCTTTGTGGGTCCCCTTGAACTTCCAGAGGCTGGCAGTATCTTATAACTTCCTGTCTGTGGTCTTCCTAAGTTTGGGTCTTTCTGGAATATTCTGTGGCAGCCAACCTCTTTTCGTTGGATGGCAAAGTCCAGTGAGTTCTATCTTCTTTCCCTTTGCCTGCAGTTGCCCTGCACTGCGGCTGACCCACTGCTGTGTGCCGAATGCTGTGCCATTGATTATTGAGGAGAAACGGGCACTTGCATGACAGGTGATGATTGTCTGGTCACGCCGTCAGGGCCCTGGCCTGAGGATGTTTCTCTTCAGGACAAGGGAGCTGAAGCAGGCTGCCCAAACCCAGGTAAGCCTCTGAGCTTATTCTCTTCCTAAAGTCATTGTTAGGTCAAAATAACTTATTAAGCACTCATTAAAAAATAAATTTGTATTTTATGAACCATAATAGTACCCACATCTAAAGATATGAAAATAGTGCCTATAAATCAACTGTGAGAATAATAGTGCATATTAGCCAACCCACTTCACCTCTCCATACGGTGCACGGATGATCCATGAACCCCTGAGAATCATTCTGTAACTCCGAGGTTAGGAGAATTCACATCCCTGCCCCTCCCTGGAGCTCCTGGTTCTGCTTCTCTACGGTTTGTCTATTCTTCAGGGAAGGGACCGAGGCAGCAAGCAGCAAGCAGGCTTGGGCCAGTGACCCAAACTCGTTAGTCAAGGTTAATTGCATTTTCTGCCTCCTAATCAACACCCTTGAGCACGAGAGCACTTCTGCTTGAACCCACCACAGAGTCCACCCCAGGGACACGAGCAGGGCGCGTCCTCGTCAGAGGGGCTAATGTGTAGGAAGCCCCCACTCACCGGGCCTCCCCTTATTCAATCCGACTTCCCTGTGAGGCAGGCCAATTTTAACAGCCAACTACGTGCATCTTGAAGAGGCCAAGAGTAAGCCCTAAGTTCTCAGCTCTTGGGCCACCTGCTGTTAAAAGAAGAGCTGGCCCTGGTTTCACAGGCCTGGCTGTAGATCAGGCAATGGTGAGAGGCAAAGGGCAGGAGGCTGTGATCACCTGCTGTGCAGAAGCACAGGAGTCCAGGGGTGGAAAAAGGCCTCGCCAGGATGGCGGTGCGTGGAGGAGGGGAGGAGGGGGTAAGCAGTGTTCTCAGAGGCCTGACAGGGAGGGACCAGGCACTAGGAGTGGTGTGGCATCTCGGCCTCTATTCTAGTTTAACTTTCTATTTAAATTTCTTGTAGGTCAAGACTCCTTTGCTTTCCTTATCAGTGTCCTCCAAGGACACGTGAGTGCTGATATCTGCCAGTTCAGGAGCAGATGCTGTATAAAGCACTTTAATGTCACAGAGGAACAGCCACATTAGCTCATCTGCTCAGGGCCGTGGTAAGCTGAGCTGAGAGGTGTGAATCAATTACTACGGTGCAGTCCTACCTCTGTGTTCACGCCTCACACCCGGCCCAGCTTCCCAAGGCAGAGGGAGGATAAGGGGCACCCATGCTAACAGCAGGGCCCCAGATTTCTTAAAGGCAGCAGCTTCCATACTAATCTACATATTTTTTTTTGATGGGAGGGAACCCCTGCTGAGCTCCTGGCCCCGGAGACACTTTTCTTGCTTGGTCCCAAACCAAGACAATCTGTCTAGGAACTGCTGAAGCTGCAGCTGAAAAGCTCACTCTGGGATGGAAGATGGAAGTTCATTCCAGGGAGAAATGCGGCCATGCTATCTTCCGCAGCAGGCTGTCCCAAATTCCCTCTGCTCCCTGCTCTCAGAGGAGATGGGCTCCAGAACTCTGGCTGGAAGGACAGGGCCCATGCAGGCACTTGGTATCGAGGCTATAGGACCAGGAGGCTGGTGTGGGGCCAGGTGGCTCGTGGGGGATAGGCCCGGCCCCAGTGGAGGGCAGTGGGAGTTCAGAGGGAGAGGGGAACAGTGCTTACTCAGATTCCTGCAGACACTGGCCTCACCCAGACCTTAATAAAGACAGAACCTCTTGTGCCAATACTCCACATTATACATGCAAATTGAGGGAGTCGGATGATTTTCATGATGCAAACAGATATCTGTAGGTTCAGATGCCAGGGGTGGGGCCTCAGGGAGCCCTCTTGGCAGTCCTTGCTGCGGTCAGAGAACCGGCTTAGCCATCGCCACATTGCACGCAGAGGACGTGCACACGGGGCAGGGAAGCATTGCCAGCCTGCATGTGTGCAAGTAAATGTCATGGGAAGGAGGACTAAGTGTTCTGTCAGCACAGATGGCCCCAACCAGACTCAACAAGGGCAATTAAGACCCTCTGAGCAGAATCTTCAAACCTGCTGCTGTAGCTGGTAAGAGTGGGACTAATGAGAGGGCTAGACTCAGTGAGATATCAATGATGGTGCTTCAAGAGCTAAGGCACCCTCATTCCTATGTGAATTCCTTGTATCTGCCAAAGCATCTGGAAAGCAAAAAACCTGAGCTGGGCTTGAAGAAAAGCAAACTGGTCTCTATTTCCCAGCTGAGGCCACTTTTACAGTAAGGTGACTCTTGGAAGCCTCACTGTTTCTTGCAATTGATTGAATATATTTTGGTTGTATTCTTCTGGCCAGTGCTAAATATCTCAGTGCACTAGTCATGTCACAGCTGCAGAATTACTGAAAACTAAGCCAGGCTTGTTAGGAAAAAACTCATTACTTTGTACTTGTGAGAAGTGCATAGTTCCCTCTCTCTCTTACACACACAACCCTCTCATACAATCGTTGCCTCAGATAACTTGAGAAGAGAGTCCAGAATTTTGTGGTAGACTTCTTGCTCCCAGTTAATTTTACTGCCTTCTTTTCTTCCTCAAAGAGCAAGTGCACATGTCATTTGACAAACCCGGGAATTTCTGGAGTTGTAAGGAGTGGCCTTGGCCAGAGGAATTTGGCAAGCTCAGCATCCTCACTGTTTCTCATAGCCCTGTAGCTAGTCCCCCAGTTTGCCTCCCCCTCAGCAGAAAGCTGTTTACTGGTCATCACCAACAAATGGGATAGATTCTGGGCTGGACACATCCTGTAAATGAAAGAGGCCGGGACTTTGGAGTCCTGGTGCAATCTCCTTTTCAACTGCCCTGTTAGGTCCCTCAGGTGTCCTAGAAGTTGAGGCGGAAGCAAAGAGAGCAGAGAGGGGACAGGCTCTGGGAAGCCGAAGGCACTAAGGATAACACCGGGGCTGGAGGCACGGCCCTGCCCTGCCTCCTCTTAGCGTGTGACCGCAGACCTGAGCAGACACAGGTTAAGGTAACAGACTTTCACCTGTCTGAGCTTCTGGTTCCTTATTTATACCACAGACTAATCCTACATCTCTCAAAGCACTACTTACTGTGAGGTCAAAACACACAAAATACGTAAAAACCAGTGTATTTTTTCTACCAACTTCCTCTGCCTGCTGTGACCCCTTCCCTTAGTCTGAAGGAATTTGAACACGACAAGGCTGTAGCAGTGAGACTGTGCACTCGTGGCACAGAAGCGAGCCTCTCTAGACAAGAACACTAAGGTGGGTTCGGGTGTATGTCCGCTTGTTCTGTGTCCCCAAGCTTATGGGGAAGGCCGCTATTTAGAAATCTGCCCTACAGGGCTCGCACAGAACAGACTGGCATCTTCTCCAAACCCCAAGCCTATCTTCCTCACACTAGGTTGGAAGAGTAGAAAGTATAAAATACATGTTCTCAAACCAGCCACCTCAGAGACTTGGCAGCTTCTACTCAGCACCACAGAGACAAAGGCAGATTCTTATGAGATTCTCTCAACACCCTCTAACACTCCAGAAGGAAGACTGAGTGAGGTGGAGGATGAGATACAACACAGTTCCAGCAGACACTGTACCTTTTAATGCCTTGGCGTTTAGAAAAAGAAAAAAGCCTTTGGCAAAATGTATTTCATGAAATTAATCCAGAGCTTCAATCTTTCTCAGAAAGCATAATTGGTTCTCTCTGGTGTTGAAGTCAACAGGAGCCAACTGTAGTCTCAGATTCCTCTCTTAGGAATCCTTAGGCTACTGCCCATACTGTTGGCGGACAGAGGAGCGGGGATGGACAAGTAGGGTCCATGGCTCTCTGATGGGAGTCCCAAGTTCCCCAGAGCTCACCCAAGTCACTCGTAGCTGTTGGCATCCTTACCGAGGACCAGACAGGTCATTCTCACTGCTGCTCCCGGGAAGCACCGCCAGGGCGTCCCTCAAAAAGCCCCTCGTCATAGCAGATAGCACTCTGAGGTCGGGTCCAAGAGCCTGATTCTTGGTCTGTGGTCCCACTTAATGGTAAAAGCCACAATTACAAATACTTCTCTTCCCAGCACAAGCAGAAATCACCTCACTAGAACAACGAAACTGAGAGTCCCTGGAGAGGACTGAGACAGTTGGGGCCAGAAGCCAAACAGATGGTGGAGAGATGGTTCAGTGTACCAATGCTGAGGCCTGGGAAAGCAGTAGAACAATTCCCAAATGTTCCAATAGCGGCACTCTGTCCCAGTGGTGGAGGAGGATAGTGTGGGGAGGCAAGGTAGCAGGCAGATGGCTAGCTCCCCTGGAAGTAGAGTTTCCTTAATAAACAACACATTCGGAACTGTATTGCGCTCTGGACCAGTGGTTCTCAAACTTCAGCCTGCATCAGGATCACTGGGAGGGCTGTTCAAACACAGAATGCCGGGTCTCTCTCCTAGAGTTTCTGGTTCCATGCATCTGGGGTGGGCCTGGTAATCTGCATTTCTAACAAGTTCCAAGGTGATGCTGATGCAGATGGTGTGGGGGTCAAAGGACTAGACCAACCCGTCTCCAGCACCCGTTGGTCACTGTCAGCTCTTGGAGCACAGACTGCTGGGATAGAAGGGGGAGAATGGACATCTGAACCCCACCACAGTGCAGCTCTGTCAGCACAATTCTCTCCTTTACCCAGCTCCCACGTTTTCACGTACCAAGAGTACCAACTTCAGAGCACTAGCGTTGTCAGTTAAACACCACAGAGAGACTCTGCTCCTTCCTGCCAGGTTTTCAGGCTCTGCCTTCCATGACAGTGGGCAGATGTACAATTCTGGCTGTAGAGTCCAAGTATCCCATTACCATCCACTTTCAGGGGCGAAGTAGCTCAATATTCACTGCACTTTTGCCATGAGCTAGATCATCAGAAAGTAAAGCTAACAGTTATCACCAAACCGAATTCAGAGAAAGAGCTTCCTTTGTACCTCAGTTCTGCTCTCAGTGGCAGGGATTCTGTTCCAGAACATTTCCTCTCCTGGCCTCTAGGGACCTCTCATCCAGGAGGTCGGTTGGGAGCTGCCTAGACCTTTCTGCCTGCTTCTGCCTTTTCCTTGGATCTGTCCTCTTTCAGCTTCTCAGTCAGGTTTCTGTCTCAGCTGTTATGACCAGCCTTCTCCTTCCTCCCTCTTTCATGGGTGGGAAGTGCATGGGTATGGGACAGGTGCCCCGAGAATGTCCTTTCAAGGAAAAAAGTCTGTGCTCAGCTTTGAGCAGGGAGTTTGGGGCAGTAGGGAAGTGATGGGAGTAAGGAAAGGCAAATTCTGGTTTTGATCTCCTGAGTAAGTCATTTCCCTCCCTGAGCCTCAGTTTCCCCCTATGTAAATGATCTCACACCCTGTTATGTGCCCAAACTCTCTGATTCTGTTATTAGTTGACAAGAGTAATAACACTCCAGGTCCACCTTCTCTTAAATGATGACAAAAAAGTTGTTTTTTTTTTTAAAGAGTAGGTAGCTTTACAAGGTAGATATTTATCAAGACATTTATTGAAGGTTTAATTAACTAAAAAACTCAGGGCCACTGCTCAAAGTAAACAGAGAAAGCAACTAAACAATTCATTCAATTCTAGAAAGTGCCTCCAGCAGGCCTGAGACAGTGAAGATTGTTATGTGAAGCTGTTATTCTGCTAGTCGTCTGGTCATTTTTACATTCCACTGTGAGCAATGGAAAAATCCCATTAGGTCATCCAGTGCCTGCCTCCAGCCTCGCACAGCGAGGACTGTCCGGGATCTTCTCAGAATGCATCCTGAGGCTCTGCCTCCCCCTGCCCTCCCCAGGCCCACGGTTTCCAAGACTGCAACTCAGGTGGCAGTGGGGCTCCTGAATTTCTATCTGGAAGGGCCTTAGGGGTGGGGGATAGAATAAAGTTTTATTTGCATGGTCCTGTATATAAGATTGAGAACTCTTCAACTGCCCAATAAAGGGACAGGTAATGACACAGATGAGAAGGGGCTGATACAGGAGCTGATAAAGCGTCCCTTCACCTTATCCTGCACTATCCTAAGCTTATTTCAAGGCAGAGTTCCTGAACCTGGTAAAAGTTAAGGGTAAATACCCTTAGGCCCCTGGACTGGTTCATTTCCTGAGGGTTTTCCCAGATGTAATACTTCAGTGGCTGAGCAGCAACAGGGGCCTGCTGGTCTTCAAATAATTCTTGGGTTTGAAACTGCATGACCTAATGTGCACTGGGGGTGGGGCAGGGATGGCTAGGTCTCCAGGGCACCAGGTAAAACCATGGGCGAGGCCTCGCAGTGAGATGAAGGGCAGAGGCGCAAGACTTGGCCTGAGAGTAGAGAGTGAGTGCAGGAGAGGCAAGAGCCTTGAGCTCAGCAGTTGTCCCCGAGGCCTCTGGCACATCCCTGTCACCTCTGTGCCTTTGCAAGGCAAGGCCACCAAGACCAAGAGTCCCCTGCAAGCTGTAGTTGGTCTTTTGCATCTGTGAATTCAACCAACTGTGGGAACAGTATTTTTGATCTGTAGCTGGGAATGAGAAAATACTGAAAAAGCTTTTCGTTTATTTTTTTCAAAGATTTTATTTATTTTTTATAGAGGGGGAAGGGAGGGAGAAAAAGAGGGAGAGAAACACCAGTGTGTGTTTGCTTCTTGCATATCTCCTACTGGGGACCTAGCCCCCAACCCAGGCATGTGCCCTGACTGGGAATCGAACCAGTGACACTTTGGTTCACAGACTGGCACTCAATCCACTAAGCCACACCAGCCGGGGTCGAAAATACTGGTTTTGATCCTTGGTTGGTTGAATCCTCAGGTAAGAAACATGCGAATATGAAAAGCCAACTGTAATTACTGGAAAAAAAAACCCAACCCCACAATTTAAGTGGACCCATACAGTTCAATCCTGTGTTGTTCAAGGGTCAACTGTGTATCTATCTACCAAGGGCTGCCCTTGGGCAAGGCACTGCCTGTGTGTTCTCAGGGATGTAGGGACATGGGATTTAGAGACATGTGAAAAGTGACTTAGGGAAATCCTGCTTCTTTCCCCTCATCTCGTGACACACAACTGTCCTACTGCTGCCCCTGCCGTGTTCATGTCCACTTCCCTCCCCATCACCTGGACAGACGGAAGTTTGCACTCATGACGCATGTAAGCCTTGTACTTCCTGAGGAGCAGCCGTTCGTTAAGTACTAAAAGACAAGACCAGGCTACTAGCTGAAGATTAGCACTAGCTAATCTTGTGAGTCCTGCCTCCTGGGTCTTCAATTACTGACACCCAGTGAGATCGGAGTCGGAGAGAACAGAGAAGAATCATGCTGGGGCAAGACTGTTCCTGGAGATGGAGTTCCTGTCCGAAGCAGTCTAGAAATTCATTTCAGGATGGGCCTCCCAGGCATTACCTTTTGTCTAGTTTGCTGTACTTGAGTGGGACAAGGGCTCCCAGCCTCAATGTCGCTGCGCGCCAGGAAGGCGCCCACAGTGGAGCCCAGCTAGAGAATAAGCAGTTAGGTTGTTCTGACACCCACATGGTCACGGGAAACAAAAACGTGGCTCTGCTTTGAGGAAGGTCTCTAGCTGGGTCCTTGGCACTGGATGGGGAACGAGAAGTTCAATACTGGAAAAGACCAATCATTACATCTGCTTAATTATATTGATGTGAATCTCATAGCCAAGTTCTTTTTAGAGAGTTGATGTTGGAAAAATACTTCCATGTTTCTGGGCTCATGTGGAATAGGATTTAGCATGTTTTTAACTTCTGGGAATTATCAAATTGTCTTCCTATGGGCAAATTCCACATGTCTCTAGGGATTTTCTATTTCCTTTACAGTTTTGATTTTTTTTTTCCCCTGATGCTTTGCCTGTCTTTCTAAAATATTTCCTGACACCTGGTCAAGATGCCACAGGATATTCTTTGGGCTTTGGCACCTCGAAAAATGGGTAATAAACACAGGATTGGATACCTGCCTTATCACTTGTCATAGGCCAGGTTCCTTAGGAAGTGGACCCTGGGATGGAGTTCAGCATGCAGGATATTTTTAGGGTGTGCTCTGAGGATCAACACCCACAAAAAGGAGTGGAGGAAAGCTGGAACAGGCAGAGGGAGAAGCTGAGCAGTAATGCAGGCCTAGTGTCGAGTTGGATGAACCATGGGGAGCTCCAGAGCTCGAATGATGCTTCAGAGTAGCTTCAGGTTGAGCCAAAATAGCCAGGCCGTTTACATCCCTGCCTGAAGCAGTCACGGGATAAGGACCTGCCAATGGCACCCCCAGGGGGATCGGGTGGGACCTATGAGTCTATCACATCACTCTTGACTCAAACCCCAAATCATAACTACTATTTCTTAAGAGCTTACCATGTGCAAAGCATTCTACAAGCATGACCTCTAATGCTAACAGCAATTCCATAAAAAAGGTTTCTGTTTATTCCATTTTGCAAAAGAGGAAACTAAGGATTAGTGGAATTAGATGACATGCCTAAGACCACACAACTAGCATGTGGAACTCAAACCCAGGCCTGCCTTTCCCAAAGTTCACTCTTTTCATTATGCTAAACCCCCATCCTTTGATATTCTCATATGGCCCCTGCATAAGCAACCTAGAGATCCATTCTTCTATACAGTTTTGGGTTGGATTTACAATCCTCTGACTATGTCTAATTGTACAGAGCAAAAGCTAGTTTTACCTGGGCCCATTGCTTGAATTCTTCTCTGAATTCTTCAGTTCTCTTAGACCTGGGCACTACTGGCCTCAGAAGACCACTCCCGCTGGGGAAGAGTCCAGATGTGGAGCTTCCCTAGAGGGCACCTCAGGGGAAATCTTCAAACCCTAACAGGAAACCAGTGACTCAGTCAGCAATATTTGAAGATAATGAATGAGAACTGGCAGATTTCTCCTTACTTTTTCTTTTAGATTTTTTGGGATCAGAGCATTTCTAAATCTCCATATCCCAGAGATTAGAGATCAGCTGGTAACCAATCCCAAACCTCCTGCACTGAGGCAGGAGCTGGGTGCAACACAGGTACCCTTTCTATACCCCCAAAGGCTGTTATCAACCTTGTTCTCCCTTTGTGGACTCCAGATAGCCCTAATCTTCAACAGGACACGTGTAGGCCAGAAGAAGTCATTGGCTCAATTCAAGAAAAGTTGCAGCCTCAGTAAAATCATACAGCAATGGCAAGTTTATTTGGCTCTGTGGGTCTTTCTCCCCGGGTAGAGAGTCTCATATGTTGTTATTTGGGCTGTTCTTTTCAGTGCGTCAAAGATGCTTACTTAGAAATGCAAGTGACATCTGACCAGGTAAGTGGCCCAGTTAGCAGAATAGGCTCTGGAGCAGCCTCCTCATTGCATTCAAGTCCTCCCTGCACTTCAAGTGAGAATCTTTTGAGGCTCTATTACTTAGACCTACTCTCCCTGCCCAGGAAGACTCTGGAGATGAATGATGAGATGATTCCCTTAATTTTCTATTAACCAGAGGTGAACATTATTTTTGGGTAGGGAAGAATGTCTCACAAATGACAATGGGATGATGTAAGTCATAATGGAGGTGTGTACAACGTACAGGGACAGTCTGGTGGAATGAGACTATGAGAAAGACCTCACAAAGGAGGTGATTTGCAAATTGAGTCTTGAAGGACACGTAGAAGCTGGCCAGCCTGAGAGTGGGCGAACAGCAGAGGCAACAGTGTGTGTGAAGCAGGGCACGTTCCCGGAATTTCAACTCCTGGTCCTGGTGTAGGGAAAGGTCTGTGGTAGGAGATCACTGTGGAGAGGCAGACAAGGGCCAGGTGGGGAATGGGCATGGATGGCTAACTAAGAACTTCATTCTTTAGGTGACGGCCAGGGGTGGAATGATTTTAAGTGGGAACAAGACTTGAATAGATTTCATGTTGGTGGAGGGGGATCAGAAGACAGTTAAGGGAGGCCAGTTAGAAAATCACTATAACAATCCAAGTGACCTCTGATGGGTGTCCAAACTAAGATAATGGCAATGAAACCAAAATGTGATGGACTAAAGAAATATTTAAACTGGCAGAGTAAGTGGTGTTTAGGTGACTCGTTTGAAGAGGGATGTGAATGAGAAGTAGGAATGTAGGACAATTTCCACAATTTCAATTCAGCAAGGAGGCTGGAAGAACAGGTTGAAAAACTATCTTTAAATTGAGTGTTATCACGGTAACTTTGGTGAATGGGTCATTAATTCTTTTAAGTCTCTTTCCAATTAATTAAGGAAATAATTAAGATTGCTTAGATCAGTCATTGCATTGATTTACTTTCAGAGTACATTGTTTTGGCAAATTCTGTCTTTTAAAAAGTTTGCTACGTTTCTTTCTTGTCCATACCACAGTTGAATACAGTTATTGAAGCACATAAATTATGTTTGTATAAATGGAGATGTGTATAGTTCTTTAAGGCACATTTCAGATGTTCTCCTCTGAGCTTCCATAGCATTCTGGGCATATCCTCCCTCTTAATATGTTGTAATTGTCATGGAGACAAGGGGGACCGGGCCCTTGTCTTTCTCCTTTTGGTATGCCTAATCCTTGAGCCATAGTGGGCATTTGAGAAATGAATCTTGACTGAATAAAAGCAGCACAGTATCCCTAACAAAACCTAATTCAGGTGCCCTTTTTGCAGACTGGTCAGTAGAACTGAAAACTAATTCTGCACAAAAAAACTGTGGGGATCCTCCCATTGACCCAGCAGCTGGGTCTCAGCACTGAATTTCCGGTTGAGTACTGGTGGTCACTTTCACACCAAGAAGAGTCAGTTCCGGGCACAGGAAATACAATACATCTGAAGCTTTAACCCATCAGCAGCAGCTATGGAGGCAATATTTTTTCAACTCTAGATTCTGACTCAAAAAAATATATCGAGAGAATTTCTGGCACTCATAGTTATCGTTAAATTAGCCACGACAGCTGCAAAATGTTTTCACTTTAAGTTGACTCTCAGAAGTTTCATTTGCATTTTCTCTAACTCAATGATATTGTTGGAAAAAGTCAGGATTGCTTAATACAAGGGTGGAGGGAGAGGGTATTTCATCTTTGATTCTTCTGAGCTGAATATTTTAAATTAATCACCTCTGTCATTAGGGGATTTGTCCATATGCTCTTTACAAATTATAGTTGCTAGGAATTTATAATTTAAGGATTTATGAAGGTCAAGAATATGGAATTCCAACTAATACCTGAAATAACAGCCTCAAAGACAAGCATCCCTCATTCATATCCGCCCTCCCTCTTCCAGTGCAATCTAGTATGAGGGCTGTTCCTGACATGTAGACATTTCCAAATGCAGCAACATTGAAACTCAGTGTGAGTTTTAACAACTTGCTTTTCAAAGTCTATGGAGCTTTGACCATCTAAGTTTAGGTCTGCTTAATATGGAATGGCTTTGCTTTAAAAAACAGATTTTGTCAAAGGCTTTAATAATCCTTTCCTCCCTGAACATTGTTTAACCTTACTCATTTGGACCGATGGAAGGTGAAAAGGGACAGTAAGGGCCAAGTTACTTAGTGATGTCTTAATTTTCAATGTTTACAGTGAAATGAAACTTTTGTTGCTTCTGATGGCAACATACACAAAAGTTAAAATACACATAGTCATGAGTACTTAGGTGTTCATAATCATAACACACAATATATTTTCATGAATAACAGTGTTCCATAAGATAGAGTGTGAGTACTTTAATGTTTAAGGATTAATTAGACCCAGAACTTAAAGTTGTGGATATTCCACAACACGGTTTATTCACCTCTGTACTGGAACAGTATCTTCCTAAAATTCATGTCTACTTGAAAGATCAGAATGTGACCTTATTTGAAAATAAGGTGTTTGCAGAGGCCCTAATGCCATTGGATAAAGTCCTTATAAGAAGGCCAAGTGGAGAAAGACACACACAGACAAAAGAGCCATGTGAAGGTGGGGACCCAGATTGGAATGACGCAGCCACAGGTCAAGGAGTGCCGAGGAACCCTAGAGGCTCAGAAGAGAAAAGGAAGGATTCTTCTTCAGAGCTTTCAGAAGGAGCATAACCCTGTTGACACCTTGATTTCAAACTTCCAGTCTCCGCATTTGTGCAAAAATAAATTTCTATTGTTTCAAGTCACTCAGTTTGTGATTATTTATTATAGCAGCCCTAAGAAATTAATATAACTTTCTTTCAGAGCAAAAGTCCCACTATATATATGGCTATCCTTTTAAAAGTGAATGTAGCCTTGTATTATTTAATATTTTCATGTACAGCATGTCATCAAATAACATCATTTCCTTATAATGTAGATGAGAAAAAGAACTGACTCCTGTCCAGGACCACTGTCTGGGTGGAGTGTGCACACCCTGCCCGGGTCTCAGGGGTTTCTCTGTGTACTCCAGTTTCCTCCCACGTCCCAGGATGTGCGTGTGAGGTTAACTGGCATGTCTCCATTGTCCCAGTCCAGTGAGAGTGGGCGGGTGTGAGCGTGTCCTGCGATGGAAAAATGTCCTGTCCAGGGTTGGTTCCTGCCTTGCACCCTGAGCTACCAGGATAGGCCTTGAACCCAGAATTCTAGTTTCATCATTACAAAAAGGTGATGTTACTTAGAAAAGATATAAACATTGTTCAACAGTCTCGATTCTTTCAGGCTTACCTGGGGTCCTCAGTGCCTGCCCCAGGCATAGTTAAGGGTCAGTCAGAGATCTGGACAAAATTTATGTATAGAATTTGGGGCTCTCTTGTCTGCCTCTCTCCTTTCTAGATGCTGTGGTTGTCCCAAACTTGGACTTCTGTGGGTTTGATATTAACTGTAGGTTCCAGTGAGTTTTAACTGCCTTTCCAGAGGCCAAATGAGATGTGCCCTCAAGCTAAAAGCCATAAAGGAATGGGAAGCTCACCCACTGCCATTTCCTTCTCCAAGAGCTGACCCTCCTTCAGTTCCTGTCTGCTTCTGAATCATGGCCCAGTGATGTGAGGTGGGTGTTGTTTTCTACATTTTGTAGAGCATTACAGTTATCTGTGGAGAATTGGTTCAACAGGAAATGCTAGACCATTACAGAAAGCAGAAACCTCCTTCACTAAAAATTTTGGTGCCATTTTCTTAAAAGAAAAATTTTTCCGGAACTCAAAGAACTAGCTAAGAGTACTAAACAAAAGCCAAAGTCCATAGTCAGTTGTAAGCAGGGGGAACTCATTTAAATTACTACTCAGGAAGTCTCAATTTAGTTTTTTAAAAGATATGAACTTATGTTTACCTGTTACTTAGAATATCGGTATGAATGAAGAGGGTGCTGGAACCGGAGGCTTTTTGCACCTGCCACACTCCCGCTCCGTGCCGTCGTGAGGACACTGACACAGCCAAGTCACATCTGACTGCAGGCATGCACAAGCACATGCGTCCAACCCCAGGCACACTGAATGGTGATGCAAGCTTTGTGAAAGTGCTCAGGGGCCTGGAGGAGCGGTACACAGCACGACGGACAGGAAAACTTTCCCTCAAATTACTTTCGAAACATCTTCCCCAAAGGCTCATTCCTCAGGCAGCTACCCAAATCACTCCCCCTCGAAGGTCTCCCTCTTCCAGCCCCATGCAGCCCCCTAGCACTAGTCCCATCTCCCCCTCCCACCCTCTCTCCCCCCCCCTCCCAGCTCTTGACTGCCGCACTTGTGCAGCTCTGTCCAGTTCTCCGCTCACCACAACAAAGGCAGAATCTTCCCCACAGTGATGTGGGGGGTGTGTGCAAGTGTGTAGCATGATTATAAATACTTACAATAATTCTTCTTGTCATAGTTACATATTCATTCTACATGTGGAAATAACAGGAAGGAAAGGGATGTGTTTCAGGATGGCGGAGTCTGAATTAACTATGGACCAGGGCTTTATTTACACACATTATTTCTAATCCTCTCCACTTTTCAGACAAGGAGCCTCAGGCTCAGATCCACTGTTAATTCTCTTCCCACCCCAGCACACAGGCTCTGGGACATCTCTGACACATGAATGTGAAATGCAGTAGTACACATGAAAGGTATGTCTGGAGTCTCGGGGGAAGAGGGGAGCAGAGGCTGGACTGTCTTGTGCTCAAGAGGGAAGGGCTGAAGGCTGGGGTGCTTGAGGGAAAATTTGAAAAACAAGAGCCCTGCTAGGTGGAGCAGGGGGTCTCCAGCATGGAAGGGGGTCTCGGACTCATCTTGTTCTCTTCTTTCCCCTTGCTCTCCACATGGTGGCCACATGACCTCCTCTCTGTCCCTCAAACACACCCAGCTCATTTGGAAAGACAGAGAAACTGAACAATAACTTTGTTAATTTATTTACTAAAGCTAATTACAGGAGATACTGTCTTGGCCAAAAAGTCTGTTCAGTTTTTTTCTATAAAATAAAAGACACATTTTTCATTTCCACCAATAACTATTGATTTGGATATTTTGAGTATGTCAGCTATCCCCTGCTATTGGCTTCTAGTAGGTAGAGGCCAGGGGTGCTGCTAAACATCTTCCAGTGCATCAGACAGCCCCACGGCAAAGAATTATTTGGCCAAAATCTCAACAGTACCAAGAAACTTTGCAAACCATTTTTGTCACGTTTGGTCACAGCACCTTCTCTGCATGTTTGGTCACTGCACAAATTTTTTTTTCCTTGCACTTCAGTTGTGTCTTTACTTTCTTGAAATAATAAAACATAATATGCTGAAAATGTTGTGTATTTTCTCCCACCTTCAATATTAAAATGTCTGCACAAAAATCCATCAATTTTGATAATCTTAAATAACGCGCGCTGATATGACGGCTGTCACCATGCAATCTAGCAAACTGCTTCAAGTGCAGTTAGGGACAACTGAGCACCACTGACGCCACCGTACGGGAACAGCTAAACGAACGTTTTGGCCAAACCAATACTTTGGAAGTCTCATAGGCAATTTCGGTCTTTGAAACACTGTATGACACCAATTCAAACAGTAAACCACTCCTCTTGTTTCATTATAAGCTAAAAAGTATAAACTTTTAAATTCCTGCTTTGTCAGTTTGGGGTAAATTGGCCTTAAAAGGGAAAAGTTCTCTCCCATATCTGTAGAATTGACTGCTTTTAAAGTTATCATTTGAGTTGAATTTAAAGACTACTGGTACTTAAGTGACTTCTGCTTCACCGTATGATATCCTTTAAAATCTCAATTTCCTGGTGTGAAGTCTTGAATGATTCATTTTAAGCAAGCATTACACAGGGATGGCTGCTGGATGTTTACCTTGGATCTGAGAGTGTATGTGGAGGATATTGGCTATGAAATATAAGAGTGGTAGATTACAAAATGCCATGCGTGGCTACAAAAATTTCTATTTATACTGTGTTCCAAACTCCATATATTTAGAAGCTACCATCTCAATATCATGCTGTTAACCTTGAGTTAGGCAAAAATTGGCAGTAAAAACTGTCTTCCTACCAAGTTTAGGTGTTGTTTTACCAAAAATCCATGTGAAATTTGAAATTTAGATTTTAACATGATGGTTTTACGATCCCTGGTTTTAAGGTGATTTCAAGAAATAAGAAGGCATGAAAAACAAAAGTAAGAATGAAAAAACGATGACAGAAGATGGAGAAGGAGGAGGGGAATGAGTAGGTGGAACTGCTGACAGTGATTCAGAAAGGCAAAGGGAGGAGAAACATCACCACTGGGGAGAAAGCGGAGCTGCACGCGTGTCTCACAGAAAGCGCAGAGTCCTCGAAAAGTTTAAGTCTTGACAAGTTCAATTTTCTTGGTACTGAGGCAGATGCAGCTGGGATACTTGAAAATTAAGAGGGTGACCCTGGCCGGGTAATCCAGTTGGTTGGAGCGTCATCCCAATACGACAAGGTTGCATGTTCAATCCCCGGTCAGGGCACATACAAGAACCAGCCAATGAATGCATATATAAGTGGAGCAAAAAATCGATGTTTCTCTTTCTCTCTCTCAAAAATCAACAAATTAATAAAAAAAAAGAAAAATCAAGATAGCTCAAACCCTACTATATTTCAAACACCTCTAGTATTAAAAGCTTTACCCCAGCT
Source organism: Tonatia bakeri (assembly GCA_004024845.1). Lineage (NCBI taxonomy): Eukaryota > Metazoa > Chordata > Mammalia > Chiroptera > Phyllostomidae > Tonatia > Tonatia bakeri. Next base: position 20,076 of record PVIA01002554.1, read on the forward strand.
GTTAGCAAAAGCTAACAAGTGGCCAAGCTGAGGATTTTTAAATAGCTTTCCTTGGGCTTCATTCTCCCACAAGTGAAGGTGTCAAGTGGAGGGAGGGGTGGAAAGGGAAGGAGAAAGGGAAGGAGAAAGGACGCTAACGCTGACTGAGTGATAACTGTGTCAGGCACCGCGTTAAGCATTTTGCATGTATTCCTTAATCTTCACAGCAACTTAAGAAACAGGTACTATGATAACAGTTTTCCCACCTGTGAAATGAGTTCATCATACTCATTTCACAGGTGGGAAAACTAAGCACAGAGAAGGGAGGTAACTTGTGTATTATCGTACAGTAAGTAATGAAGCTGTGAATTGGATCCAGGTGGTTTAACTAAAAACTCCGAATATATAATCACTGTACCATGTGGTATTTTCCAAAATAACCCCAAATAACCAAGTTGGCAGGATAGAAGGGACTGGAAGTGCACTGGGCTGTAACACCTGGCTGCTGCCGGGAGCTCTGTTAGGACATCGCGGTGGAAGTCCCGAGTCCTCTTCGGCGCTAATCTCAGTCCGCATCGTCATTTTTAAGTGAGGGGGGAAACGCATCTGAAGCTACCCTTTCTTCTAAATTCAAAAATAAATAAGTTAAAGAGTTAAAAATGTTTGAATTTTTCACATATTTACTTCAGTATATTAAGATTTCTACCAAATGTCAAATACTCCTTGAGGACAACATTTCAGTAATTCGGTGATAGCATCATGTAGCAATTTTGAGCCCAATTTCTAAAGTGGTTTGCACAAAGAGGGTGTAGTTTTTTTTCAAAGTATGCATAACACCCACATCCCCCAATACTCTCTCTATATATGGAAGGTATCTTCAAGCCATGGTCCATTTTTTTTTTTTAGGCTCTATTTATATGCAACTGGTTCTAAGAATTCTCAGAAAAGGACAGGCCTGACACTGTCCCCCCACATACATGCCTCAGAGCAAGAGTCCTCATACATTTTTCAGGCATGACCCACCTTAAGGGTTAAGACTCTGTAATGAGTCACTGGTATATTTTCTAAGGACCTTCAGGGTTGCAAATGGGATGAGGTTCAGGGACAGCCACCTTAGTCTCTCCCTTTCCTATTTGCCATCTGTCCACAGATCATTACGTTCAAATCTCAGTTTTATGAATAAAATAATAGAACTTGGGGACTTCCTCTTGGGACACATTTTCCCCACCATACCAGCCCACACCAGCAGCTGGCAGGGTTAGGGCTCCATTAGTCAGCAGGCAAAGCCACAGGAAAGAACTCCACGGGCTCACAGAAGGGGGCACTACAGACACTGAGCTTACATCAGCGCCTGAGTGGATGACTCTGAAAGGAAGGCCTTGCAAAGCCCCTCACAAAGCTCCTGATACCCCAGCAATGACTGCCAGCTCCTTACTCCCTGCCTTCCTCTCAGTCCACTTAGTGCCATTCGCTCGCTGTCTATGGGAGTCCCGTTACACAATGGGCTTTCCATCCCTCTCCTAAATCAGCCCCAAGGCCTTCCTAACCTTCCACCCAGTACCATGACTATTCTATTTCTGACTAGACTGTCAGCTCCCTTCTGGTAGGGACAACATCCAGTTCCCCTTTCCCAACCTCACGGAGCCTCGGTCATAGATGCTCAACACATACTGAACACGTGCTGCATACTGAAACTGAAACCAGTTCTGAAAACTGAGAAGTCAGGGGCAGCTCAGTGGAAACCACAGGGTTGGACAGGCACCATATGAGCCTCATAATGTTCGCTCCTGTATAGTGATGGAGTGGTCGGATTACTCCACACATGCCGACGGTATTTTCTGCAAGTCTGCCTTGTGTACTGACCAAAGGTGAAGCAGTCCGATTAGGCAAGGGCTATTTAAACACACATTAATCATGCATTAGGAGTCCTAAATTGAAAAGCATGACACCCAGGAAAGTACCTTGGACACAAGGCATCCATTACAGACAGAAGTGATCTCTCACGTCCTGCTGTGTACATATTTGGAGAGTAAGTGCACTTCAGGGAACTCTGCTTACTTGGAAAAAAAAAGGTTGAAAGAAGAAAATTACACATTTGCACGCCGCATGGAAACTCTGTGGCTTGGGGAGTGGGAGGCACTTGTCAGGCAGTCGGCTGTTTTGGAACTTACATTGTTAATCATGATGGATGAGCTGCTCAACAAAAGTATGCCTCAGTTTCTCTAACCGCTTCCTTCTTCCTCTTGGTATGCAGGAAGGCTAGGAGGTTCTTATACTGCAGGTTCTCATTATAAATACAGGCCCACTGCTCGGGGGTCTCAGCTCTTCCAGCTAAGGGACCAGCAGATGGTACAACCTCTGAAGAAGCCTATTCAGTCTCTGGTCTAAAGGCCCAAGTGCTTAACATTTTTATGCAGAACAATGAGGTTGGAGGGACAAGGAGGAAGGAAAATGTGGCCAGTGAGGGACGTGTGCCTCCTTGAATGAAATCCTAATCCCACTCTTCTCCTCGAGGAAAAGGGGAGCAGTTCCTAGTCTGGGGAGGAAATTGGCATCACTCTTTAAAACACACGTTCACACAGATGTACCCCAATGCTTGAACTACACTAGAGTCTAAGCTGATGACAGGGCGCTGGCCACATGGCGCGGTTGGTTGGTGTGTCATCCCATACACCAAAATGTTGTGTGTTCAATCCGTGGTCAGGGCACACACCTAGGTTGTGGGTTTGACACCCGGTCGGGGCGCAGGTGGGAGGCAACTGATCAGCGTCTCTCTCTTTCTTTCTCTCTCCCCATCTTTCTCCCACTCTCCCATACAATCAATATACACATCCTTGGGTAAGGATTTGAAAAAAAAAAGCTGATGACAGGTCCCTGGAGGTCACACACACACACACACACACACACACACACACACACACACACACTCCTGAGCAGGGTCACATTAAGAGAGGCATCAAGTGAGCCCCTTAACCTCAGTTTCACTGACAGCTCCTAAATGACACGGGCAGAGGCCCAGCACTCCCTTTCAATGGATCTGAGTCCCAAGAGTGAGCTCAGCTTGGGACCTGGCATCCTGAGATGATGAAAAGATCTTGAACGAGACACAGCTGGGACATCCTTACCAGAGGCAGCATTCTTAAGATTCTCAGATGGTTTTTTCCAGCTGCCTTGCTCAGCTGTTTTAATAACCAGAGATGGAAGCTGGGTGTTTAACAGAATGAACACTCTCCTCACCATCTTTTTGGCACTTTGATTATGGACAAAGTGACACTGACTGAACAATGAGATATATAATCTTCCATATAATGCCCTTCAAGTGAAAAGGTTTGGTTAATCTTGGTTTCTTGCTTCAAACATGGTATGAGACCAGATAAAATTTAGGTGGTGCAGTCTGGAAATCTATAGTTGGAAAGTACTTTAAAAGTGTTAGCATTATGATCATATATATAAGAATACTTAAGAAAAAAAGACTAGAAAAGAATGAGACCAAAATATTAGTGTATTAAGGTGCCAAAAATATAAGGTTTTCTCACATTTTCTAAATGTTCTATTGTATGATTTTTTTACAATAAAAAATAAATGTTTTTAATCCTCACCCAAGGATATATCCACTGATTCTAGACTGAGAGAGGGAATTGAGAGAGAAAGTGAGAAACACTGATGTGAGAGAGAAACATCAATTGGTTGCTTCCTGTATATGCCACAACCCGGGACTGAACCCATAACCTAGGCATGTGCCCTGACCCGGAGTTGAACCTGTGACCTTACAGTTTATGGGACAATGCTCCAATCAACTGAGCCACACTGGCCAGAGCTATAATAAAATATTTATAAATAAAATAATTCCTGGTGCTTTTAGGTTTCAAGTATTAAACAGTTTGTGCTCTGGATAATTAAACAGGGATTATTGAATTTTCTGCAACCATATGTCATAATGTGTGTGAAAGCACGTTACAGTAAGGTGGTACAAATATATTAGATATTATTGTCCTCAGTGCTTTTGAGAATTAGGCTACAATCCATTTAGAATGGCTCTTGTTTATTGTGGTGAGAGATATTCAGTAGGGCTGAAGGGATAATTCACATGCCACCAACCAAAAATATTCTGACACTGAAAAAGGGCTTACCCACTATCTCTTTAAAAATAAGGGAACAATAAATAACCCATGACAAATTCTATCTTCTCCCGCCCTGGGTGAAGGCTGAAGGGGGATGTTCGTCTAGCCTGGATGTGTACATGCTTGTGTGTGTGTGTGTGTGTGTCAGAGTTGCCATGTGGTAAAACTGCCACAGTGTGTCCCATCCTTTCTGGCCAAGCATCTCTCCCAGGAGGAGTAAGATCAAACAACAATCTGCTCAGCACAGCAAGCAACTACCTCATGAGGTGGGAAAACCTGGAGCTGCCCCATACGGACTTTTTAGCATGGCCCACATGAGCAAAAGCTGCACTAAATACATATTCCAAATACATTTCATCAGGAAGCCAGAGCCACCCCAGCATTTATGCTCAGAGTGATGCTCTATTATATGGATTATAGTCAACCGGAAGAAAATGGATATTCTCCACTACAGTGCAATTGTTCTTCATAAAGTTTTTAATGAGATTCCACCCAGGGTCACAGCAGTACTTATGTAATTACTCTGTATAACTCCAATAACACCTCAGCAGACTGCCTCGGCGCACTGCTGCAGTTTGCATGGTCTGGGAGCGTGGCCATCACACAATGCTTGGGTGACCAAGGCTTCCTCAATGCAGAATAGCTTTCAGGGATGAGGATGACACTTGCCTAAAATTTCTCAAGAAAATGTTGTGTGAAAAGAAAGGGAGCCTGCAGCTGCTAAGCTGGGTCCTCCTTAGTCAGGTGGTGAAGGGGGCACGTGTGGCCAGTGTGCAGCCAGTGTGTGGCCAGTGACCCACAGGCCACTGAAGGTGGCTCTGCTAAAACCCTGGGGCAATCCATCAGGGAAGGGCAGTGAGTGGGAGAAGAGGGGAATGGAATAAAAAATTGGTTCGCTTCCTTGAGGAAAACTGTATACCAGCAGAAAGCTGAGTAAAGAACAAAAAAATGCTGCTCAGAAAGTGGTTGAATCTTGTCTTGGGAAGTAACCTAAATTAGGAAATAGGCTTCTCTGATCCCTACTTGCTAAGAAATCCCAGCAGCCAGGGGCTGGGCCTCGAAAAGTCCCACCGAGGCTTATGTCCTGTGGGCCTGAGAATGACCTTCTCCTGTGCTTGCAGTTCTGCTTCAGACTCGGAGAGGTCGAAGCCTGGAGCTGACCCCAGGGCCAGCATGCAATCCCAGACCACAGTCCAGGGACTTGCCCATCAGGCCTGTCAGATGAAGAGAATGTAGAGGCAGGGTCTTGAGATCTGCTAATGAGTTCTCAGAGTTCCTAGGAAAGCAAATCACCACCGAATCTGCCAAGGTAGGTGTGGAGGAGGGGCAGGAGCATGGCATCACAAAGTCCTCTCTCCTGCTGTCTGGGCTTCCCTTCAAGTAAGGCCCAGGCCCCGCTGGTGGAGGTGAGGAGCAGGAATTAGGAAGCAAGTGTTGCTCCTACTTCACAACCAGCAATGGCAGGCTTGGCCAGAGAACAAAAGGAATCACCAATGGAGAATCCCCATTCTTTTTTTTTTTTAAGCCACTTTTTTTTTAATGTTTTTTTTTTAAGATTTTATTTATTTATTTTTGGAGGGGGAAGGGAGGGAGGGAGGGGGAGAGAGAGAGAGAGAGAGAGAGAGAGAGAGACATCAATGTGTGGTTGCTGGGGCCATGGCCTGCAACCCAGGAATGTGCCCTAACTGGGAATCGAACCTGTGATGCTTTGGTTCGCAGCCCGTGCTCAATCCACTGAGCTACGCCAGCCAGGGGAGAATCCCCATTCTTAACGCCTGCTCTGTAGATTACTTTGTTCTATGCGGTCAACTTCACCGCTCAACACCACGGACCATGTTGCTCACTGAGCCGTGTAGATCCTTCTTCGCCCTTTACATACCTGCCCCTCACACCCATTTCCCTCACATCTCATTTCCAGCCCCTCCTCCATAACAATAACAATCATGTCACACCTTACTACAATTTACACTCCTTGTGTAAACAGAAAGACTGCTTAGCAAATTCCCACATTGTACCTTTCATTTGTTACCTTCATGGGTGGTATTCTTTGCACTTACGTGTTTTTATGGTAAGACTCTAGTAATAAAAATACTTAGTACACTTTTAACCCTTCAAAGGGTATTCTCAGCTGCTACGTGATTTTTACAGTCTCACACAACATTCACAGAGACTGGCAGGATGGGCATTCTTTCAAATTTATAACTGAAGCAAAGATAACCACAGATGTTGTGACTTGCCAAGTTTATGGCACAGGTGAAACCAGTTCCCAGGTTTCTTGATCTTTACCGAAGAATTCATTCTATGAAAAAGTTCGGCACTACCTGGGTGGAATGATCATTACAGAAGAAATTTGGCAGAGCTCAGCTGCATGTGATGGGAAGAAAGCTACTCAGCCAAACCTTGTCAGTGCCCAGATTCAATTAATTATCATCAGGAAAAGGCCTATTCAGTTTGTGCATTTCTCATCCCTTCCTGCTCTCGGGTTGTCCCTGGGGACTGGCACAGCACTGCACAGGTTGTGACCCAGGGCATTCTTCTGCGCCAGAGCCGCCTCGGTCTGCGTGATTACCCAGGAGAGGGAGGCCTGCTGGAGGCTGAAGCCTGAAGCAGATGGGCAAACTCATCCATGCACTTGGCACAGTCCCTGGCCCACCGAGGCGCTGTGAGAGACCACTCAGAGGTTCCATTTACAGACCCCACATTGCTCAGTTGGCTCTATGTGCTTCTTGACCCCAAATTTGGTGGCTGAGAGCACAAAGTGAGAATTTGGGGGCCAAGGTAAGATAAGTAATAGAAGAGGGTATAAGGATGACTCAACAAAGGTAAATGGTATTGCTTTTTACTCACCCCAACACCATCCCACAATGTGTGGGATAGTAATAATGCAAGTAGGGAAGGGTAGTTGATTCATCCTGGTTTGCCTATCTGAACAACAGCTATGACATTTTACTTAGCATTTCTATAGCATCTCTTTCTACAGAGCCTGGCCCTTGCCACACCCACCTCATCTTGACTTGATGAAATAGCCTTGTATGACTGGGGGTGAGGGTCCATGCCCTTTAATGACTGTTCCTGCCACCCCGCAAGGCGTAAGGTGGAATTTACCTTTCTCTATGAAGTCTTTTCTGATTTCTTCCAATTATCTATGATATTTCTTTCCTTTAAAGGCTCAGAACATTCATATTAACTCATGTCTTTTTTTTAAACAGACATTTGCGCAGTAGGTTCATTCCCCCAGGAGGAATAATCATTAGATTATTGTGTTTGTTGGAGGAGGGAACTGTGTCCCGCTCATTGTTTAAACACCCAGAGGCCCGGCCATAGTGCCCTGACCATGGTAAGCGCTGTGTGAGCACTGTTAAACAGACACGGGTCGTTTCCTGCCCGCATCTATGCTGCGACTTCTCACAGCACCTTCCTGGTGTTCCCCCAGGCGGTCTGGCCAGAGTGATGCCCAGCTCTGTGGAAGTAACCAAGCAGAGGCAGAGACTTCATCTCCCACGGGTGTGATGTAGGCGAAGTTGGACAAAATGATTTGGAGTTCTAAAATTTTGACTAAATGGAAATGAGATTAGTGAATTTGGAGGGGGAGTAATAAATATCAAATTAATGAATAACTAAAAAGGGAGTTGGTCATGTTGGTTGGCCAAGGAAAATACCCAATATTCAGAGAAGGCTTACTGGGATGATAGAATTTAAGATACTCTATGAATCACGGGAAGAACATTTCTCAGATAAAGTGGGTGTTCCAGTACAACAGGGTCTAGTACAGGAAATGTCCTAAAATGAGATCAAATGAATATAGAGCAAATCTGACAAGGAGAGTGCTGTCAAGGCACTGAAACAAGTCTGAAACAGTGGAAATCTGAAAAGATAATGAACTCACAGATGTGTGTGTGTGTGTGGGTGGGTGTTATATTCAGTACAGGCTTTGGAATCAGTTTAGTATGGAATCCTGGCTGCCATGCTTCCTAGTTGTGTGTCACTGGGTAAATTATTTAACCTCTCTAAGTTCTAGTTTCTTTATGTTTATCGTGAAAATATATATGCATCTCCATGTGAGATTAAATGAGATAAACGATACACAATGTTTAGCATGGCAGCGCCTAGTCCTCATTCTTTTAACAGATATTTATTGAGTATCTTGTATGTGCTAGGTAGCATGCTAAGCATTTTACTTGGTAAATAATCAGAAAACGGAAGCTGTAGTTATTGTTAGCCAAAGGGACTATTCCTCCCCTTTCTGTGTCCCCCACTGCAAATTATGCCCCTTTTGGCCCTGGAACTTAGAAGACAAGATGGAATTTTACTGTATATGTGAGTTCACTTATTTGCCTTTGGTATATTTTGCTTAAAAAAAGAAAACAAATAAAAAATTTGCCCTCAGCTTTAGGTGCGCTGTAAATGCAAATTAAGTAACAAAAATTTTCTTAAAGTCCCAACTCTTTAACACAGTCTCTCCTTTGTGCACAGTGGCATAATCAAACAACCAAACACAGACCCTTCTCTCCTCTCAGCAAGTCATTTTTTGACATGGTACCCAAAGAGACATCTTGAAAGAGACATGCATGGTTATGTGCCCCCTCTCCAGAGACATCTTCTCCTGTGGATGCGAAACAGGCTTTGGCAGCTGCTCAGTATCATTAGACCAAGGGCAAGTCAACTGCTCTCTCAGGCTTAAAATAAAGTGATCATCTCAAACCAAAAATACTAAGCATTTGACCAGGAAAAGGAAATCAATGGAGGTCCAGTTATCATGAGGGATTTCTTGTTGATCCTATGAGTTTTTCTACAGTGAATACCTGGAAGCCTGACTTGTATTTAAGTACGTATGTATTTGTATGCCTGTACATAAATAGGTACACATGGTATTATGGAGAAATTGCTGAAACGCACATGCTTTGCAAAAAGGACTCTGTAGGTCAGCAAACCTTAAAACTTGAGTGAGGTTTGTTTTTGTTAAACACACAACTTCTTAACACATTTCGTGAGTGATCAATCTCTGGGTTAAATACACTGGTTTCCAATACAGGAACAAATTATCCTTATACATGTTGTAATATTTTCCAATGGGCTATCTTGACTCTACAACCAAGAATAAGGTAGCAGCTTCAAAGACTGTTTTCTTGACGTGTTAGCTATATGAGGGAAACAAAGTGTTTTCAGAATTTCAGATGAATAATTTGGGATCCATTTGAGGTTCACATATTTGGGTAGGAGTGTCCCACAGAAAAGGCAAAGACATAAGGATTAAGTAACATGCAAACAAGGACTCGAAAATCACTTACAGCTGCACTCATTCAAGCCCCGAGTAAGAAGAAAGGACTAGAAATGTTCACTATTTCACCCAATAATTTGAATATGATTCCATTACACTTAGAGTAGCTCCATTTCCAAAGCAATGCTTGGTTTTCTCTAATCCTGTTTATTCTTAATTGACACCATAATCCCTAGGCAGGTGAAGGTATTTTCTCTCATAAATTTATAAAATCGTACAAAGGAAATTACTTTGGGGGAAATTACTTCAAATGTCAAGTAACTCAAGGGACTTAACCTAGGAATTTATATTTCTATTTTTAATGTTTTAATCCTGACATATTTTCCCCTTAAATCCCTTCAAATATTGAAGGTATTTAAATGAGCTCTTTCTTATACAAACAGCTCATCAGAAGGGAAATCAGAATTTTTCTTCTTCATTGAGTTCTTTTAAGTTCAGCTGTTTTGTGGAATGATGTAAAAATAAATAAATAAAATCACACCAATTAAAATACACATGATGTGAGATGACATATTTTCTGCTCCAAAATTTTCAACATCTCAGTTACTTCGAAACATCTGCTTAACTTGGAAAAGAAAAATAGATTGAATGACGGAATCTCAAGAGTCAATCAGTCTACGACCCTGCTCTGGATTCTAGGAGAACTAAAATATCCTCCCAATGTAATTGCCTGAATTAGTGCTTCTGAACCTTAACTTTGCAACACTCCAAAGCATCAAACAAAATGAATTTTAAACCACTTTCATTTATCAAGGATGCCATGCAGCCCTTTCTGTGAGTGTGTGTGCCCGGGGCACGTGAGACTCCTTCCAAAAAGGTTGGAAATGATGAGTCTACGAATTTCAGGAGGGGTACAAGCAAATAGGGAATTACTAATGTCATTAGTAGTTGGTCATCATTTAGACAATTTTATATTTAGGATTTTTCTTGGCAACATTGGTTGTAATGTCATCTCATTTCTTCTAACCATAACCATCTGTGAAAATGAAAAATTACCATCATTTGTCAGCCTTTTTTTTGAGGAGGGTAAATATCTATCTTCATCATCACCTCAAAAAACTAATTCATATGTTTTGCAGTTTACCCAGTGTAGGTTCACAAAAATTGTCAGAAATTTAAAAATTATTATTAATCTTTGTTACAGATATGAAAACTGAGGTTCTGGGTCACCTATTAAAGTATTTGTAATAATTTCTAATTAGGTGGCAAGAAATTGCTGAGGAGGGGCTCAAGTTCAGGTTCTCTACGCCAAATCCTGGGTTCTCTGCACTCCTCCTCACTGACCTCGCAGGAGTGTCGTGTGCTGTTTGACTTAGTTTTTCTCTCAGGCCTTTTCCGTCTTTTGGCCCCAAACCGAAGTTCCACTCCAGGGATGTACAGTGAAAGCATCACCACCTGATTTGGAATGTTGTACTCGTGCCAAACAGCCCCTTCTTATTGATTATTATTTCAACTACCGGTCTGCCTTGATTTCCAATCATTTTCCTGCACTTCCTTGTGCTAGCAAGCACGCAAGCACCATTGCTTACTTAACCTTCCCTCCTTAGCACACCCATCATTTCTTGAGTTCTTACTGTGGGTGAGATGCTATGCTTACTTCATTTCACTTGATTCTCATGTAATTCCACAAGGTATTCATTATTTTACAGAGGAAGAATATGTCACATATTAAGCTATTTGGGATTATTTCCAGAATATGTCTAAGGGAATTTGAATTTTGTCTCTCAGGTTTCTCTTTGTTCCATTTAAAACTTAAAAACTATTATTAATCTTTGTTACAGATATGAAAACTGAGGTTCTGGGTCACCTATTAAAGTATTTGTAATAATTTCTAATTAGGTGGCAAGAAATTGCTGAGGAGGGGCTCAAGCAATTTGTGTGTTTCCTTTTGGTAAAGAAGTACTAAATGTCATTCCAAAGAATGACTCACACATGAGGACCCAGGTTATCAGACTAACTACTCATGCAGCGAGACTCATGGCTAGCACAGTAGCTGGCACACAGGTTGTACCTAGAGCCGCTCAAAACTGTGAGTATCATTGATGGACCTGAGTAAAAACGTACAGAGAAATATCCAAGGAAGGAAACAAAAAGGAAAGAGGAGAAAAAAGGGGGAAATATTCTTGCGTGTTTCTGCTGCATTTGAGGTAAATGCTTTTTTAAAAGGAGGGTTGGTTGCTTTTCATTCTGCTAACGAGTTCTTATTGGTATCACTATTACTCAGGTGCCCGTTCTTTCCTGCATGGTGACTAACAGCTCCCACTAAGGTGACAGACCCAACAGAAACAGAAACGTCTAGTATTGGACTTTACTGGCCATTTATGTCATTCCAACTCACAGCTGGCACACAAACAACACTGATGTCAATGCTTCTGTCCACTCCCTGAACAGAGCAGAAAAGAGGCCTTCCTCTATCTCAGTGCAAAGGCTCTCTCTCCCCACCCCAGCCCTCCCATCACAGACTTTTGTGCTTTCTTACCAATTCAAACAACCTCGAGTGACTATTTATGTAAGAAGTCTCTCTTCTTGGACCTCATAGCTCACTGCCTCAATTCCTCTAAATAGAGCCATCTGTTAGCCAAGGACTCAACATCAAAACATTCTTTGATGAGTCACAATTACTGACAAGTACAATGTGAGTGCTGCCAGAATGATAAATTTAACACTACTCAAATATTCATCATGGACTAAATAAAGAGCCTTTTAGGTTTCAAAAACGAAATATTTTAAGGTTTAAAAAACTGCTTGGCTTTAAAATAAACTAACTACAGTCCTGTAGTTCCAAAGAAATTGATTGGAATTGAGGTTATTGTTAGTGAAGCTGACATTGTGTGCGTGAAAATAATCCTGACTGATTTTAATAGTTGAAATGGAAAACTTTACAAACATAATAGTGAAGTGAGCATAATAAACTGGGAGATTAGACAGAAGAGTTCTGACTTTAGCTGGGACATCAACTGCTTTATCCAGACCAGATGATTACCAAAATCCCTTCCAGGGCTAATACTCCTTCATTCTACGAGTATGTGATTAAGATCCACGGACATATGGCTGCTTTTAGGATTCCAAGAGGACTTCACTGGCAATAACATTTTCTGTGTTGAGATTCCCAGCATCTCTGAAATTTTTTTCTGCACATTCTTGCTTGTTAAAAGACTTATAAATACAGTGAGTGGACTTATGCAATATTTCTTTTCTCTGTGAATGGGTTCCAGTTGGCAGGACCCACCACTTCGTACTATGGGAAAGAGCAAGTTACTCAAATTCACACTCACTAAACTTCTTCAGTAAGATGATTATTTTTAAAAATGAGATCCATATAATGAAAACCAAAGTTCTCCTTTGGTCTGTTTTGCAATCAATAAAAAGATAAATTAGAAACATACAAGGGAGCCCCAATAAGACTACCAGCTGACTTCTCAATGGAAACACTCCAAGCCAGAAGGGAATGGCAAGAAATATTCCAAATAATGAAAAGATAAATTAAAACAAGCTCAGCAATAATGAGCAGTGGGAAAAAGTAATTTAGGATTTGTGTCCATTGTTATGACTCAAGACTGAGTAGCAAAAGTAGACAAACTGAATTCTAACAGTGTGTTTGAAAAAAAGTAACCTATGTAAAATTGTTGTTTTAAAAGCATTTGTGAGTGCAACTTCTACTACAACCAGAGACTAAATAAGATGACTATTCACTGATTATAGAGTAACTTTAAGAAGATTAGTCACAAGGGTCCATTTCAGAAATGTCACCCCACAGTGTGTCAGACTCATGATCAAAAGTTCTCATATATAAATGATAATATTGTGAGTTCACTTTCCCTGTTTATTTCTTTGATAACTAATATTTCTGTGGCTTTTTTGAAATAGTTTTTCTTTTTCAAGCTTGAAAACAATATAGCATTAAATACTGAAAAAAATGCTCATAGTGTCAGAATCCTGCCATAAAGTTTTTCAGTTTTGGCATATTAGATTTTGGCCTCTTCTACATGATGTTGCTTCATTCTTATGTGTAACCAGGCACATGTCCAGAAGCCTTTCCTCAGTGGGGAGAAGCTGTTACCTAAAGGTCAAGTCCAGATGATGCTAATTCTCTCTTTCATTTGTAGGTCTCTTTGACCTACATTCTGCTAGTTTTATGTCTTTAAGTGTTGACAACACTGTGCTTTAAGATTGGAGTACGTCTACATCATTGCTTTGGGTCTTCTCTAGAAAAGGCAACCTTGGATCACTAAATAAACAAAAACATGATGGTTTATAGCTCATGGTAACTGTAGGTAGAAGTCTGCAGAAGAACTAAGTACAATTAGGGTTGCTAGGAAATAAAGAGCAAGCAAAGAAAGAGGGTATGAGCTAAGGTTTGGGTTGAGAGGGAGCCTAGTGCTAAGGGAACTCACCTAGTATAGAAAGTAACAAAGAGTGGCTTGGGGAGCTAGTACTTTTTAAGTTGACAATTAGGGATTCCAGCTATATTTAGCCTGTAATCCTTATAGTGAAGGATGCAAAGAGCAAAACCAGAACATGGAGGTAGGGCTTGGAGAAGTGAGCAGAGGTTTTTCCTGACTTGGGTCTGTATTTACTGCATCCTAGCCCCCAAGTGTGGATGAACCTTGATCCTCCACTTGACAACCTGTCAAAACCATATGATGTGTACTAAGATCATACCTGTCTTTTGTTGATGATGTACTAGGCTCTAATACGTCCATTGTGCCTAACTGTGCAAAGCAAGAATTATCACTGCAATTTCATTTTATGACTATGGAAGCTAAAGAACAAAGAGGTTGAGTAAATTTGCAGAATTTCACATAGCTAATGTGTCCAATTTGGATTTGACGTTAGATCTCTGTAACACTTAAGATTGATTTTTTTTCCCATTATGCCACTCTATCTTAAGGTAGAATGTAAAATTAAAAAAAAATTAGAGTCATTTTTAAGATCTAAAGAAATATGAATGAGGATACTGTTAATATGCTTGCTAAGTGTGGCCACCACCAGGGACTATAAAATTCTACATCAATCCAGGTAATATTTTCCCACAAATGTTAATGAAAGTGCCACCTATGTGCAAAGCACTAGGCCTTGAGGAAGAGATAAAAGTCACAATTTTTGGGACTTCCAGCCAAGATGGAGGCATAGGTAGATATGCTTTACTTCCTCATACAACCAAAGGGAGAACAACAAATTAAAAAAACCCAAAAAACCAGAATTGCCAGAAAATCAAACTGTATGGAAGTCAAAAACCCAGGAAGTCCAACATCCAGACTGGTAGGAGGGGTGCAGCCAAGGTAAAGAGGATGTGTGGTAAGGCAGTGCTCCTGGCTGGCAAGGTAGCTGCTGGCAGAGCTGGTGGTCCCAAATTCATGTGTGGATAAGCTGGGAGGAACAACTGGGGAGCAAGAAAGTCTGTGCAACCCAGGGTTCTAGTGCAGGAAACTAAAGCCTCAAAACCTCTGGCTATAAAAACTTGTGAGGGTTGCAGAGGCAGGAGAAATTCCCACCCTTACAGGAGAGTTCATTGGAGAGACTCACAGGGTCCTAGAATGTACACAAATCTACCCACCCAGGAATCAGCACCAGAAGGGCCCAGTTTCCTTGTGGGTAGTGGGGGAAGTGACTGAAAGCTGACTGAGAGCTGAGCAAGTAGCACTGCTCCTTCTCTGACTCCTTCCCCACACAGTGCCACAACTCAGCGATGTGGGTTGCCCAACCCTGGCAAATATGTAAGGCTCCGCCCCTTACAACATAACAGGCCCACTGAGACAAAGAAATGTGGCCCAAATGAAAAAACGGATCGAAACTCCAGAAAAAGAACTATGCCATGAGGAGACAGCCAACCTTTCAGATGCAGAGTTCAAAACACTGGTAATCAGAATGCTCATAGAAATGATTGAAAGCAGATGCAAAATAGAGGCAGAAGTGAAGGCTATGCAAAGTGAAATAAAGAAAAATATACAGGAAGGCACTTCAACCTGAGTCTTGGCTTGTTGCCTTCCTCCCTGAACAACATGAGCTTCAGTACATGCTCCAGTTTCTTCACAAGCTACTGGACCCTGGGCTCCATGCAGTTGCCCAGCTACCAGGTCCAGCCAGCAAACAGCGTGGCCAGCGTCTATGCAGGCACCAGGGGCTTGGGCTCTCGGATCTCGGTGTCCCACTCCACCAGGGTATGGAGCAGTTGGGAATCCAGGGGCCTGGCTGCAGGGATGACAGGGAGTCCAGTGGACACAGGGGGCATCCAGAGCAAGAATGAGACTATGCAATGCCTGAATGACCACCTGGCCTCCTACCTGGAGAGGGTGAGAAGCCTGGAGGCTGATAATCAGATACTGGATATCAAAGTCCAGGAACACCTAGAGAAGAAGGGACCCCAGGTCAGAGACTGGGGGTATTATTTCAAGATCACAAGGACCTGAGGGCTCAGATCTTTGCAATTCTGTGGACAAGGCCTGCATTGTTCTGCAGATTGACAATGCCTGTCTTGCTGCTGATGACTTCAGAGTCTAGTATGAGACAGAGACGGCCATGCGCCAGTCTGTGGAGATGAAATCAATGGGTTCTGGAAGGTCAATGATGACACTAGTATCATTCAGCTGCAGTTGGAGACAGAGATCAAGGCACTCAAGGAGGAGCCTCCTCATGAAGAAGAACCACAGGGAGGAAGTAAATGGTCTACAAAACCATATTGCCAATTCTGGGTTGACCACGGAGTTGGATGCCCCCAAATCTCAAGACCTCAGCAAAATCATGGCAGACATCTAGGCCCAGTATGATGAGCTTGGCTCAGAAGAACCAAGAGTAGCTAGACAAGTACTGACCCCATAAGACTAAAGAGAGCACCACTGTGGTCACCTCGCAGACCACTGAGATAGGTGCTGCTGAGACAGCACTCAAGGAGCTGAGACGTAAGGTCCAGTCATTGGAGACTAACCTGGACTGAATGAGGAATCTGAAGATTAGTGTGGAGAATAGCCTGAGGGAGGTGGAGATGCACTATGCCATGCAGATGGAGCAACTCAATGGGATCCTGCTGCACCCAGAGTCAGAGCTGGCCCAGACATGGGCACAGGGGCAATGCTAGGCCCAGGGGATGAGGCCCTGCTGAGCATCAAAGTCAAGCTGGAGGCTGAGAATGCCACCTATCACAGCCTACTAGAAGAAGGGGAGGACTTGAATCTTGTTGACACCCTAGACAAGAGCCACTCCTCACAAACCACCCAAAAGACCCACAGGACTTGTGCACAGCAAAGAGGTGTCTGAGGTCAATGACACCGAAGTTTTGAGGCATTAAAGGCAGCAAAAGTGGGGCATCCCTTGGCAGGGCAGGAGGCCAATAAAAAGTTCAGAGTTTTTATACACACGCCCACCCACACCCACCCACCCACACACACATGCGCACGTACACACACACATACATATACAGGGAACCAACAGTGAAGGGAAGGAAACTGGGACTCAAATTAATGATCTGGAACAGAAGCAACAATTAAACATTCAACCAGAACACAACGAAGAAACAAGAATTCAAAAAAATGAGGAGAGGCTTAGGAACATCTGGGACAACTTTAAACATTCCAACATCTGAATCATAGGGGCGCCAGAAGGAGAAGAGGAAGAGCAAGAAATTGAAAATTTATTTGAAAAAATAATGAAGGAAAAGTTCCCCAATCTGGCAAAGGAGATAGACTTTCAGGAAGTTCAGCAAGCTCAAAGAGTCCCAAAGAAGTTGGACCCCAGGAGGAACACACCAAGACGAATCATAATTACATTCCCTAAGATGAAAGATAAGGAGAGAATCTTAAAAGCAGCAAGAGAAAAGGAGTTACCTACAAGGGAGTTCCCACAAGACTATCAGCTGATTTCTCAAAAGAGACCTTGCAGGCAAGAAGGGGCATGCAAGAAGTATTCCAAGTCATGAAAGACAAGGACCTACATCCAAGACTGCTCCATCCAGCAAAGCTTTCATTTAGAATGGAAGGACAGATAAAGTGCTTCTCAGATAAGGCCAAGTTAAAGGAGTTCATCATTACCAAGCCCTTATTATATGAAATATTAAAGGGACTTATCTAAGAAAAAGAATAAGATCAAAACTATGAACAGTAAAATGACAACAAACTCACAACTATCAACAACTGAACCTAAAAAACAAAAGCAAATTAAGCAAACAACTAGAACAGGAATAGAATGACAGATATGGAGTTGACATGGAGGGTGGTCAGTGGGGAGGAGGCGGGGAGAGAATGGAAGAAAAGGTACAGGGTTAAGAAGCATAATTGGTAGGTACAAAACAGATGGGGAGGTTAAGAATAGTATGGGAAATGGAGAAGCCAAGGAACTTATATGTATGACCCACGGACATGAACTAAGGGGGGAGGAATGTTGGAGGAAGGAGGGGTGCAGGATGCAGGGGGATAGAGGGGAGAAAAAAATGGGACAACTGTAATAGCATCATCAATAAAATATACTAAAAAAGAGTCACAATTCTTGCCTTCTAAGAGTTTATAATCTAATTGGACAAGCTAGGAAGAAGGTTAAGTAACAACAGGGATAATTATTTAATATAACAATACAAGTTATATGATAAATATGATTAATTTCCAAATCAAAAGTAATAAAAACTGAGAAAAGGGAGATATTATATGGTCTAGAAAGATTTAGAAAGACTTCTTGGAGGAGGAAGGGTTAAGGCTGATTCTTAGGGATTGATAAAACCTGGGTGGACAAGGGAAAACAGGGTGTTGCATTTCAAGAGGAGTAATGGGGACCAAAAACACCCAAGTTTCTTGGAACTGAAGGTTTGAGAACACGAGTGGTTGAAAATATAACTGATAAAGTAGGTGAGACACCAAATGTTGGAGACTTTGAAGTGTGGGTTAATTGAGCTGGATTTAATCCCATTGGCAGTGGGAATCCACCAATGGTTTTGAGCAAGGGGGTCATGTGATCCAAGTGGTATTCTAGGAAGACTTCTCTGGCAGTAGCTGCAGAAAGATTTCAGGTGGGCGGAGGAGGCAGGAAGACCAAACAGGGGCTGACTACAGGAGCAGCTCTGATAGCTAATGGAAGGAGAAAGAAGAGGAAGATATTTCAGTTTTGTTCTGATACAACAGATTTGGAAAGATTTGGAGTTGGTTCTGATTAGAACTGGTTTAATTAAGTACATATTTGGGGTAAATAAAGCACAAACAACTTTTAATAGGTTTATAGTTCAATTAACACTTATTTAAGTTACAGCTTTATATATTTTACAGATTATATAGTATTTTCAAAAATATTCTTTCATTTACCCTCATAACACTTTATGAGCTGGATTAATTTGGCATTATTGCCATTTTTCAGATGTTGAAATTGAGTTTTGAAGACCTACAGCAACTAACATAAGGCTACACTGTTAGTACATTTTTGGGCTGAGACCTGCATATAATGGGGTTCTGATTCCGTATTTCGTGCATCTGTTATTTGCTGTATTCATTTCAAAGAAGTTTTTTTTTGCATTTTGAAGGTCCATTGTTTAAAAGAAATTTTTAATGGATAATTTCAAAAATACCCCAAAACAGAGAGAATAGCATAATGACTCCCACATACCTATCACCCAACTTCATCAATGATAAACTCACAACCAATCTTGTCTTATCTGAACTCCGCCTACCCCAATTATTTGAAGCCAATCCTCCACATCATTTCATGATTCTTTTTAAGGCCAAGATGATATATATAAATATAAAAATGTAAATATATATTTTACATATATATTTTTAATCTTCACCAGAGGATATTTTGTCAGTGCTTTAGAGGGAAACACTGATATGCGAGAGAAACATCCATCGGCTGCCTCCCACATGCCTGCACTGGGGGTGGAACCCGCAAGCTAGGCATGTGCCCTGACGGGGAATCAAACCTGCAATCTTTCGGTTACGGGACAGCGCTCCAATCAACTGAGCCGCACGGGCTGGGGCAGCCAAGATATTTTTTTAAAGAACTAAAAATTAGTTGTATTCCTTACAAATGGAATCTTTTCTATCTTAATCTTTAATGGAGAAAAGGAGAAGGACATGTGCTGCCTTGCAGACGACTTCCTTTCTTACCAAGATGTGAGGAAGTGAAGAGCAAAAACAACTGACCTGACCCCCTTTCTCAGAATTTCCTGGGAATTTCTTTTTAAAAAGCTACCTCAGGTACATGGAAAATGAAATATGTTTCTTTTGTTCTCCTGACTCCTATTCTGTGTGTTTCTTTTTTCCAAGCGGGAGTGATGACAGTCCATTTATCGCACCCGAGGTGCTCGGAGCCTTCCTACATGTGGTTTTAATAGAATGCCTTCTATCGATCTGTGTTATTCTACTGTGTATGAATGTGTATGGAATATGCGGGGTGATTTTACCACCTAAAGGAAATTGGTTTTCTCTCTGTACTCTGAAGGAAAAAATGCGTTCTTGTGCTTAACAAGCTTTTCCTAAATTGCAAAAAGACTTCTTTTGCTAAGGACAGTATCATTTTACAATCATTTATTCTTACACTGCTTAAGAAAAAAAATTCTATCAAGAATTTTAAAGTTAATAACTGAAAGACACTGAAAAATCTTTGCCTTCACCAAAATCCTATAAACTGTCTTTTTATTCTGATTTTGTGCCTAAAGTAACATTGCTTTATGTTTCACAGGGTAAGACAAGACTGTGGGTAAATTAAGAATGATTATATCTAGAGACCTTAGTTCAGATTTAGGAGGAAGTATATAGTTTGTTAAAGACACCCCCAAGAGAGGTTTAAATTGCTTGATTCTTTAACTATTCAGAATTTTATAGCCATGTAGTTTCATTCCTCATTTGAGTTTTCATTCAAAAATTATTTACTCAACATCTACTACGTCCAGGTTCTATGGGAGTTTCTGAGGACATAAAGGATGAACAAGACAGACATGGTCATCTCCACCGCTGCCCACCCATGGAATTTCTCCATATAAATTAGTAGAATTTCTACATGTAAATGATGTAATCTTTTGATTCCTGAAAATTATCATATACACTCAAAACCACTAAAAAGTCTTAAAAAGGACTCATTTTAAATGTCTTAGCCTATAAATGACTGTAATTGGGCCCTGAGAGCACTGCATGTTGCCTACAACCAAATCCATAAGACTTTTTAGACAGAACAGTGTCCATCAATAAGCCTGTGACTGTGGGAAGAGCAAGGGCCTGTATCAGTTAACTGGATGGTTTGCTGGTTAAGAAAAGATGAATGACACTATCTCTCTCTCCTAAGATTCTCTGGAGGTAAGAACTGTAATGGTATAAATAGGCTTTCATTGGGACTATGTAATTTTATTTCTTCTGCTTTTTAATCAAAGCAACTGCCTCCCTCAGCCTGCCTTTCATTATAAAATCTGCCAATTGGCTTTAATTATTGTCAGGTTTCCTGCCTGTCTTCCATAATGAGGGTCTTTTCTTCAGTAGGAACCTGCAGGAACTTGTGGCAAATTTCTGTCCTGACAATGTCTTAGCAATTGGAACATGCCCTTTAGCAAACATGCCCATTAGTGAGGTACCTGGATCACACACAAATGAAGTCAAAGCAGGTGGCTGCATACACGGAAAGGCACAAGAGCATCCTGGCTGAGGCACAAACCGCACTTGACAGAATGCAGACCACAAATGGGAGGGTACAAGAAAAAGGGGAAATTGACTCCCTGCTTAATTTCCTACAATCACTGTGTTGTAATGTAATTGATGAACTAGATAAAGAGAGTTCTAAAATTAAAACTGGGACTAGGTGGAGATTTCTTTTTAAAATAAATCTCTATTCCCAGAGACCACGCAGGTTGTCGGCCGATGCTGGGGCCTATCTGCCACTCTTGCCAACTGCTTCACACATCCATCCTTTGTCTTTGCAGTGCTCCTCCTCCAGCATTGGACTGGAGGCTGAACACAGCTCAGGAGTTGAGAAAGTACTGCATCAGATGTTTGTTTTCAGCTTACGCCTTCTCCTGCTTCAACATGTGTGGTATCTAGAGAAACTCACTCTTCTTGGATGCAGCATTACCCCGTCTGTTTCTGAAGCTCATTTCCAGGAGCATTTCTTCAGTAAATGAGGTGTCTTTCCGCCCGCCCCCCCCCCCAAGATTTTAACTGCACTGAGCTTGCTTTGGTAGCATACTGCAGTAATGCAGTAGAAAAATGAGAATGTAGAAGGTGTAAATCCCATTGGTGAGTAAGGTGCTGACAGGGCGGGAAGATGAAATTTGGGCCCTTCAGAAATTCAAATTCTTTTGTGTTACTAGGGTATAGTATACTTCAACAATCAACCTAGGCATAGCAGGGATAACTTACTGAACTGACCCAATATTTGCTCAGTATTATAGACAAGTTTGGGTCATGGGAAGTTAAAGAAGAGAACATTTTTCTGTCTATAGCATATGTGGAGACATAAGGTAAAATAAAACATTTTAAATGCATATTTTTCAAAGTGAAGGAAAGATTGTTTTAAAGTGTTTGTTTACTGTTTATAAAAGTAATACATAAAAATCACCCCTAAAAACATCACGCATTATCCCATCCCTCAGAGAGTAGATCACTGCTGCTAGTTTGTCTTTTGTCCAAGAATATGCCTATGCAACAGAGTTGAAATGATATATGTACAATTTTATATCCTGTTTTTAAAACTTCACATTTAAATATAAGACATTTTAGTGGAAAATATTTTAATGGTACTTAGTCACCAAAGAAAGAAATGACAGACATTGAATATGCCTCAGATGGAGAACTCACACCTTGTTATTAAGGTAGTTCACCAGTCACGGAGGACAACTCAGCCCCATCTCTTTCATTCCCTCCAGCAGCTCCACATCACAGAATATCAAGTTGGATGGAGTTAAGGACTTCAAGTACATCAATGCTTTGAAAAGCATAATTAAATGATGCTTCTTTGGGTTGAATGAAATCTGTTTGCTTGGCATTTTTTTCTTTATTTTCTCCAGTTTTGATTAAATATAGGGGTGGGCAAAAGTAGATTTACAGTTGTTCTATAGAAAATAATATAATAATTAATAAATAATACAAGAATATACTGTTTAGTGTGCTCACAACTATAAACTTACTTTTGCCCACCCCTGTATAACTGTAACCATACGCTAACAAATGGTAAGAGTTGGCACGAAGTTAGCACTTAGTGATCTGAACTCTCACCTGATGAATAAATGTTTCTGTATCTGCTAGACCTGAGGTTCTTTGAGGTAAACTGTAAAAAGGTACCTCTTCCTCTGGGAGGTTGATGCCAGGACGCATGACGTAGCTACTGTAATTGTGGGCTAGATTTCACCCGTAATCATTCCCTTAGCCAGGTGCCTGAGTGAACTAACCAACCTACACAACTGCACAGTCCTTATCTCAGGGAACGGATTTCCAGTTTCCCCACGAGTGACAGAGAGCTCACCACCTCATACAAACAGTCCACTCTACCTTTGAACAGCCTTGATTGTGGCATGGTCTTCTTCACAACAAGAAGAAATGCTTTCCTGTAATTTCTACCCACTGATCCTAGTTCTGCTTCTGAAGGAACTGAGATAAGCTCTGTCCTGGCTTCCACATGATTGTTGTTCAGACACTTGATGTTGTACTGCAACATGTCTTCCAAGTCTCCCCTTCTACAGGCTGACTACCTAATTCTTTTTTCTTCTTATGTAAAAAAAAATTTATTTTTCAACTACAGTTTACATCCAATATTACTTTGTGTTAGTTTCAGCTGTATAGCACAGTGACCAGACAATCATATACTTTAAAAAGTGCTAGTACCCTGATAGGACAGTACCCACCCGGGACCATATGTAGTTATTACAATATTATTGACTATATTCCTTATGCTGTACTTTACATCACTATTTTATAAATACCAATTTGTACTTCTTAATCCACTTCACCTTTTTTTTTTTTTGCCTCCAACCCCCGTCCCCTCTGGCAACCATCAGTCAGTTCTCTGTATCTATGAGTCTATTTGAATATTATTCATTTATTTTGTTCATTAGATTCCACATATAAGTGAAATCATATGGTTCGTTTTTCTCTGACTATTTCACTGAGCATAATACCCCATAGGTCCATCCATGCTGTTGCAAATGCTAAGATTTCATTCTTTTTCATGGCCGAGTAAAATTCCATTGTATATATGTACCACATCTTCTTTATCCACTTGTCTACTGATGGGCACTTGGGTTGCTTCCATATCTTGGCTGTTATAAATAATGCTGCAATGGAGAGAGGGGTGCTTATATTCTTTCAAATTAATGTTTTGGGTTTCTTTGTATATATACCCAGAAGTAGAATCACAGGGTCAAAAGGCAGTTCCATTTTTAATTTTTTGAGGACTCTGCATACTGTTTTCCACAGTGGCTGCACCAGTCTGCCTTCTCCCAATTGTGCACGAGGGCTCCTTTTTCTTCACATCCTCTTCAAACACTTGTTTTGTGGATTCACTGATGATATCCTGAATACCTAATTCTTATAACTGAATTTTCACATGACATTTCTAGATCTTGTTCAACATCCTATATTATTCTCTGGTTTGCCAGTGTTCTGTAACTCAGAAGATCATACTGAACAGGATTCTCTAAATATACACCCTTATAATATAGTAAAGATATTAAATCTTGATCTGAATGTTCTATTTCCCTTAATACAACAACCTAAACCTATACTTGGTTTTAGAAAAACTTACATTGTTGGCTTTATTCAATTTGTGTATATCTAGACCCCATTTCAAGGCATTCCTTTACTAAGCCAGATTTCCCCAATTTTCTACTTGTCAAATTAATTGTTGGGACTAAAGGTGAGACTTAATATGCCTAGTACATTTTTTTCTGTTGGTTTTGGTTCACTGTTTCATGTGTTAGAATCCTGTTAAACATAGCAAATTAACTTTTTTTTGGAGTCATCCACAGTTAAGCCTGAGAAAAGTCACAGCGGTAGTGATTTGGCTTAGAACAAGGCATTTCACCAAGACAGAGAATCACCACTTGGGTGAGTTTGATTTACAACCACTTGAACAACCATTTCTGAAGGGTGTTGCTTAATAGATGAGTTCAATCCAGAGGGGACATCTGTGTCCTGACCTTGTTTTTGTCAGTAGTCCTTTCACCTAGATAACAGAAGTCACCAGCCCGATCTGTAATGCTCTGTGGGCGTAAGTCTCTGTATATCTAGAACACAACTAGGCATGTAATTTTTGATAATTCTTGTTAAGTCTCTACCTTCAACTGCAGAGGAAACTGGGGCCAACAACAATAATTAGTACAATAAAAAGGAGACAGTCCTCCAAATTACTGTTGTTCTCTCCAATGGGTGCTTATCCCTCCAGCTTCAGAGTCCTTTTCTGACCCTTAGTCTATGACTTAGGCCTTTTCTTTTTCTGGGCTAAACCCTCCTCCTCCCCCTGGCATTTGTTCATTTGTCTGTTCACTATTTATCAGATGGTTCACTATTCACTCATCAGATATTTATTGAGCACCCACAGTGCACCTTTATACAGTGCTAGACACTGGGTACAATGGTGAACAAGATGAGTCTGTGATCTACCGGGAGGGGAGAGACAGAGAGACCCCCAGTGCAGCATGGTAGTGGAGCAGTCAGGGTTATGGTGCAGTGCTATGAAAGCATGTAAGAGGGCCCCCCTGGCCAGAGGGGGAGGTAAGGAGGAAACCCTTCCCATAGGAAATAGAATCTAAGAGAAGTCCTTAAGAATAGGTGGGAGTTGGCCAAATGACAAGGGTCACCAAAAGCCTTCTAGGAAGAGAAGAGTATGAGCAAGGGTTTGGGAACACAAAAAATCTCTGACTGCCAACTTCTTTTAGTATCTTTCTCTTTCCGGTCTCCTGTCCAGTTTTCTAGAAATCACATGATGTGGCCATTCACTTAATTTTCTAGCTTTGTATTTTCTAGCCAAGTTTCTATAAGTAAAGACTTACTTTTTGTGACTTAGAATGGCCCCACTCTCACCTTTCCCTTTTCTTTCGGTGTTAGTAAACTCCTACTACGTTCCAGCTTCTTCTTTTCAAGGGGAATGGCCATACCTTCTACATCTTGATAGTTTAGGTCCCTGGCAAGTGCCTGGCATGCACTAGGTACTCAACACATATTTGAAACATTAAAAAGCAAAACTTAACTATTTACAAATTCAAACAAACATAAAGAATATTCTGTAAGATACAACTAGATCCATGTAGCTCTCTGACTTAGAAGTCATAAGCAGCCAACTTTGTAGCCAACACATATCCATCAAAGGGCTACTTTTTGTCAAAATTAATCTCAACAATTTTTTCTTGAGAAATTGTTATATGCAGATCTCTTTCATTGCTCAAAGCAAGTTTACCAAATAGGACCGAGGCTCTTGTGCCTTCTGACAACCATCTCTAAGAGTTGCTGAACAATCTACCAAGGTGCCGGCTGCCTCAAAGGTGAGACCCCCAGGCTACCCAAGTTCTGCCCAGCAACGTGGAACTGTCTCTTTCTTTTTCTGTGCTCAGTTGGAACAGAATCACAGAATTCCCAGAGCAGTGAACCATGAGGAATGAGAACAGATTGGCTGAGGGAAGTGAGAAACCAGGCCTTGCCGAAGGGACAATGACAAGTGAAGTGACCTCATGTTTTGCTTTCAAATCAGAGTCCTCAAAAGTTATTGAAGTTGGAATATGCCAGGGCACATGATAAAGTCAGAACTCCCTATTAGCAGGAATTAGGAGACAATAAAGTTAACAAGGAATGAAAAGATGTAAAAAAGGTATTTGTCCCAGAATCTGAATTACTATTTCAGAATTCAAGAGCTAAAAAGAAAAAAATGAAAAGAAAAAGAAAAATTTCAACTACCAATAAAAACAAAAAATAGCCCTGACTGGGATGGCTCAGTTGGTTGAGTATTGTCCTACAAAGCAGAAGGTTGCCGGTTCAATTCCCGGTCAGGGCACATCCCTGGGTAGAGGCAAACAGTTGATGTCTCTCTTTCATCAATGTTTCTCTTCCTCTTTGTCTCCCTCCCTTCCCTTCCCTATAAAAATAAATAAAATCTTTTAAAAAACACCAAATGGGTGAAAAGCAGCCCATAAGATCAAAATATTCTTAGTAAATAAAATGCAGGGCCACATATAAGCAGCCCAGAGAAAAGGAAACCAGAAGGCCCAATAAACACTTGAAAGATGCTTGATCTCAGTGTTGATCAGGGACTTGCACTAAAACCAAGGAGACACCACTTCACATGCGAGTGATTAGCAATATTAAAACCTCTAACAATTATGCTGAAAACCACAAAATATTGTTGACAGAAACTAAAGAAGACCTAAACAAAATGAGAAGTATATTATGTTCATGGGTTTCAAGACTCAATATTGTTAAGATGCCAATTCTGCCCAAATGCACCTATACATTCAGTGCAATTGCAGTCAAAATCTCAGTGGGCTGTTTGTGAAGAATTTAACAAACCAGTTCAAAAATTCCTGTGGCAATACAAAGGACCTAGAACAGTCATAAAGAGCCCGAGATACACCCATATATTTTTCCTAGGTTGCTCTAAGCTGGCATCTTCCTGGTTTATATGCTATTTGTTGATCAAAAACTTTATAAATCATATTTGGAGGGAAAAAGCTAATTGTGACTTTGGCCCTACATGTCTGAGAAAATGGTCCTCCTGGCATTGGATATGTGATTAGTTTTATTACATAGAATTTATCACTGGTGTGTATAGTGCTGTGGGCCTGTGACAATACGGCTTTCCTTTGTGAGGGAAAAGATGTAGCCTAAGAGGTACTAACATTCTAGTCAGTCAGCAGGGGGAGCCTTTCCCTCACCAGGAATCAAGTTCGAGAGTCCTGGACTGGTCTTTTTTGGCCCTGCCAGTGAGCATCCTCTTCCTCTCATCTTGCCTCATCACTGACACAGTGGACAACCACCTCCTTCTTAAATACATGTTGGCTCCAGAGATACCACGCTCTCTGGTGGGTCTTCTGTCTACTATTCCAGACTGTCTTCTCCATCCCTGAAAATGTTGGTGTTCCCCAGGATTTCTTCTAATCACTTTCCTCATTCTGTGAAGTCTCTCTGCAATTTCCCATGCACTTTCATCGCTTCAATTGCCCCTACAAAGCGATTACCCATTCCTCTCCTGAGCTCAAATTTAGTTAAATACCACCTTAGGCAACATTTTCTTCATTCTACACATTCTTTAAGAAAATAAAATTTAGTTTATTGTAAAAGTAAATCACATTTACTATTAAAAATTAATAAAGAGAAGAAAATATCAATTCACAATTTTATTTTTTAATCTCTTCACACAAATTTCTTTCAACTCAAAATATTTTCATCATCTTTTCCTTTCTTCCTCTCTCACTCTTCAATCAACTTGTGAACACAAAACTTATCCAGACTATAGCTAATGTGCATAAGATCAGGTCTAGTTGTATGCTGCTTTCAGTGAACATGAAAGCAATACAGCTTGAAGCAAGGATAACTAAAACATTAGTGAGTTATATATAAAGCCTCTGAAAATGTCCAAAACCTACCTTAAATCACTATAAAACTT
Organism: Tonatia bakeri; assembly: GCA_004024845.1. NCBI lineage: Eukaryota > Metazoa > Chordata > Mammalia > Chiroptera > Phyllostomidae > Tonatia > Tonatia bakeri. Next base: position 48,000 of record PVIA01002554.1, read on the forward strand.
TCTGTCAACTTTCACATCAGCCTCTGATAATTGCAATTTTCATTAAGCACCACATTCAAAATTTTTAAAAACCTGTATTATTCAATATTGGTTTTTATTTTTACAACCTATTCTATAATTACTTGTATTTCTGCTGTTTTTCACTACAAATGTACAGTTCATCAGTTATACCATAAGTTAAATGATATTTGTGAGTTAATCTAAATATCTTTTCACCATTTACAGTATTATTTCTCTGGAGAAATAGTATATTCTAGGTTTCTATGAACTGATTTAAAATAAACTTTTGGAATATACCCTGTGCGTAAATTGGGGAAGGTCCTGTACTTTTCTAAGGACTGTAGAAAATGATAGTATTTATTATTGTATCTAATTTCACTTTAAAACTTTTATCCCAACTGAACCTTTGGGGACAATCCTTTATATCATTATCCCTATCTAAACTACTCATTGGGTGATTTTATATTTCCTATATAATTTATTTTGATGAAATCCCTTTGGGAGGAAATGTTTGCAATGACCACATCCTGATTCCTAATCCTTTATCTGTCATCAACAACTTATTCCTTCTATAAGGTTTATGCTTCCTAGAGTTCAGAGTCCAAGTAAATTCAGAACTTTGGGATGTGACACTATCTCCCTTCTCCCTTCTCCCCTGTATTTCCACACTTCCTAAAGCAGTGGATAACTGAAGATGTGTTCCCTTTTCCTTTAAGATTTTCTTCTTCAGGGCTGTTCCTTGTCTTTCTTTCCCTCTTCTCTTTGGAGATAGTCATACCTATTGGAGATACTCTTTACATGCCCATACAAGCAAGACAAACAAATTGCTTATGACATTCTCCATGAATTTCAAGAATAAGGGTAACACATGTCCTAGCTTACAAATACCTTTATTACAATGAAGAAGATAAGAGGGCTTCAGGTTTACCTTCTTTTATACAACAGATTTTCCCTAAAAATTGTAAGTTAATTAGAAATTAATTAATTTAAAATTCATTAGGACAATGGACAAAACTAAAATATACTACCTAGGAATGTACATTTTGGTGATAAAATTATAGAAAGAAAAATGTAAGGACGTGATTTCTATAAAAGTCAGAGCAAGGGCTCCGACTGAGGAGTTAGGGCACACGCCTGGGGCTTCTGGAGTGGGTGGCGAAGTTCTGTTTCATTACCTAGGTGGTTGTCTCAGTTCAGGCTTCTAAAGCAAATTACTGAAGACTGGGTGGCTTAAGCAACAAACATTTATTTCTCACAGTTCTTGAGGCTGGGAAATCCAAGAACAGGGAGCCAGCATGGTCGGGTTGTGGTGAAGGCTCTTTTACTGGTTTATAGAGGCTGTCTTCTTACTGTGTCCTCACAAGGTACAGAAAGAGAGAGAGAGAGAGAGATCATCTCTCTGTATCTCTTAATCCCATTCACGAGAGCTCCACCCTCGTGAAGTAATCGCTCCCTAAAGGCCCACCTCCAAATATCATCATACTGGGGATTAGGGCTTCAAAACGGGGACACACAAACATTCAGCCCGTAGCAGTGGTGTTCGCTTCATAATTAGTTCACCAGGTTTCTATATCTGTGTCTTAAAATAAAAAGGCTTTTAAAAGCTGCATTGGGAAGTTTGGTTTTTAGATGAAATGTGTCGACGTTTCTTGCCTTTGAAACAGATAGTTTTTTAGCCCTCACCATATTGAATAAGCAGGAATTTGTGCATGTTATGTTTGATTAAAGGGAGATGGCACTATATGGGCAACACGCTGTTCCCCACATTGCCAATGAATAAGCCTGTGCTTTTGAGGGCAACACTGTTTTTGGCACTGTAGTAACTGCGTCTATAAAGGGTTCGATCTGCTTCGCATGGCATGTTCATGCAGCTCCTACAGCCCTGGGCTTTTATAGGTAGATATTGGCCCATAATGATTTGTGTTCAATGCCCAGGAGCAGGGATAGATCATTACAGCCGACTGTTGGGGCAAGGGACTGAGATTTGAACTCAGCCTTCCATGGCTTTAAAGATGCAATTTTCTTCCCAGATTCAAAATAGTTTACGTCCCATGTAAACTACAGGGGTGAGGGGATGATACTGGGAATCTGGAATAATCACCGTCACTCATGACCTGAAGAAACCTAGGTAGTAATACAAAAACTGTTGGGTAGCTTTTTTCTCTCCAGTCCAAAAGGATTGTTATAAGGCCCTAGTGGAGATGCTGTGAATATTTTTGTATATTTTCTGTTTCTTTAAGAATTTCTGGAATGATCTCTGCTCACTTTTAACCCACTATTCTTCACAAGTGTTAGATAAGCTGGAAAGTGCCCCAGAATGGTCAAATTGTGAGATAAGGTAGACTGTTTACTAGCTAACAACACGGGAAGTTGGCAACAATGTGAAAATCAAGACCTGAAGAGCAGAACCAATCTGCAATGGGAGAACAGGGTATTTAGGGAAAGGAAACCCAGAGATATCAGATTATGGTTTAATTCCAAGTCCAATCCACTGCTCAGAGTCCCAGATGTTCCATTTGAATTCCTCCAGTTGCCACTTAGAAATACTAGCCTATACATTTAATTGGTTATTGGCATGATTTCCCAAGATGCTTGTTTACTTCTGTAATGTAGCATCGTATTGTTTTTAATAAGGTATTCAGCCCCCCCCAAGTATGTTTCAAAAAAATCAAAGCTGATTCACTACACTTAACATTTAAGTGCTTCTCAAAGTCAATAAAATCTGCCTCTGCTTAAGTATAAACAGGATTTCAACTATCTCAGCTCTTGTGATAGAGAAGTTTCTCTTCCATTCTTGCAGAAGTCTTTCAGAAAATGGACTTGCTGGTTGTAAGACACAGCCTTTAGATCCCTGCTATTAGAAAAGCAAATGTGGCCCTCTTTAGGAAGAGTTATATTAGTGAAAATAACTCATCATCTGTAACACGGTATCCTCCATTAAGTCTTTAACATTTCCCTATTCACTTCCTAATGTCTTTTCTGCTACCACTAAAATCATTTGGTGCCTTAAATGCTTTCTTGCCTCTGATTTTAATTAGAATCTGGCCCTGGCTCACTTTCAATACTGATTGGCTGTGCGGCTCCACTTTGACATTTGACACCCCTCTGGTCTCTGGACAACTTCCCTACATACGAAATGATCACTGAAAACATAAACACCCAAACCACAATCAGAAATTAGAGTCTTCTTGATCTTAAGATGGGTTCCCAGGTGGAAGTGCCTTAGGAGACTAAAAATATATGCTATTTTAATCAGAAGAGGGTTTCAGTAAAGTTAAGGCTGGAACTGATCTTAGCCAGAGTTGTAGATGGTGTTCATTTTCACATATGCATTGTGTATTACACGTAAGAGGCATTCATTTACTTATTCAAAAACACTTATTGAGCACCTACTGTGTTTATGGCTGCAGACAGAATAATGAACAAAATGGTATAATCTCTGCTGTCTTCGAATTTTCAATAATAATCAACAAGTCTACAAATCCTCAAACCTACTATGTAAATACTACAAAGGAAAAATGCAAGGACAAGAGCAGAGCAGTAAAGAGGGAGATTTGACCTAGTCTGGGGTTTAGGGAAAGCTTCCAAGGAAGTGTTGTAATGTGAAGGAAGCAGAGGCGATACCCAAGTGAAAGGGGAGTGGAGGGAAGAACAGATTTGTAAACGCCTTGAATCAGAAAGAAATGAGGCACATTCAAGAAACTGGAAGAAACCCAGGACGGTTGATCCCGAAAGTGGGATCAGTCAATGTGGGGAAAGAGATTCAGGTCAGATGGTGTGGAGCCTGGGAGAAAATGTTACGGGTCTGATATGCCATCCTAAGAGCAAAGGGAACCACTGAAGAATTTTTAAACAAAGAAGTGACAGGATCAGACTGTTAGTGATCAGAAGGAAATAAGATTATGGGGGGGGGGGTCTATTTAGGAAGCTCTTTCAATGGCTCTGGCAAGAGATGAGAAGTGAATGGATTTGATAGTTCTTTAGGAAGGAAAATGAATAGAACTAGGTGATGAAAGGACCATGAAGGATGATGAAGAGGGAGGCTTATCCACTGGGTAGATGAAAGTTCCATTTACTGAAATAGGGCTTGTCTAAGAATAGTTCTACAGAGACGTTTCCTACTTTGCAGGAAAAAGAATCATCAACTAAAGCTTATTCAACAGCTTTAATGATATCAACTTCTATGTTAACAATAAGATTGAGTGAGCTCTTAGAACAAGAGAAGTATCTTACAGTTGGAGAAAAATGATCTGGTAAGGCTGTCAGAGAACTTTATAAAATGCCATATAATCTACACCTCATTAAAGAAAGTATGGATCTCAAGAATTTTAAAGCAGCGAAGAAAAAGTTTCTATGTATAACAAAATTAGATGCTTTCTTGTAGAAGGAGGCCAGCACGTTACAGTTTTTAATCCTTTTTTTTTTTTCATTCCTTATTGTTTTTCTTTGGAGAAAATGAAAAAGAAGCACTAAACGACCTTTATAGGTATTTTAATTTAAAGTTTCACTGGGAAGGTATCATTTACAGGAAAACCTAGTAATATTAACCCTGCTCTTCACTAGATGTTATAAAAAGTCTCTGACAGATACCATTTTGTAACTCTCAAATGAGTGACCAGCTAAAAATGCCAACTTGAGACTGAATTGGTCTCTGCTTAGGCCAAGCACAGACTAGAAAATGATGGAAAACTACAGGTGTCAGAATATAGCATGCAGATTGCAGAATACTTAAGACAAGACTACTAATGATGGCACGAAGCTCACAGAACAGAGAGTCAGGTGGCAAAGACACCTGGTTCCGTATATGGGAGACCTGCCAGCAATCCTTGCCTTCTGTTTGGAGGACTCAACATTATACTTCACTCAGGGAGAAACAGAGCCTTGGCACTTTTACTGAGGAGTTCTTAAAGAACACTTTGGCTTTTCACAAATTATACTGAAAAGGTCTTTTAAAAGGAAAGAAAACAGAAAATAAAAAGAAAATTATCTTAAAATAGACTTCTGGTACGGTTTCCAAAGAACAGAAGGTAATGTTTCTTTGTTTATCAGGGTGTAGGACTTAATGTTTAAAATATTTACTAATTGATGCTAACCTTCCTTTGGAAAGGCAGAACAGTATTCACTTGCAAACTAAATTTCCCCAGGTTTCCTTTTCAAATCTTCTTTTCTTTCTCATTATCCTGGGATCTGACACAACTACACATAATCAAAACAAGTGTCACAGGCACATTTTGGTCTCAGTCTTCAGGGTAAACTTTAACTTATACCAAAAATGGAATCTTTTCTGCATCTCCTCAGTAAGGCTTGTGAATGTTTTAAAACAGTGTGCTATTATGAGAGGCACTCATGAAAGAATACTTCCTTGCTTCCAGTATGTAGCCCAGATAGGACTGTCTCAATCTCTACTGGAAACCTGAACCATGTAGAATATGGAGCTGGAACACATGAGATATGGAGGAAATGACACCACACAAAGAACAGATTTGTAAAGGCCTTGAATCAGAAAGGAACGAGGCACATTCAAGAAACTGGAAGAAACCCAGGACGGTTGATCCCGAAAGTGGGATCAGTCAATGTGGGACTTAAGAGTCAAGTTGGGACTCTTAATTTTTCATTCCAAGAACCAATGGGGAGGATGTGAGGATAGTTTTTGTTTCTTCATTTTTTCAGCCCTTGCATCAGTTTTTACATTAGTTTCGTCCTATACTCTTTATAAGTAGTAAAACTTTGAGCCTCAGCTCCAGGTGTGGCTCAAGTTGGGACTCTTAATTTTTCAGGGATGACTGTTTTTTTATCCACTGCCCAAGTGGGCTCCTCAATTCTGTGCCACATCTCCTGTGGACCCTTACTGCAGACTAGACAGTCCTTTTGTAGCCCATGGCTTTAGGCAAGGAGCCAGGTCCATGTCCTAGCCACTCACAGGGACCTACAGTCTCAATTCCAGCTGCCCAGGACATAGTCTAAAATTCCATCTGTTTTGCAGTAGACAAATATTGATCTGGTTTTCCCAGCTGTAAGAATACAGTCCTAGCTCCTTCAAAAGTCTGTCATAGCCACCCAAACCCACACTGCCAAATCACTAGGATTTCATATTTCATGTAAAGAAGTCTGAAAGTGTTTTCACGTGCAGGATGACGCAGTCAAACCACAGTGGCCTGGGAGTCAGGAGACCTGAGCTCTTGTCCAAGGGCGGCCTCAAACAAGCTGTGCGACTGTAGCTAGGTTTGTTGACCATTTTGGGTCTCATGGGAGAAAATTAAGAATTTGGAATTAAAATAGAGAGTATGTGGGCTTCAACCAGCTCTAAAATTCCATGATTCTATAAAACACTGTATTTCATCTTGGGGGTTTTCTTTGGTGGTAATAATTCAAGTTTATTCATTAATTAACAAACATTAAAAGATTAATTGACTGGCTCAAGGGTTCCAGCAAAGCATGCTTCTCAGAAATAAAAGATATGCTAACAATAAAATCTCACCGGAAACAACTTCATTAAAAAATATCTGAAATCATTTAAGAATGACTGTCTTTCATTTTCCAGGGCCTAGTGTGAGTCCAGGGTGGGGGGCAGCACGTGCCTCAGGAGGGTGAGGATAATTTAGAGGAAGCTTACAGTCCCCAGCTTCCCCGGATTGTGCAGCTCCTGCAAGCCACATCAGCATTTCAAACACTTGCCTGTGACAGGTGAACTCACAGAGATTAGGAGGTAGACAAATTCTGTTTTATTTTCTCAAGCCAGGCTCAGTATGTAAACATTAACTGTTCATACACATTATTCAACATTCTCCATTCATTTTTCATGAGCCCATACAAACATATCAAAGGGATAGATGTTCCACTCCTTAGTGCTTCTCTCAGAATTACAGACAGACTCATTTTCCTCTGTCAAAAAATCTGAAGGCCAGAGTCTTTGTTGAGTTGTGAGAATAACTCATGGTAATAGAAAAGGCTTTACAGAATGGTACCCTCCGCACCGTCCCTGCCACCCTCCTCTCCCGTCAGGCAGTGTGTGCAGTCATATAAATGCCCTTCAGAAACATGCACTGTGTACAACTCAGGTATCTAAGCACACAAGAGGCTTTGACACCATATGCAGGACTGAGTTGAGGTTCCCAGAGCTTCTCCAGGGCCTAGAGCACCTATTACCTCAAAAATCCTTACCATAACCATCTTCCCATTTGCTGCAGAGAACCTTACTTGAGAATCTCTGCTCGAAGGTATTCCAGAGATACACTCATACCCAGAAAAAAAAAAAAACACTATATGAGAGCTTGAAGATGATGATAGTCAATCATTCTGATTACGTCCCATGTGATGGAAATTAGGCAGATGGAGAACTAGAGGCAGAGTTTGAGAACAAGGGCTCCAGTCCCCACTCTGCCTGTATCTGTGAGGCCATGGCCAAGGTGTCCGGCACCTCTGGGTCTAAATTTCCTCATTTATAAAATGTGTAGGTTTGATAAAATTATCTCTAATGTATTTATCAGTTCTAAAGTTCCAGTAGTCTACGAGAAGGTTACTAAGAACTAGGAAAGCATCGTTTATATTGTAGACAAAATCTAGCTGATTACATGGGGAGAACTGAAAAGTATGAATTCCCAGACCCCACCCCAAGGCTTAGGGAGTGGTTTCTAAAGCACCTCAGCGATCCTGACGACGAACCAGAACTGGGAACCACTGACCTCAGGCAACAGAACTGACTTGACTGTACGGCCAAGGGGACAACAGTGAACTGGCTGGGTCAACCTGGACAGGTAATCAAGAACTGACATTGTGGGGGGATAACTAGTGTTCACATTAATGAATGGGGAAATGTCTTTCATTTGCAAATGATAGTAAACCTGGGACAGGAATCAGTATTTTAAAAAATGTTAGAGACGAAAGGAGTGGTCGGAACCCAATGGTGTAAAGATCAAAGAGGAAAGATCCAATGAAGCATCCCTGGAGAAAGAAAAACCTCACTGAGATGACATGGCAGGACTGTTTGTCAGAAACAAATCCAAGTGTTAGAGCGGATAACAAACTGACTAGGAACCAGACATTTTCACAGGACCTGGGAGTAGATGTAGGAATTGAATAAGGCTGGTGTTTCATTGTTCTAAAATGCAAGAATTTCAGTTATAGCAGTCCCCCCAAGAACAGGGCGGGGAGTTCTCCCCATGTAATCAGCTAGACTTTGTCTACAATATAAACGATGCTTTCCTAGTTCTTAGTAACCTTATCATAAACTACTAAAACTTTAGAACTGACAAATACATTAGAGATAATTTTATATAACAGCAGCCCCCCCCCCAGAAAAGGGTTCAAATTTTAGCTGCCATGGTAGAGTGACTATGAGTGATTTGCATACAGTACAAATTTCACTGCTAGCTCTTCAGTTCACAAAGTACAACCTAAATAACAGGTGCGCATCATGATCAGTGACAAATCACACTACTTCTTTCAAAGTGTGCCAGTGATGGGTCACTGTGTAGCTTTTAGGTCCATACAACAAACAGCAAACTGAGTAGTGAGACTGCCTCCTTGCATCCCGGTGATAAACCCCAAAATGGAGTGGATAATGGAAAGGGGCAGACTGGCCAACAAAGATGAAAGTGTAGCAAAGAAACAAAAAGTGCTAACACTGGAATGTAAGCGGAGCTGCAGAAGAAACAGTGAACCGTGGGATTGCTGACGGTGCTGCCATTCAAGAGACTGGCTCTGCACCAGAGGAACTTAGTGAAGGCAAACTCATCATCATGAATGAGGACAGTGGTTGTGATGAAAGCTGTGAAGATGTCCCAGAGGAAGTGATGTTGGCAAAAAACTTCATATGAAGGGAAATCTTGGAGATATCTCATGACATTGAAAGCACAAGGATGAAATGGTAGAAGCCCATCCAAACTCAGAAAGGAGTATGTATGAAAATTCACCAAGGCATAGAAAGGATATTTGCTCAGTATTGTAAGGTAGATGACAAGAAGGCAAGCACTGTTTAAACTACCCTGGATGAGTTATTTTTTTGAAAGTAACAATAATACTTTGTCAATATTTATAATGTTTTAACTTACAGTATACCAATATTAGTTTGACCGTGTTTCATTTATCTATACATTTTTCATAGGAATAGAGTTTTACATGTTTTGACACATTTATGTCTCATAACCATTAATCATCAAGGTCACGTTACACAGTCTAGCTTGCATGTTATTTTTACAGTCTCTCTGGTCACTTCAGAGTCTCACACCACCGTGCGCAGCAGAAACCGCTGGTATTTAGAAATCATGAGGTGAGTTCCTCATTATACTGAGTGCTTGTCAGGTATTTCCACAGCACCAGATCCAGTTTAGACATTACAACCAAAGACTGACACGGAGAATTTGAAGGGGAAGATGAAAGCAACAATACGAAAGAGGCTAAATAACCAAGCTGTAGGAAAATGTGTAAGGAAACAGGGATTTCTGTCACCGAAAAGAAGGCTGAAGTGGTAACTTAACTATGGCTGATCTTCAGTGACTTTTACGTAAAGGATACTGACTTGTCATTATTCATCTCCACTAAAGACTGAACAAGTAAAAATCACTTTTAACTGCAATATGAGGGAGGTGGGTAACTGAAGAATGAACTTACAGTGAAAAAGGTACTATATATCAGAACATGTTTCAAAGACAGCTGAGTAATTTTCTTTCTGAATGTCTTAAATGTAGAATCAGTTCTTATCCACCTGGAATGGTTTTTAAAATTTGAAGACAGGCAACGAAAGATGGACTGCATGACCTTTCAAGGTCTCTGCCAGAGTAAGGTGCTATATTTTTTTTAACCATTGTGAGACTATTGTACACTAAGCTGCCAATTATTTCTGAGCACTGTACTTAAATTGTTTTTTGCTTTGTATGCTCAGCTCTGTTTGTCCCAGTTAAAGAGCATTAGATTACGGAGTGGAACTGATGGGAAAGCAAAGCTGCAGAAAAATTCTGTTTTCCAAGGCTCTGTGGTGGGGACTGCTTGCAGTGGCTTTGATGTATGCAGCACCCACGGCATCAGTGGGTCCATACAAACGAGCCCCAAATGCCAGAGACCGTTCCTTGTTGCTGTTGAGGCTGCTGCATTTTCTGCACTCAGGCCAGCAAGCCATCTGTTCAGCATTTTTTTTCCTTTACAATTTTTTTTGTTGAATTTATTGGAGTGACATTGGTTAATAAAATTATATATGTTTCAAGTATACAATTTTATAGTATAAAATCTGTATATCAATATTGTGTTCACCACCCAAAGTCAAGTCTCCTTCTGTTACCATTTATCCCCTGTTACCATCTGTTCAGCTTTCTACTTGTTAGGAAAAAGTGGCAAATCCCAAGATCCTTACATGTGGAATGGGACTCTGGAAGCCTCCCCAGGTGATTTTTTTTAAAAAGTTGTGTGGCTAGAGTCTGAGATCCATTGTTATGAATTTACTCGTGGTGTTCTAAATCACCTGATAACTTGTAAAACTGCAGGCTCTCAAGCTCCACTATGGATCTACTGAACTCAGAAACCACATTTTAACAAGATGGCCAGATTATTCATTTGCACATCAAAGTTATAGAATCACTGCTCTTGGACTTCTGGCCAAGATGGGGGCATAGGTAGACACACTGTGCCTCCTCGCACAACCAAGATAGGGACAATAACAATTTAGAAACAGAATAATAACCAGAACTGACAGAAAACTGAACTGTATAGAAGTCAGACAACCAAGAAGTTAAAATAGACCCTTTCATCCAGACTGGTAGGAGGGGCGGAGTTGGGCAGTCGGGTGTGGGGTGCGGCACAGAGAGTGTTGGGACTGGGCACATAAGGGATCTGGGGTGTGCAAGACCACAGTGGGTGGACCCTGAGCATGCAAGCAGCAGCTGGCAGACCCCGGCCGAAGGGTGGCAAATGGCAGACCCAGTGAGGCGGGAATTGTGAAGCAATTGTGATCCTGTGCGCAACCCAGGATCACAGCGCTGGGAAATAGAGCCTCGGGACATTGATTGAAAACACCTGTGGGGGTTGAGGCACAGGGAGATGCTCTCAGCCTCACAGGAGAGGTCCCTGGAAAGTCCCACAGGGTACAAAAGACCACCCACACAGGAATTGGCACCAGAGGGGTCCAGTTTGCTCAGAGGAAGCGGCAGGAGGGACTGAGGTCTCAGGGAGAGTGGAACAAGTGCCATTATTCCCCCTTGGACCCTGCCCCCACATACGTCACAACCCAACGACGGGGGTGCCCTGCCCTGGTGAACACCTAAGGCTCCACCCCTCATACTTAACAGGCGCGACCAGACCAAAGGGGAGTCGGGGGAGATGGCTAAAACAGAAGTGAAAGCCCCAGAACCAGTACTTTTAAGCGACTGAGAGATAGCCAACCTATCAGATGCACAATTCAAAGCACTGGTGATCAAGATGCTCACAGAATTGGTTGATTTTGGTCCCAAATTAGATGAACAAATGCAGGCTACAGTAAGAGAAATGAAGGAAAATGCACAGGGAACCAATAGTGACAGGAAGGAAACTGGGACTCAAAATAATAGAGAAGACCAGAAGGAAGAGAGAAACAACCAAACAGAAAAGAATGGAGAAATAAGAATTCAAAAAAATGAGAAGCTTAGGAACCTCCAGGACATCTTTAAACATTCCAACATCCGAATTCTAGGGATACCAGAAGGAGAAGAGGAAGAGCAACCAGTGGAAAACTTACTTGAACAAATAATGAAGGAGAACTTCCCCAATCTGGCAAAGGAAAGAGACTTCCAGGACGTCCAGGAAGCTCAGAGAGTCCCAAAGAAGTTGGACCCAAGAAGGAACACACCAAGGCACATCATAATTACATTAGCCAAGGTAAAAATGAAGAAGAGAATCCTAGAAGCAGCAAGAGATAAGGAGACAGTAACCTACAAAGGAGTTCCCCTCAGACTGTCAGCTGATTTCTCAAAAGAAACCTTATCGGCAAGAAGGGGCTGGAAAGAAGTATTCCAAGTCATGAAAAGCAGGGACCTACATCCCAGATTGCTCTATCCAGCAAAGATTTCATTTAGCATGGAAGGGCAGATAAAGTGCTTCTCAGATAAGGTCAAGTTAAAGGAGTTCATCATCACCAAGCCCTTATTTTATGAAATGTTAAAGGGACTTATCTACGAAAAAGATGATAAAAAAACATGTATAGTAAAATGACAGCAAACTCACAATTATTAGCAACCACACCTAATACAAAAACAAAAAGAAACTTAGCAAACAACTACAACAGCAACAGACCCACAGAAATGCAGATCACATGGAGAGTTAGCAACAGGGGAGTAGGAGGAGGAGAGAGGGGGAAGAGGTACGGAGAATAAGTAGCATAGATGGTAGGTAGAAAATAGACAGGGAGAGGGCAAGAATAGTATGGAAAATGTAGAAGCTGAAGAATTTATGACACATGGACATGAACTAAAGGGGGAGATTGTGGGTGGGAGAGGGTGTGCAGGGTGGAGGGGAATGAAGGGGTGGGTAATGGGACAACTGTAATAGCATAATAAAATATATTTAAAAAAATCACTGCTCTTGAATAGTATTGTCAACCTTGGTATATACACTAGAATCATGTGGGGAGCTTTTTAAAAAATGATACATGAATCAGTGTTTCTTTAAAGTTCCCAATGATTCCAACATGGGGCCAATCTGAGAACCACTGAACTAAAATGTACAAACTCAAATAAGGACTCCTTGACCATACTCTAGTCAGGATGGGTAGAAGGAAAAGAAATGAGGGTTGAGCCCCCACTTTCAAGGGGAGAGTCACAGGAAACCTGCCTTGCCAGACAAATACTGTTGGCACCAGAAGGAAAATGACTCTTCTGACAGTAAAAGCCTGGAGAGTAAATCTCAAATTTTATCTGTTTTTCACCCAAAGTGGAATACTCTAACTGCTGTGTTTTACAGAATCTTTGCTCTAAGTTTCTGAAACCAGCCTTCATTGTGGTCCTTAGTCTTTGCTTACTCCTCTCCCCAACAAATATCCAAAGACTCCACTCTTGATATTTCTCAAGAAAATATATTTCTGGTTCTAGGAAAGGAGAATGGATGAAGCCCAACAGAAATTTCCACCAACACATTCTCTTACGATTCCTTACATTCTTCCCTCAAGGGTTCCTTCTGGCAGTGAGGCAGGACCCCAGAACTGCCAGTAAAATCTAGTCTTTCTCCAAGTGAGAAACCTCTTTGACTATTGTGTCTTTCCCCCTGAGTTTTCTTGATGTAGCTTTGCTGCCACAGTGAGTGACTTTTCCCGCCATGGGCCTGATTTCTAGAGGTATGTCATTATATCATTGAAGTTGAGCACTTGACAGTTTTCTCCCTAATATCTGGAAGATGCTTGCCAATGATTACAAGAAAATATTTTCCCGCATCTCCACTCCTTACAGAAAAACCAGAATGGTTATGAACTATACAAGAAATAATTTCAGTCAATTTGATTTCTGTTGTTTCGAAATTACAACAACAAAGACAAAGAAATTTTTTAAGCCTCATAGGATTGAGACTTCCCATTTGCCTCCAGTAGGTCTTTTAAAGACTTTATTGGATGATGGGATTAATATAGTTTACATTTCCTCAACTGTTTCAATGTGGAAACTCAGGTACTTTCCACATCAATTTATTAGGGAAAAGAGAGTCACAGCTACTTTCTGGTGAAATATGATCTTAAGCTCTGTTTCTTTTTTTTTTTTTAATTATTTTATTGTTCAATTACAGACATCTGCACATTCCCCCCACCAATCCCCTCGTTAAGCTCTTCTTCTTTCTCTTCAAAATGGGGATAAGCCTCTCTCCTTTTTAGTTCTATTGTCAAGATTAAATGAGGTAATGGATATACAAGTGTCTATACCTTACAAAGTGCTCTACAAGATGTAGATATACTTACTATTAGTTGGCTGGAGCAAATGACGCTTCCTAGAAGATGAGTAAAGAAATAATTTCTAGGACACAGGAAAGGAAAGACAGAGTTTTCTGATGGCAAATATCCATACAGGTGAATAGGGTTCTATTCCAAGTTTCTTGTTAAACGTTAGAGCCAACACTACATGCTACCTTTGATATCAGTCTCAGACGGATCAGAGGCAATGCAAATGTGACCCTTATTTTCTGTAGCTCACTCACTTTAAGTGCAATCCCCCAAGCCCCACTGCCCTTCACACTGGCAGACACTAAGGCTTGCACACTAAAGGGAAAACAAGGGGCTCTCTTTTAGAGCTAATTGTGACTAGCCAGGGGTTTCTATCCCTGGTAGCACAGCTGCTTTCTACTAGGAAACTTATGGGATGAGCTTGTGTGATGAGGGCTGATTTCAGCATCAGGAAGTTTGCCTGTGATTTGAATGAAAGACCATTTGCACTCCGAAGTTCTACCCTGCCATGTAAATAGGCAGGCTTATTTCTATCCAGCTGATCTCTGCCAGGCAAGATGACTTCACTTTCTAGAACACAGATAATCTCTATGGACAACCTGCTGGCAAGCAGGCACCAAAACATCTAGGGGAAAAAATGAGCTGGAGTCATCAAATGCTGGAGACAGGAAACAGACAAAAATTCCCTTCCTCAGCTGCTGTGTTTCTTTTCTCTTCACAACTTGCTTTTAAACAAATCCCAAGTTCTTCATTTAAGACAACTAACTAAAAGTGAAGTAGAGGACATTACTGAGAGATACAAATTAAATAGTGTTGTATTGTCCCAGGACTCAGTTCTTTGTTCTCTTCTTAAACTTACTCCCTTGGTAATCTTGTCAAGTTTTACAGCACTACATGCAGGCCCCAATTTTTAATCTTCAGCCTAAACCTCTACCTTAAACTCCAAAATACAGTGCAGCCACCTGCTTGACATCTCTGTGTCTCCAACTCCACATGTCCAGTACTGAACTCCTTTTTATAATTTTTTGTTTTGAAATAATTTCAGATTTACAGAAAAGTTGCAAGAATAGTACTAAGGACTCCTATATTCCCTTCACCATATTCACTAATTGTTAACATTTTCCTGTATGTACTTAATCATTCTTTCTCTCTTCACATCTGTTTGTGTATACACATTATTATTTTCTGAACCATTTGAGAGTAACTTATAGACACAATGTCCCTCTATTCCCCAAATACTTGTGTGTGTTTCCTAAGAACAAGAAGATTCTTTAATATAACCTCAGTACAATTATCCAAACCAGAAAGGTGACACTGACACAATACTATAACCTACAGGTCTTGTTCATATTTAAACCAATTGTTACAATATTTTACTTTATAGCAGTATGTGGGTATGTGTATTTATCTATTTCCTGATCCATTCATTGTTCAATTCAGAATCACACAAGTTGTATTGAGTTGTCAAGGCTCTTTACTTTTCTTTAATCTGAGAGAGTTCCATAGTCTCTGTTTTTCATAACATGTTGAAGATATTTTGTGAAATGTTTTTTTTAGTATGTTCATTGATGAGAGAGAGAGAGAGAGAAAGAGAGAGAGACACACAGAGAGAGACACACAGAGAGAGAGACAGAGATTGGTTGCCTCCCATAGGAACCCTGACCGGGGATCAAACCCACAACCTAGGTATGTATGTGCCCTGATCAGGAATCAAACCTTCACCTTTTGGTGTACCAGACGATATTCAACCGACTGAGCCACACTGACAAGGGCTGGAATGTTTCTCTGATTGTTAGAAATTGTGGTAAAATACACATAACGTAAAATATACCAGCTTAAACAATTTTAAGTGTAAACTTCAGTAGACTCATGTATATTCACACTGTTGTGCAAATAATTTCTAAAATTCTTTTCATCTTGCAAAACTGAAACTCTATATCCATTACAATCACTCAATTTGAGTTTGCCTGAGGTTGACGCTGTGCATTTCAGGTAGGAATTCTACAGAAGTAATGTGTTCCTCTCATTACGTCATATAAGGAAGTCATAACATCAGTTTGTCCCATTAATGCTGACAGTAACTTTGATCCTTAAATGACATCTGCTAGGTTCCTCTCCTTTGAAATAAGTACTTTGAGACTATGTATCCTATTACTCATCAAATTTTCACCTATTTGTTTAGGACCCATCAATAATTCCCGCATTAATTAATTATTACTTTGATATTTGTCAAATGGTGATTTTTCTAACTTTATCATTCCTTACTCATTTATCATTTGGCATTCTACTATAAGTAAGAGCTTTCTTTCTCTCTCATTAATGTGTTTATTCACTTATTTATTGTGTTAGTATGGGCTCATGGATTTTCATCTCATTTTACAGGTTATAATCTGTCACTATCATTATTTATTTCGATGCTACCACAGTCCTACATTTGGCCAATGGGAGCCTTTTCAGTTGGCTCCTGGGTCTTTTTGACATGTCCTTATCATTATCTGAGCACTTCCTTACTTTCTAGCACAATCAGATGTCCCAGGCTCTCTCCCCGCCCCTCAGCCTGGAATCAGCTATTTCTCCAAGATGTCTGATTTCTTTAGTGGAGAATGGTACTGAAAAACCTGCATCTAGGGTGCTGTGTGCACATTGCTAGTGGAGTGCTATTCCTTCAGGTCTTTCCAGTGACAGAATTAAAAAAAAAAAACATGCTTGAGAGTGTATATTTATAAGCATTTCTATACCTATATAGTGATATATTAAAAACCATGATTTCACACTGATTTCTCTAATTCTAATCCCAATCCAGCTCCATAGGGTTCATTCCAGACATCCCCCTTTGCATACTTCTAACTCCCTCTTCTGACAGTGAGACACCTGGCTCCTATTATTCTCACTTTTAATATTTGCTTAATCTAAGAATGCACCAAAAGGAGTTTCAGAGTTCCCAAGTCACACAACACCAGACAACTGAACCCTTGATCTTTCATTCCTGATGGGCTCTACCCACAGCCCTTTACAACACAGTTAATGACAACTTCATCCTCCTAGTTGCTCAGGCCAAAACCTTGAAGTCATCCTGGATTCTTTTCTCTTTCTCTCTTCTCTCTTGCTTTCTCTTTCTTTCTCTCTCAAACCCCATATCTAATTATCAGGAAATCCTGTCATTTTTGCCTTCAAAATATATTCAGAATCTGACTACTGTCTATTACCTCCACTGTTACCAACAATCTTGTCCAAGCCACTACCACTGTCTTGGGCTTGGGTTTCTCCCAACGGGTCTTCCTGTCTCTGTCCTTGCCTCTTGATCAGTCTACTGTCAACAGAGGAGCCAAAGCAGTCCTTTCAAAACTGAGTCACTGTTTTCCTAAAACCCTGCCATGGCTTCCTATTTTACTCAGAGTAAAAGCCAAAGTCAATGGCTCAAAATGGCCATACCTGCTCCAATGCCCTATGCCTTTTTGACTTCCTCTCTTACTCTTCTCGCCATTATTCTACTCCACCCGGACAGTCTAGACTCCTTGCTGTCTGTTATCACGCCAACCACACTCCCATTTAATCCCTTTGCTCCAAGTCCTCTGCCTGAAACAATTCCTTTACTTCCTCCAAGTGCACAATGTCATCTTCTCAATGAGGGCCACACTGACTATTGTATTCTTTCCTACAACACCCCACCCCCACAGTCTCTATCCTCCTTACCCTGCTCTAAGTTTTCTTATTCTGTAACACCAGCTTCTCTATCATACCATATAATTTACACATTTATTACATGTATTACTTACTGCTTATCCTCTACCCTTGGCTCTCTGATAGAATTTAAACTCTGTAAGGGCATGAAATTTTGTTTGTTTTGTACATTAATATATCCCAAGTGTCCAGAATGCTGTCTGGCATGCAGTAAACACTCAGCAAATATTTGTTGATGTTGAATGAAAATTATTGAGTCTTTAAGAATTACTTTATCTTCTGTTTTGGCAGTATAATTTGATTAAATATTTTCTGTAAAACATTTTATTTTTGACCTATAATATCAGTTTGGGCCAATGGCTTTCATATTTATACTTCAGACTAACATTCTCCTAACGAGGAAGATGTCCTTACCAGAAATTTAGTACCATATCCACACGAGTAAGCCAAGGTGCTCCAAATAAATGTCAAATAAAAGTTTCAAAAAATATTGTGTAGCTTTTACATGACTTGTATATATGTGTATATGTATATATACATATATATGCAAGACTGTGGCTTTTAATTTTTATGATAGTGTGAGGATCTGGAATTTCATCTGGAGTTAATGTACATATTTGACAAACTTGCCCATTTTGAGAACACTATTTAAAAATCTTCTAGTTCTCTGTCTTCTGATCAGAGTGAACATTAACACCCTAACACAGAGCATGTCCCTAGCACCTACAAGGCCAGATATTGTTAGCATAGGGTACACAAATGGCTTCTGTAAGCAAAATTTTGTGTATGAGTATTTTCAGTGGTGGAAAGGGAAGCTAAGTCTTTCATCAGATTTTTCAAAGAGTCTCTGACCTAAAAACAATGAAGAAATATTGTATTTAACTATTTAATGGAGCTCCTCCACTAACAATAAGCTTCCTGAGGACAGGAACCACGTCTTTCTCATCATCAAATCCTAGTGCCTAGCAAGCAGTAAATAATAAATGTTTGTTGAACAAATAAAAATGAGTGAGTGAGTCAAGAATGAATGAATGGATGAATCACTATTCCTCAGCTCGCACTCTCTGCCCCTTTTCCAGATTACTAAGGAGGCGGGCCTCAGTAGCACATCAAGGACATCTGACTGAAAATGATTCAAAGAGTAAATAGGAAATCACTTGAAGTTTTCACTAAACCTGGGTGGCGAATCTTCATTGGAGAAAGAAATCTTAAAGATGGGAAAGACTTTAGACTTTCTGTAGCCCTTTTCTAGGTTAAAGTCCACCTTTTGGGAGTTTTTTGAGGCACGGGGCTCCTGGAGGCTTTGGGGCTTTTGTGTACTTCTGGGTACTAATAGGAGAGGCCAACGTACAGGCTGCTAAGAGCCCACTCTGGTACCCGGGTCAGGGAAAAAGGTAATGACACCTTTACATTTCTTTCTAAGTTGTTCAGTTCAGTTCATCAAGATAACAAAGGAGACATATTTCAATAAGAACCCTGTCCAAGAATAAACACTGTGGATTTATGACGTATCTTTCTGGAACTGAACAGATTAGGGCACATGGGCTACTCCTCTAATACCCTAAACTTCCAATGGATTTAAAATTTTTTATTATACTATCTCTGTGCCATCTTGGCCATAAGGATTCATTTCAGTTTATAAGAAAACTATCCATTAAGATTGACCAGGCTATGGTTGAGGACAGACTCAATCTGTGGAATTGGTTGCTCCTGTTCTGCTGAGGGACCTTTCTGCTGTGGACGGCTTGACTATGAATTACTGGAAATACTCATGGGGGCATCAAGTCACCTTCTGTCCCCACTTTACACTCAGCAGAAGACCCAAGTGGTTACAGAACACAGTGGGTTTAACCAGAAATAACCAGTGATGAGAAGCTCTATCCAGCCACAGTCAGGCCTACCCTCAGAGATGAAGCCTCACAAGAAACTCTCCCCTGAATCAGACCCACAAACCATGCTCCTGCCGAAGGAGTGAGGTGTTTGAGAAACAGAAAGAACCAAAAGGGAGGTAAACCAAGCAGGCATACAATAGGGAAATCTTCCATTTACTTTGCGTGCTGGGCAAACGAGCAGTAACTGGGGGCAGTTTTTGTCATACTTCACTATTCAATGTTGAAAAAAAATCCCACAAACACCCACCGGGTGTTAAAGCACAGTGATAGGGTACTGAATGAGCAATATGATCTCCAGTAGTAGAGATAAAACATAAATATTAATAATAACTATAATGCAGGTGAGGAAGAGAGATACAGATACCCGAGTGTGCAGGAGGGAGAGAGAGCAGTGGGGTCTGCTGTGCTTAGTGGATCAAGAAAGGAAGGGAAGAAGGTTGGGGTCTTGGGTGCATAGCTAAGGGGCTTCTTTTTACTTTTCTTTCTCCCTCCCTCCTTTTCGCTCCTCCCCTCCTTCATTTCTTTCTTCTTAACACTTCACATCCTTGCAAATTTTGAAAAGAGAACTAAAGGTGGTTGGAACTGTTCTCTGGAGAGATGCATCAGGTAGTAATGAAGTTTGTGGCAATGGGAATGGAGAGACTGAGTTAACAAACATTTAGGACATAAACTCAACAGGTCTAGGCAACTGACTGACTGTTGTGAGGATCAGCAGGAGGGATAAATTGAATGTGACTTGGAGAATGCTGATGTCGTTCAGAACAGGGTCCCCAGGAGAGGAACAGGTGATGCATGATTTCGGATACACTGAAGTGCTAGTGAGGCTACCCGACAAACTGCTGGAAATGTGGGACTAAAGCACTGGAGAGAGGTCTGGATTGCTGAAGCCAGAGAAGTGAGAGTATTCTGCATACAAATGAGAGCGGACACCATGAAAATGGATGAGGCCAAGGGAGAGAGAGTTTAGGAGAGAAGAGGGTCAAGGTCAGAACCTTAGGGAATGGCTGCATATAGGATGAGAAAGAGCGCCAGACAATGAAACCAAAGGAGTTGTCAGAGCAACAATCTGAAATTCAGCAGACTGTCACAGAAAATAAAGGAAGAAAGAAGCTCATGGAGTGGGAGGTCACAATGGGAAGTGCTACTCAGAGGTCAAAGAGGATGGGTCATGGGGAAATGCCAGTGGGGCCTCCAGGAGCAGTTTTACTAGCCTTCTGGCGAGATCACATTTCAGGTCTCAAGCTCAAGGGTTAAAGAGGGAACAAATGGGTTGTTCAATTCATATTTGTGGGCATCTGTCTTTACTGCTTGCCTCTTCTTTTTGCTTCCTGAACTCACCATCTGTCCACTTTCACTGCTATGCGCAAGTTTCTAAAGCCTCTTCATTTTAATGATTCAACAGACACTGATGAAAATAGACAAAATTAATGAATAAGACCTTCTAGGAATCCCCAGGGTCCTAAAAGCATTATTGCTTATCCAGCACTTATTCCCCAGGCACAGATATACTGTGATGCAGACACCGGCCTGCAGTGTCCATGTCATTATGGATGAAATGAGACATTCACATGGACTACCGAGTCCGGTGGGGGAAAAAGGGACGGCATGGCTTTTCTCTCAAGAGGAGCAAAAGTCTTGGCCCTTGCTGTGACTGGCCTTTATTGGGTTTCTCGGCACATTACATGATAGTCCTCATTTACTATGCACAGGTTAGCTTTAGGTGGTTACCTTTTACAGAAAACAAAGGAGCCAATGCCACTAATCACATCACAGAAGAGGGATATTTGCAAATGAAAAGGCAAAAGTGGTTGAAATGGTTACATTCATCCTTGGAAGGTTTAGCATGGATTTTAGGAAGTTACTTTGCAGTAAATGTCCACAATTCAGGGTAAGGGAGTTTTTTTTAGCAAGAGCAAGACTCAAAGCGGCCTAGGTACATTGCAGGTCTGATTCCCCATGGGAGAACCTATCCGTGGGCGTGGGTCCTGTGCATCTCCAAGTGGGAGCTGGGCCCATGCCACGCAGTAAGGTCTCCTATAATACTGAAGACAAGTGAAATGTAGTAGCTTATCGTCATGGACTATGAAGTCAGAACCGGGTTTAAATCCTTGTCCTCCTATCACTTATTAGCTGGGTTATTTTCAGCAGCTTCAACTACAAAACAGATATAACAATAGTTCCCATTTCATAGCGTTGATATGAGGACAAAATGGGATAATGTATATGGTGCCTAGTATATAGTAGGGGCTCAATAAATTGTATTGGGGGATAATAACATCCACACTGGGATGTTATTATCAAGAGTTACTTATTGAAATAAGTATTTATTATTGATAGAGACAATGAGGAACACAGAAGTGGTTGAAATCATTTCTGGCCTCAGAGTTGATTACAATCTCATTAGGAGAGTCAGGGATGACATAGATGAGAAAATAAAAGAAAAACACCTGATTAGTGCTAGGTGGTGTGGGAATGTCTGTAAGTCAGTGATTTTCAACTGATGTACTGCAAGAATTACTTAAACATGCAATACCTGACCATTTAGTCAGGGGCACTGACCTTTTTTCCCTTAAACTGTCAAATAAAAAATGACAACAGCCAACACAACAGCCCTCCAGTGTGAGTGCCCTGTGTGAACAATAAATATGTAGGTCGTATAACAGAGCCGCATCTTATTGGTCAAGTTACACGACAAGGTTGTGGTCTGGCCAGTTAATTCTTGGTACCAGAAATGCTTACATACAAATATAGGCACCTGATTTTTCAAAAAGTCACTTTGGAGCAAAAAGGATAGGTAATTATCATTTTGGGG
Source organism: Tonatia bakeri (assembly GCA_004024845.1). Taxonomy (NCBI): domain Eukaryota; kingdom Metazoa; phylum Chordata; class Mammalia; order Chiroptera; family Phyllostomidae; genus Tonatia; species Tonatia bakeri. Next base: position 70,267 of record PVIA01002554.1, read on the forward strand.
GGTAAATGAATAAAAATTATACTTATTTTTTGTCAGATCAGCTATATATTTTTTTGGTGTGCCGCAGAACTTCATTACTTAGTTTATGTGTGCCATGAGATGAAAAAGGTTGAAAATCACTGCTGTAAGTGGAATAAAAAACTAGGAAGAGGTGGATATGACTGGAGACTCAAAATAAAAGTGGGATTAAGATGCTTTTCATAAGACATGGACAGAGAGGAAGGAAGGGAGGGAGAGAGGGTGGAAGGGAGGGAGGGGGAAGAGAGAAAGAGAGAGAAAGTGGTCCAGAGAAAGGGTGAGGGTGTAAATGTTGAAACTCCTATGCAGGTGTTGGGGTCACTTATGAAACTAGCTTCTTGAATGTGGAGGATAAGTGATGGCAGTAACTGGACATGGACTGGCTATGCAGGATGGAGCCTGTCACTCTAGTGCGGCAGCAGTTCTTGGTGTTTGGTGGAGCCTGGGCTGATTGCCGGGAAGTCTATGCAAGATTATACGGAGGTGGGCAAAAAACTAGGTAGGTAGAATGGCTTCACATGGTGAAATGAGAGAGGCAGAATGAAGTCTGATTCTCATGCAAGAGTCTAGCAGGCTAAATGTGTTATGGAATATCAGCCAGGATTAGAAGCAGAACACTCATTCTCTAGACTGTACTTGCTCCTAATGGACCAACAGGTGTGGGCCACAAGTCTTCAGATGACAGAGAGCATCAGGGGAGCTAAAGCAGAAGTGGGGCAGGCAGACGTCAGTGCCCTCAGATGTATGTATAGGTGCACCAGAGAAAAAAATGATCATGTGTGTGCACTTCCAAAGTCATCCTGGGTATTTATTGCAGACACTCTAAATCTTCCTAGAGACTGCAGATAGCATCATACTTTTGACAGCCCTCGGTTCTGCGAAGCTACACACTCTAATTACATTTAGTGAGAGTCCATCATAGAATTTAAGCATACTCAGCCACTTCAAATCCACAGCAGAAAATGACATTAAGTGATAGTTTCCTTACCACATTAAATTAGACTAACCATTCTGTTCTTAGATGGAAGAAAACATAACACACTTTGATATGTGACTTTCCAATTCAGTGACGAACTTTTGCACTTAAAAAATATAATGTTGACAAGTGTTGGTGGAAAAAATTACAGGATATGCCCTGCTGATGTCATTCACTGGTCTCAGCTGATAGGACATACACTTGCAGAGTACATACATTAATCCAGGTTTAACAAAATCTTTTGGGTTTACCTAAAACACAACTGGTTACTGGCAAGTAACTGTATTTTTTAAAAGTTTATTTTCAAATGAAAAACAAACATTAATTTTTAAAAGTCATTATTTAGCAGTATGCCTTTCCAACTTTTAAATTTTTCTCAAATACCTGAAGTCAAGACTATCATTACTGGCAATACCTAAATTATGGAAAAAGGTATATTCCTTAAAAAAATTAGTTAAGCAGTAACTTGCTTTCTCATAGATTCAATGCTATAAGTCATGGTTAGTTTCTGCAGACCAGTCGTGGACTTAATCCAGTGGTGGCACTTTGTGTCCCTAGTGTCTGACATAACACTTGGCATATGGTGCTTTTTAAAAGTTTGCTGAACAAATGATTAAATGAATCAATAAATAAATGAGGTATATAGGTCTATGCTGTTCTGAAATAACTAATACAACTACCATATAAAAATGTTTCTTTTGGAAAATGTGATCTGAGTTCCAGCTGAGTTGCCAGAACAACCTCTCCTGTGAGTCATCCTCTAACTTCGGTGGCAAAACGGAAATTTCTCCCTCAGCTATGAAAGAAAACTCAAATTAAGTATCAGCTATCTTTGACATTTTCTCACTTCAATTGGGGAAGTCCTATAAAGAAAGTTAGAGGGGTGAAAGGAGGATGATATGAGGGAAGAATGAGGCAAGGGTCTGGGGACACATTCAACAGAGACTACCACTAGGATGGTTCCTGCCAATCCAATCGCCATGCGGTCAACGCGAGCCTGGCTGGAGCAGGTGGGACAGAGACTGGAGTGAGACGGGGTCTAGGCAGCAAAGTGTCTGCAGTTGCGACGGGGAGAAAAATCCCATGTAGGGTCACCCTCGAGGAGAGGAGCCTTCCTATCTAAGACTAGTATTCACTCAAATATAAAACACAACAGCACATTGGTCAAGTGCAAGGAGCCTAAAGCCAGACTTTCTGGTTTCATGGCCCAGCCATCAACTTCATTAGCCATGTGACGTCAGATGAGGTACGTAACCTCTCTGCGCCCCAGGGAAATGGGGATGAGAATCCCTACCACAAGGGTTGGTAAGAGGATTAAATAAGTTAACAGTGCCTGGGTTATTACAAGGGCTACCTACATTAAGTGTTAACTAAACAAATATACCAAGCACCTGTAAGTTGCCGGTTATATGTTATACAGGTAATAATTAAAAACGTTCAACACACAGAACTATTTTCACCAATTTGTCCCCTAGAGCACGGGATATAAAGGAAGGAGTAAACAAATGAGATGACATCAAACTAAAAAGCGTCTGCACAGCTAAAGAAAACATCAGCAAAATGAAAAGGGAACCAACCGTATGGGATCTCAGACAAGGGTTTGATCTCCAAAATATATAAAGAACTCACATGACTCCACAGCAGGAAGATAAACAATCCAGTTAAAAAATGGGCAAAGGACCTGAACAGACACTTCTCTGAGGAGGACATGCAGAGGGCCCAGAGACAACAAACTGACAGTGACCAGAAGTGGGGGTGGGGATAACAGAGGAAACAAGGAGAAGGGTCAAGTCAGGGAACATGTATGAAGGACGCATGGACAAATACAACAGGGGAAAATTGAATGTGGGAGGTGGGGGGTAGGTAGGGCAGTGGAGAGTGACGGGGGGAAAATAGGGACAACTGTAATTGAACAACAATAAAAAAAAAAAAAACATGTTCAACCTTGAAAAGTATGGCCTTCCTAAGGCGTAGGGAGCAAGAGGAAAAGAAGGTGAGTATTTTTCACTCAATATCAATAAAAAGCATAACACTATCTTCAATTGTGCTGTGAGCATTGTTTTTCACTTTAAAAAAAAAATTTGCGCCAAATCACCACCTAGGAATAAGAATTTTAAAGTGGTACTATGCAGCACTCAGTGAAAACCAAGCAAGTCTTACTGAGACTATTTTAAGAGTGCGTTTACCGCTGATGATAAGAAGAATATAAAATACATCTTTTTTTTGGGACAGCACTGCCTTAAGAACAGCTATTCAAAATGGGTTCCATTAAGGATACATCTCATTTCACTAAGTGAAATAAGGTCATCCTTTTAATTTCAGAAGTATCATTGGTCAGCCAAATGACAAATGTCATTTGGACCCTTGGTGAATAAATTGCAACTTTTTAAAACACAAACTTCAGGGTTGGGCTGCCAAGTCTTCATGTTTCCTTTCATGGCATGCCAGCACGAAGAATTACTAGGGGAAAATGTTTGTTAAATGAAAAAGGTTACGTCATAGTGAAGGACTATGTACTGAGGAATGGTTTGCCTTTGCCAGTATTCAAGGATCAGAGTAGCTGTCATTTCCTCATTTCCTCCTGCAGGAACCTTTTAAGTAAATGAAAGGCTGATTTATAGGTGCATTATCCTTATTATCTTGCTCGAGTAAAGAGTAAGGTTAAGAATACAATATTCAGGACGGGGTGCCTAGATGTGGAGAAAATCCCCATTTACAGAGTCTAATGGAAAAGACTAACACTTTGGTTTTCCTCCAGTTCACAGGCCCCAAAGAAGTATTGATCTTTTGCCTTGAAATCAAGCTGCTTATCAGTTACGCTAACAGTCCACCAGTTCTCTCACCCTCTCCAGAGCAATTTCATTAAATAGCAACACCTGCAAACCCCACGTGGCAACAAAATATGATCTGGCCAGAAAGGGAGAAAACCCTAAAAAAAAATCACTAAAACTACTTAGTACATTTAGACCAAGAAACCAAGCAATGCAGCAGAAATTTGTTATGCGAATGAAGTGTTTTACCAAGAAACCATCAGTCCTTATAACGTAATTAATATATTTTACATGCAAATAATGAATGTCTTCATTATACCCTGAAATAGGTGATAAAGACAGTGAAGTATTGTGGACAGTGCACGGGCCCTGGAGTGTGAAGACTTACGTTCAAGTGTAGCTCCATTATTTACAAACTGGATGCCCTTGGATAACTTAGATAACAAGGGATATAAGAATACCTGCTGTATCTTCTTCACGGGGTTTTTGAGAGAATCAAATGAGGCTATGTATCTATATGGAAGTATTTGGTAAACTGTTAAGATCTCTCAGATTCTACTCTTTATTATCATGATTATATTTGACTGCTTATTTTGTATATTAATCCGTTTGGATCATAAACAGGGTATACTATAAATCATTCAGCACATGTACTGAGTGCTGATTTGGACAACTCACTGATGTAACAGCACGAAGACCTGGGGAAGTTAAATGGCTTTCCAGACCTGCTGCAGTCTCTGGAACAGTCCACTGTCTAGAAAAGGCTAAATATTTATCCTTTTTTGTACAGAAGGAAAGAGCAGTAAGAAAATGGAACTCTGTACAACTATATTAGCATTTAAATCAATATTTTATCTGAGAACACATTAAGTGGCCAGATTACTTGACTTAATGTTATTTACTTGAACTACTTGTTCAAAGCACAGGCTGCCATCAAAGCATTTAATATGGTCTAGATTGAGGGATTAGACTTTGCAGCTTAATGGAAACAAACTTCAAAAGACACATTTCACAGAAATTTATAAAAGTAGAATATGTAAATATAAAATATCATTTTTGTCTCAAAGCAACAGTTAAGCAATAAACACATATCTGTTTGTTCCATGTTTCTGTGGGATTTTAAGGGAGGGTCCACTCCTTCAGTCAAGTGTGGGGCTATCCTTAATGACTATCTGTATACAGTGATGAGGAAAATTTTGGTTAAGGTTAGGTATGCGGGTAATTAACTCTCAGCAAGAAAATCTGACAGGTATCTATGCATATGGGGCCCTGAAAAGAAAGAATACCATTTAGGGCATAATCATTACCAACGTCCTGTCATGGACTTCTTGGACGACACACTTGTTATGACCAGTCCACAGGCATGGGTCAGTGGCTGTGCACCTCAGAATTCTAGTCTGACTTTATGGGGTGAGACAAATCATACAGGTGGGAGAAGAAAGTTCTGGCTTCTGCATCCCAAATCCTTTCCTCTTCTATTCTTATTTTTCATGGTTCAATGGAATATTTTGCTCTAAGAAACCCAAGCTGGCACAGCTCCTTCCTTCCCCAATGTTTTGGTCTTACTGACATAGGTAATTTATTCCAGGGAAATAATTTTTAGTAAAGACAGGCTGTTAAGAGGCAAAGAGAGGGCTAATGGTGGATGTGGATATATATTTCTAATGCCTATTTTTTTCTCCAACAGACCATATTTCACCTAACTTTGTAAACTGTAGACTTGACATTCTTATTAGCATGGTGAATGTACAAAGTGATCATCTATTAAATGATTACTGATGATGAGTTAAACCACCATTCAAGGTGCCCTGGACAAGATAAATCTCTACAACCTTAAAGGCATTGGAAAAAGTTTTTATAATCAGAAAAGCTAGTCAAAATATCTCTGGCATCTTGTTAAGAGAAAAAAAGAAACAAACATCAAAATTTTTGGCAGAGTGTCTAATACCAAATATTTACCACCTAATTTGTTTCTGTTCTCTAAATGTTTTATGTAAGTTATCATTATTAGCAGGTTACAGACCCTTTCAGCACAAGGAATATAGTTCTCTGGTATTTTCTAGAGCACCTAGACTTGAACCAGGCAA
>PVIA01002554.1:76218-203490 GCA_004024845.1 Tonatia bakeri
ATATATTCAATATATTATCAAATCATAACATTTCTTAATAAGACCATGTTGTATTTGTTTGGCGCTGCTTGTTTATAAAGTGCTTTCATCTTTACTATCACACACCCGGTGTGAGGGAAGTGTCTCAGTTACAGGTGAGAAACCGGAACACTTGGAAGTCATGTCTTCATTTTTTGAACAAGCCAGGCACTTTTCTGGATGCCATGTTTATAGTGATGAACAAGACAAAGTTTCTACTGTCATGAAGCTTACTCAGTGATGTGTTTGCAAATATTTAACAACTAGACCTGTGAGTATAAGTTCACCAGAAATGTATGAATTAATATTTTCCTTTACTTTAATAAATAAGACAAAAGTGAAATAACAAAACAATATGCTAGAACTTCACTTCTCAATAATGAGTGACTTCCTTGCTAAATTAATAATTTTCAAATATTAGAAGAGTATTCTCTCAATTTTTATGCTATTCACAGTGTAACAGCCATAGGCAATGAATTAACATTTTCTGTCACTTTCTTAGGTTTTTATTTTGATTTTTTATTTATTGATTTAGAGAAAGGAAGGGAGGGAGAGGGAGAGAGAAGAAGGGACAGAGACATTGATTTTTCTTGTTCTATTTATTTATGCATTTATTGGTTGTTTCTTACATGTGTTCTAACCAGGGATCAAACCCACAACCTTGGCATATTGGGATGACACTCTAACCAACTGAGCTACCCAGCCAGGGCACTTTCTTAAGTTTAGCAATGTACCAAAAAAATATATCAAACCCCAATTTGTAGTATTTGCTGATTTCTATGCCGTAAATACTCCTACCATGACCAATTTTATGCTATCAATGTGAAATTACTGAACTGGGGAAAAAAGGTGCAGTAGTACTCCATTATATAGTATTCCCACCCTTCAGATAACATAGATGTAAATAACCCCAAGAGAACAGACAATCATACAATGAAAGTTCTAGTTTCTCCACATCCTTACCACCAGTTGTTATTTTGGGGGTTCTTTTTTGTTTAATAACAGCCATTCTAGTGAGTGTGAAATAGTATCTCATTGTGGTTTTTGAATATTTAGTATATTGTTAATACAATTTAATTTTAAGTTTGTTTAATTTAATTTTTAATATTTTCTGTGTTTTTTACCAGCTCACAAAAGGCAGCTCACAAAACACAAAAAAATATTTGTAAATCATTATGTGATAAGGGATTAATATACAAAATATGTAAAGAACGCTTACAACTCGACAACAAAACCACCCCCCCTGCCAAAACCAAGATATAGGTAGAGGACATGAGTCGAGTTTTCTACAAAGGACATGTACAAGTGGTCAGTAACCGTATGAAAAGATGCTCAACATCACTAATCATTAGGGAAATGCAAATCACAGCCACAGTGAGGTACCATTTCACACCCACTAGGATGGCTATTATTAAACAAAAGACAAAAACAAAACCCCAGAAAATAACAACTGTCTATAAGGATGTGGAGAAACTGGAACTCTCATACAGTGTAAGTAGGAACGTTAAGTGGTGTAGCTGCTCTAGAAAACAGTACAGTGATCTCTCAAAAATTAAACACAGAATTACCACAGGATACAGCAATTTCATTTCTAGAATTATACTGGGAAAAACTGAAAGCGAAGACTTGAGAAATATTTGATCGCCAATATTCATAGCAGCATCATTCAGAACACTCAAAAGGTAGAAACAACCCAAATGTCCATCAGTAAATGAGTGGATAAACAAAATATTTTATATACCACATGCACACTCACACCCCCCCCCCCACACACACACTAAGAAACCATTCAGCCTTAAAAAGGAATCAAATTCTGATACATGTTATAGCACTGATGAACCTTGAAAACATTATGCTAAGTGAAATACGTCAGACACAAACAGACAAATGTTGCATAACTCCACTTATATGAGGTACCTGGAGTAAGCAGATTCATAGGGACAGAAAGTGGAATAGTAGTTACCAGGGGCTCAGGGGAGGGGATAAAGGAGGTTATTGTTTAATGGATACAGAGTTCCAGTTCAAGATGAACACAAGGTCCTGGAGATGGATGGTGATGATGGTTGTACAATGTGAAAGTACTTAATGCTACTGAAGTGTAGGCCTTAAAATGGTTGAAATGATAAACTTGATTATGTCTACTTTAACGTAATAAAAATAGGGCAGGAAATGAAATAATGAAAAATTATGATGTTTGAATAAGTTTTTTAAAAAGCTCACAATATTACTGAAATTTAACAATCAGATTTTGTGAGAACAGGCTAGCTCCATACCAATGAGCTTACCTTCCTTCCAACAGGGAGCGGAAAGAAAGATGTGCTCGGGGTCACATGTGAAGTGGAAGAGCCAGCCCTGACTCGGGATCCTCTGGGTGGTCCAGCACTGTTTCCAGAGCATCGTGATGTTTTCCATATAAGCCAGTTACTACTGAATTAGTGTCACAAAGTTCTGAGGTGTCTGTATTTGTGTTATAACAAATACACTTTTCTGCAAATCAGAAAAGTGACCCTGGAGGTTAAACTTTACCAGATGATGTGTTTGGAATAAAGAGATGGGACAAGTTTTGGAGAGAAGCAAGATGGGAGAGTAGGGCAGGAAGCAGTCAGAGGTCCAGCAGCCTGCCTGCTAGATCTGTACATGAGCAGCAGTGTTGTGGGAGGCAGACACAAAACCCCTTCTTTGGGCCTAACCAATTATGTCCACTCCTGAGTTAAGATCAGGGGTCTCATGTCTCTACCTTCTAAATGTAGCTGTCACCCAGATAATAAATGATACCTTCATCTCCCCTGATTTCTCCGGGTCCCCTAGTACCTCCCATTGGGAGGTTGTCAAAGAAATTGCTGCAAAAAGGCATTAACAACGACAGCCTGACACAGGAGTCCTAAGCTATGATATTGAGCAAAACATTTTACTCAGAGAAAATGGCAGGTACAAAGGCTCAGAGATAAGAATGAGATAGCCAAGGGCTTTGGGCAGAAAACAGCTTTGCCAGGACAGGGTGGGTGGCAACAGGCAGACCAATGCAGAGAAACTTGTGTATTTGTGAGAAAGTTGCTATTTTAGCATAACACCTTTTCATTTATTTCTTTTTTTGAAAATAAGTTCCTTTCTCAACTTTTTAAATAAAGATTTTATTTATTTATTTTTAGAGAGGGGAAAAAAGGGAGAGAAGGAGAGAAACATCAATGTGTGGTTGCCTCACATGTGCCCCACATTAGGAACCTGGCCTGCAACCCAGAAATGTGCCCTAGATTGGGAATTGAACTGGGGATCCTTTGGTTCACAGGCCAGCACTCAATCCACTGAGCCACACTAACAGGGCTCAACTTTTTCTCGCTTTTAACATCTAGACTTAAAAACTATAGTGAGTTTTTAAAGCCTCTTTTAAAGGAAGTTGGACTTAATTATGGTCCACACACATTGCCAACAAGCAGTGATCCCTCAACAGTCTGAAGATGAAAACACATGGGGAATTGGCAAATATGACAGTCTTTGAGAATACAACATTGGCAGTATTTAAATTTCATTTTTTACTAACATTAAACTAGACTCCTCTGAGAGCTCAAGTTATTTCCTGATTGTAAGTTATGCAGGATCAATACTTTTAAGACACAAAGGTGACACCCAGTGGATTTCTGAGAATCAGCATAATATCAACAAAGATGTCATACTTTACCTCCTAAGACTCATGTTCCTCATCTTACTGTACTTTGCTTTATTCCACTTCACAGGTGTTATTTTTTTTTTTTTACAAACTGGAAGCAAGACCCTCCACCAGCAAAAGAGATTCTACCACTTGCTTTATTGCAGTGCCTGCTTTATTGTCGTGGTCTAGAGCCAAACCCACAGTACCTCCAAGGCAGGCCTATCTGGTAGGGCTGTTGTGGGGAAAAGAAGAAAAGAATATGGAGTATGTATTGGGTTGGCCAAAAAGTCTGTGCAGTTTTTTTTCTGTAAAATAAAAGACACATTTTTCATTTTTACCAGTAACTTTATTGATTTGGATATTTTGAGTATGTCGGCTATCTCCCACTATTGGCTACTAGTGAGTAGAGTCCAGGGGTGCTGTTAAACATCTTCCAATGCATAAGACAGCCCTATAGCAAATAATTATATAGCCAAAACAAACCACTTCTGACATGTTTGATCAATCACAGCACCTTTTCCATACACTGCACAAATCTTTTTTTGTGTCCCAGTTGCATTTTTACCTTTCTTAAAATTATAGAGCACAACATGCTAAAAATGTTGCATATTTTCTCCCATCTTCAATATTAAGATGACTATATAAAAATCCATCAATTTTGGTAAGTTTTTTTTAAATGCACACTGGCATGACAGCTCTGACAATACAACGTAACAAAGTTGTTGTGAATGAAGTTAAAGGCAAGTGAGCTCTACGAGAGACACTGTACTGAAAAAAACTGAATGAACTTTCCGGCCAAACCAATACAAAAGCTAGCAATAAGTAAGCATTCAGAACATTGTGACTGCTATTACCCTTGTGTGCATAAATGTTTAACTTAATAAACATTTATTAAGTGTTACAATATATAAGACATAGTCTGGAACCTAGGTTTTGTTTCACTTTTTTTAAAATTTTGTTATATATTTCAATCATAGAGAAGATTACAGAAAAAATAACAGATGCCCGGCAGTTCATTTGTTTTAGCTTCCTATGAGCTTCAACTGCATGGAAATACCAGTTCATCCATTCCCCATATAACACTGGCACTGAACATGCCTCCTGGCAGAATTATCTGGGCACATATCTAGAAGTGAAATTGCTAGACACAGGTTAAGATAACCTTCCCATCCCAAACCATACTCCCATTTGCTTTTGTACCCAGCACTGTGGGAACATTCTCATTTATCAACACTAAATGTCAGGCATTTTAATTTTGCCAACACTGTGGATATGCATTGGTCCCTCACTGTTTTAACTTATTTCCCTAATTATTAAAGAAGTTGAATATCATTTCATGTATTTTTGCCTCTTATAGGTTTTCTTCCCTTCAGTGAACTTTCTGTTCATGTATTTTGCTAACTTTTTTAAGTTAGGAAATTGGTCTTTTCCCTATTGATTATATTCTGGCTCTCAATCCACTGCCAGTTACATGTACTACAAATATCTTCTCAAAATCTATTTCTTGTCTTTTTTTTAACTTTGTCTATAGTGAACTATAGTCATCTATAAAATGGAAAGGATATTACCTCACATGATAAATAACCTACCTGAAAGCTCCTAGTCAAGCACAGATTAGATGTTGAGTAAATGTGAGTTTCCTCCATGACCCTCAAATCAGAACCTGAAGAAGTTCATAACTGAGTAACAGGGGTGATTAAAAACATTGGTTCTGGAGCTGAACAGATTTGGTTTTAAATCCCAACTTTATGATATTTAGCTCCACAATTCAGCCAACATTGCTTGCGCTCTTTTAGCCTCAATTTCCTCATTTGTAGAAGTTAATATTTAACTCATAGAATTCTTGTAAGGTATAAAGTATTTAGCCCTGGGGCTGGCAAACACAAAGGTCTCCACATATCGTAGCTGTGATTACCATCAACGTCATTAGGAGAGATACACAACACATACAAATAACTACAATATGGAGCAAAATATCACAAAAATTCTCCATGAGAAAAATAATAATTCAGTGCTATCAGAATGCAGAAATGAGACTGATAACATCCAGCTAGGAACCAGGGGTGAGTGAGGGATGCTTCACAAAGGAAATGGTATTTGAATGGGCCTTGGGGAAGACAGAAACAAAGAAGGACTTTCTGGCCAACAAAACAGAGGCATGGAGTACACACAAACATATATACGGGAAAACAGGAAACAGTACATGTACCTGGTGCAGAGAAAGCAAACATGCAGATGCTAAATGAACGACAGGCAAGGGGCCTGCTACTTTTGAGAGCCAGGGTTGGTGGCTACTCACTTACTGCCTTTCTGGGGATCAGCCATTTATGACTTTCCTTCTTAAACAGAAGCCATTCCAGTGCACCAAGACAAAAAAAAAAAAAATGGCCCAAATGAAAGAACAGATCAAAGCTATGGAAAAAATACAACTAAGCGATGAAGAGACAGCCAACCTATCAGATGCACAGTTCAAAACATTGGTAATCAGGATGCTCACAGAATTGGCTGAATATGCTCACAAATTAGAGGAAAAAATGAAGACTATACTAAGTGAAATAAAGGAAAATGCACAGGGAACCAATAGTGATGGGAAGGAAACCGGGACTCAAATCAATGGTTTGGACCAGAAGGGAGAAAGAAACATTCATCCAGAATAGAATGAAGAAACAAGAATTCAAAAAAATGAGGAGAGGCTTAGGAATCTCCAGGATATCTTTAAACGTTCCAACATCCAAATCATAGGGGTGCCAGAAGGAGAAGAAGAAGACCAAGAAATTGAACTCTTGTTTGAACAAATAATGAAGGAGAACTTCCCCAATCTGGCAAAGGATATAGACTTTCAGGAAGTCTAGGAAGCTCAGAGAGTCCCAAAGAAATTGGACCCAAGGAGGAACACACCAAGGCACATCATAATTACATTAGCCAAGATTAAAGAGAAGGAGAGAATCTTAAAAGCAGCAAGAGAAAAGGAGACAGTAACCTACAAGGAGTTCCCATCAGACTGTCAGCTAACTTCTCAAAGAAACCTTGCAGGCAAGGAGGGGCTGGAAAGAAGTATTCAAAGCCATAAAAGGCAAGGACCTACATTCAAGATTACTCTATCCAGCAAAGCTTTCATTTAGAATGGAAGGGCAGATAAAGTGCTTCCCAGATAAGGTCAAGTTAAAGGAGTTCATCATCACCAAGCCCTTATTATATGTAATGTTAAAGGGACTTATCTAAGAAAAAGAAGATAAAAAATATGAACAGAAAATGACAACAAACTCAAAACTATCAACAAATGAACCCATAATAAAAAGAAATAAAAACAACTAGAAGAGAAACAGAATCAGAGAAATGAACATCACATGGTGGGTTTTCAGTGGTGAGGGGAAGGGGAGAAATAGAAGGAAAAAGGTATAGGGAATAAGAAGCATAATTGGTAGGCATTAGATAGACAGGGAGAGGTCAAAAACGGTATAGGAAACAGAGAACTCAAAGAACTCACATGTACAACCCATGGACATGAACTAAGGGGGAGGGAATGCTGGAGGGTTGGGGGGAAAAGCGGGATAAAAGGGGAAAAATTGAGAAAACTAAAATAAAAAAATAAACAGAAGCCATTCTGCAATTGGGCCCCGAAAAAGTACTGCTTTTTCTCATTGCCTTTGCTTTATATAGGCCCACACAACCACTGGTAGCCTAATTTATTTTTAATGAAACAAATCCCATTCAATATGTTTGGTCTTGAACAAAATATGCTCCACTTAATTATATACTTTTAATCTTCATATAATTTAAAATAGCACTTGACTGTACTAGTATAAACTAGAATATCTATTGCTATATCTTTCATGTTCTACCTTTTTTCTTTCTAAATTTATAGCACATGATCAATTATTTTATAAACAATTAGGCCTTAGATTACTGTTTTCTTAACAGTTTATAATTTATTTACTCATGAGACATCTGACCTAAAAATCTACCATAGACCTAGCTGTAAACTTTGTCTATTACAACCAAGTGTCTGAAGTTAGGACTGTTACTTTTGTTCTTAGAAAATCCCAGGTTTGAGTATAGTGAAATGTTTTTTCTCAAACAGAAAATGGTGGGCAGTTCTGTATGTGAAACCAGAAATGAGCCACAGCAGCAGGGAAATTCCAGTCACTCAAACCCAGCAGAATCCCACGCATTTCTAAAGGAAAAAGCTACTACATTTTTCTACTTTTTCCAAAATTTCCATGTTGATTACCAGGTGGGCACGGATGTAGCTAAAATCATCATATAGGACCAACAGTTATTTTGTTTGCCTCTGGCGTAAGTAAATAAACAGCAGGTGTATTCACCACTAGATAAATCTTACATGCTTGCAAATTCCTAAAATACAACAGAATGAAAAGTGGCAGGAAGAATCCTGGCATTTGTTAGAATCTGAGCTAAACCACATGCATCCACACAAATAAGGCAGAAGGGTCGCAAACCACAGACAACAAATCTGGCTCACAACCCAGAATTTATCGGTCACTGAATGACAGGTCCGTGTCTCCTTCTCTATATTGTGTCTCTATAACAATAGCAGAAGCTCTAAATGGTTAAGTTTCTGTCCTTTAATAACCACTTTCTAATTTTCACCTGGACACCCTGTGTGTACAGCATGAACCTCCATTTATTTACACAATGATGATTAGTTTCTTCTTTCACAGCAAAACCAAAACCAAAAGCAAAACACCACACGCAAAACAAAAATCCACAGTTTAATTTATTTTCCATATGAAGTTCCTCCCTGTATGTAATATGACAATATTTTGAAATGAATTTGCTTATTCTTTTGCCTTTCTGAATGCATAACCTTCACCCTATCTAGCTCAAGGCATCCATCTGCTTGGGGAGAGATTAGATTTATTAGAGAAGGAATATAAATAGAAAGAACAAAGTGACATTTGGCTTTTGATATGCAAAACATTATGGAGTATATTAGTCAGCTTAGCAGCAGTAATAAATAACCCCAAATCTCAGTGGTTTTTAGCAACAAAATTTTACTTCCTACTCACATTACAGTTTGGCTGCAGGTCAGTGTCAGTTTGGCTGCTATTCCACGTCTTACCCTCACACCCAGGCTGAAAAAGAGGCCCCTAGTTTGGTCGTGCCACTCTCATGGCAGAAGAAATAAAGCATGGGGACTGGTGGAAACCTGCATTGACTCTCAAAGATTCTGCCCACATGTGGTCTGAATCATATCCACTTACATGCCATTGGCCAAAGAAAGCCACATGTCTGAACCCCGCATCAAATGCGGCAAGAATGTGTGCTGCCCTCATAGGAGGCAGAAGGAACAACTGCATGCAATAGTATCATCTATGACCCCACCATGTGGGTCATAAACAAGCAAGCATGTTTCAATGCCATGAAGTCTTAGGAGAGGATTTCCCACAATCCTTTACTTCCCCCTTTGCTCTATCTACCAACAAGCCTACACAAAAGGGGTGTAGAGAAGATATTCCATTTACCTGTTCAGCCACAGTAGGTCTATGGAAGGAAGAGGATATAGTGTAAGAGAGAGTCTAGTTCTTCAGACTCTGGGAGCTGTGGGGGACGGGCAGCAAAGCAACCCTGATTTCCTCAGCCTGCAGAGAAATCAGCGCAGTAAATAAGTGAGGATGAAATCAAATGCTGAGTGTTCACATTCTCTTTAAGTCTGCTTGGGACTCTAGGACAAGATCAACTCTCAGGTGGCCACCACCACATCATGGGGAATAGACACAGTGGCTCAGTGTGGCAGCAGGGCTGGTGGAGAAGAGGCTGAGGTTTTAGGATTGATTGGTGAGCTCCTACAGCTTCCATAAGGCACGGACACTGAGAGACTTCATAGGGGTGAAGTGGATGGCAGATGCGGCAGACTCTGGGATGGGCAATCCGGAGAAGCCAAAGTGAGCTCTATCACAGTGCTCCTGGGCTCTGATCGAGCAGCCTATAGCCACAAATCTCAGCCATAAATTCCAGCACAGCAATCGGCACTCAGGTGGATGAAGGACATTTCCCGAGACCCAGAGACAAGCCCATCATTTACGACATGGTCTTAAGGGACTGAATTATTGCATCAGTTTAAGCTTTAAATTAGATTAGATATTTAGGCAATTTGTCTGCCTAGTAATCAAAAGGCTCCTTGAGATTATAAACTCTTTAAGATGATGTCTTACTAATTCTTTTCATACTATAGCCTCTACTGTGTCTCATAATGAAATGAATAAATGGATGAATGAGTCATGAAATGCTCTGCCTCCCTGGCCTGATCTCTCAGGGAGACTTGAACGTGGGAAACAACAAAAATGTTGAAAACTGATGTTTAAGTATGTACTTCCCAAACAGAATTCCTGGCATAATTTTAGACAAACCAATGAGAATGAACACCTGTGATTATTATGACACTGATTTTTAAAAAATTAAATGAAATTAATTTTTGTTGAACTGGGGGGCCAGGGGAGGGGCACGGGGGAAACTGGTACTGGAAGATAATTTGCTTAACAAACTCCTGCAACCAGAGACAGGGTATGAAGAGAGCAGAGTCACAAAGCCACCTCGTTCTGTCTCTACTATTTGTGCATTTTTATATTTATTTCTCCTTGGGCAACAGTAGAAAATACAACTGAAAACACCCAGTGTTGCTGCTACAATTAATTGTACAATTTGGCACTACTTTGTGGGAATGCTTAAAGTGTTAATGACTCCAAAACCCTGGATGAATGAAGCAAACACAGATTGGCTCAGTAAAATGTCTAGCTCCCTATAAGAAGCTTCATTCTCAAGCTTTGTGAGAACAAAACCCGATGCTGAGAAAAAGCAAGCATGTTTCACTTTCCAAATCTTCCTAGTTAAATGCTGTAATCACAGGCAACTCTCCCAGTTAGCAAATCTCAAGTGACACAATGAATCTCACTCCATTCCCCCACAAAAAGGGAAGGTGAAGGAGGCAGGTGACAAAAGGTTATCTTGGTTTGGTTTGACTTGGAGAGTCCAAAGGAGTTTCTGCAGTCTTCTGTCACACTGACCCCTGAGGTTACAGGGTGGGGAGGAGGAGGGAAGTGCTGGATGGGGGATCCCTAACAAAGGGTGTAAAGCCTGAGACAAGCAGGAGAAAGAATGGCCTGGAACGAAATAGGGAGAAATCTATTTTCTGTTAAAATGGCAAAAGGTTCTTACTTCAGCAGGTTACTTTAAAGGTTCTTACAAAGCATTCTTATGACAAGTTTTCCAAAAGAGGCCAGTGTAAAAAAGGGAAGAAAAGCCCAGAAGCATGCAGAAGGCTATTAGTTTGACTGAGCATCCGAATCAGAAGTCCTGGCAGTGATTGAACACCCACATGCTCAACAACCCTCGTGAGGAGCGCTCCGGGCTCCTGCCTGCCCGCTGGACAGGGGCGGCACACTCAGCTACCTGTCTTGGCTGAGAAGAGCAGTGATACCAGGCTGTGTTGATGAAGGTTGTCTTTGAATTCCTTGAAATGAGCAAAAATATAAAGTTCTGTCCAGAGTTCCCTTTCACAGGAGAAAAAAGAAAACTGTGCACCCTGGCTGGTGTAGCTCAGTGAATTGGGCATGGGCTGCGAACCACAGGGTTGGCAGTTCAGTTCCCAGTCAGGGCACATGCCTGGCTTGTGGGCCAGGTCCCCAGTGTGAATCACATGAGAGGCAACCACACACTGATATTTAAAAAGAAAAGAAAAGAAACTGTGGACATTATAGATAGTCCATCATTTCTCTTCATAGACTTTCATAAATACAAAAACGAAATCGATAATGTTAATGTTCTTTTGTTTTACTTCGTGTACTAAAGTGTTTGGTGGCTATTTCTAAGGTATTCCCCTGTCACTTTATACCTTCACCTGCCTTAACTTTAAGATTACATGAATGTTACCAAGACATGAGAGAAACTAAAGATATCTTCTTTTGTTTTTCTCAAGTGACTACTCTGCCCTTATTCTACAAATTATATGGCCAGAAGTGGGTCATACTGGCCAGGTCTCTTGGAAGCTTTTAACCATTCCAGTCACCCAGAAAATAGATCATTAAAGCTTTTTAAACTAATAATGTAAGACAGATGTTCTTTTAAGATGAGTCTCAATAAATACCACAAATGACACTTCTCATACAAGCCTCTTGCTTTATATGACATGAGTGAGCTCGATCCTTAATATTTTCATGTAGTATTATAATTTGCATTGTGTATATTCAGTTGGGGCTTTCATTGCCCCATATTTCCACTTGCTTTGTAAGATTTTTCTCTCAGAAAACTACACATGTAAACAATTCTAGTATTTAGAAAAATGACTGCAGTTCTGAGTTAATTTCAAAAGTGGAAAGACAAAAGGCAACACAATATAATGATGAATAAATCACAGGCATTGCAGTCAACCTTCTGAGTTCAAATTCTGGCTCTGATGTGAGCTGGGCGACTTTGACCAAGTTATTTAACCTCTCTAAGCCTAGCTTCCTCTATAATATGGGAGCAAATAATTCTTCCCTAAGGATTTGAAAGGATTGGTAGGAATTAAAAAAGATCATTCATATTTAGGGCTTAGCACCGTGTCTGACATCTACTAAGTGCTCAATAAATGATGATTATGATTCATTCTTACATAGTCGATCTAGAGTATAAATTTTCCTGTGCAGCACTTCCACAGGAGAAAAAGTAGGCCACAGATAGAGCATATCTAATATCAGTGGTCAGAAAGATAGCAGCAGTTTGCCTGGTCACATGGGTCTCTGGAATTGAGCCAGACTGCAGACTTGAAATGGTTATTCTTGTTTCCTTGGCAATAGTCTGGACATGAAAAAGATCCTGATTTTGATCATCAAAAGTCAATGAAAAATATACTCTTCAGGCAGATGTCTAATTGAACCTGGTTCACTGGAAAAGTACAGTGATATAATTTACCACAGGAGAAGCTTGCATCAATCATGCGGGGATGACTACTGTTCATTCAACCCTGCTTTTTCGGCAAGGTAACTTATTTTTTCAGGCCTTCTAGTTAGAATTATTTGACTAGTTACTTATATGCTTTGTTACCCTGAGCAAATAATGTCTATATATTTTCCCTGAAGGCCCACTTGGCCTATACTCAAGTTCACAGAATTCTAAAGACTGGTAAACTGAGTTAAATTCCTCACATTTGCCACCAGCATTAGCACCTATTTCTGCAGCAGTTAATTTTGCGATAAGGGATTATAGAGAGAAAGCAAAGTTCCCTTTCATACTCCTATGGGAGATAATGGCGCAGGTGCCTATCTGCCTCAGGAAAATATTTCCCCCTTACTTAGCATTGTTTTGAGCAAGGAGGAGTAGGGCTTAACTGGTTCCCTGTCCTCCACCCCCTACCCCAATCTCGATATCGAGTCCTCAGTAACTTTAGTCACCCTCAGATTTAGCTCTTCCTCCAGCCTTGGGGACCGTATTTGGAGGCGAAGGGAACAGGGGCTTTAAGAAGCCCTGGGCCGGTACTGACAAGTTCTGTACAAGGCTGACTAGCTCTAACCTAGCAACCTGCTGCTTGTAGCTAGGAGTTTATTTTCCCTGTACCCAGGTGAGACAACTGAATTTCTACCTCGTTCCCTTCTCTACTTTCCCCTCTGTTGGTTTTTAAGGCTTTCTGTTGGCTTACCAAAATACTATTAATTCTTGTTAGAATCCTCCTCTTATCCATTTCCTTATTTGCCAAAAACCTCGTCCTATGTCTAGATTTGCTGAATTCCTCCCAGCACACGCAACAGGTTCAGACTTTCATCCAACCCCCAAAGAGCCTGCAACCATGGTGTCACAGCTGACTTGGGGCTGTTCAAGATGAGATGTGGTACCCATACCCAGAGGACACTCCACATAAATCTGTGCTTTAAGTTTTTTGTTGTATTGCCGTGTCATGCTGACAAAGGCTACACAGATTCTTAAGGAATCTACCATCACTAACAATGAAACTGACCTTGGAACAGGGCACACACCACTTCATGTTTGGAGCAACCCCTGTCGGACTTTGCACATGCTTGACTGGCTGTGAGCCAAGCACGCAGTATCCTGGCCGACTGCAGCTTTGGCGTTTGCTAGCGTGTCTTTTGCCAAATCTCCTGGCACTCACTGGAAGGTGTCAAAATGTGTTTTACCTCCTAAAGAATATTTGATTTTCTTGTCTAAAGAATGTCTGTTGATTATCATCTGCCTACCAGTGTTGTTAGTGTACTACAGTAGAAACAGAATTTGGGATCGACACTGTCAGTGATGTGCAATTCTGTGGATTCCCTTGTTAGAGGTTCATGCCTGACTATATTTTTCTTTGAATCAAACTTCCAATTGAACAGTGTTTATCCTACTCTTAAAAAATCTCTATTTTCTGTTTATGTATCATAAAACCTGCACAGCCCTGTGCTATTCTGAGGCATCTCAAGAAGGTGATGTCAGGTGCTTTCTATTCATCAGCAGAGAGGCTTTTATCTGGCCCTAAAGCCAACTAACTGGAATGACTCAAAAATGTCATCTACTTGTTCCTGACAGACCTTGCCCACAGTAAGCCCTCTCTATAGGCACCGCTTGGATGAACTCAGTGAGAAATGTATGCTGACCTAAGAGGAGCCTTTGGCCAGAGAAATTGCATCACATGTCACAAAAATTAAAGGAATAGCTCCTAATACAGCATTGCCTATAACAAGTAGTCAGAGAGCACTTGTCAACAGCATTAGAACATCTGAAATGCCTTACTCCAAACTCTGGTTTGTCTCAGACATGACAGCCCTTGAATTAGTGTGAGAGGAAGAGGCTAAACTCATTGTTCTGTCTCTTCCAGAACGAAGTTCTACTAATTAGTCCCACCCTTCTCTATCACTCATACACCCGCTCAACATTTTCCTATCTTTGACTGCCTGGCCTCAAACCCTTGTACCCACGTGGTTGTGTGACTGTGCTAGTTACACCTCTCTGTACCAGTCTCCCCATCAATAAAATGGGGATGATCATCATGCTTCATCATAGTTAATAAGAAAATTAAACAATACATATGAAACATGTAAAACAAAAATCAAACTGTGATTTTTCTTGTACCCAGTAGTTTGTAGATTCTCTTGGATTTTTTTCTAGTAGAAAATATAAATCATATCATCCATAAGTAACAACATTACTTTTGTTTCTTTCTAAGCCTTACACGTTTTTGTTTGTTTTATGTATGGGCTCCTAGCACAATGTTGGAAGAAACAGTGCTGGTCAGCAGCCTTATCTTCTTCCTGACTTCCATTCACACAACTTCTATTCTAATGAACCCCTCCCCACCTATGTCAATAACGGGTTCTGTCAAAGGCCATTAATGACCTCCCTATTGTTAAATCCAATAGGCACATGTCAATTATTTTCCCTGTTAGGTATCATTTAACATCAATGACTGCAGGTTTTGGTTTTATTGTAAACACTGTCTCCCTTTGTTTCTCAACAGCACATGTCCTATTAGCACATGACATTTTCTCTGGCTGCCTCCTAAATGCAATTGTGGCACATACTTTATTTAACTCACACAACTCAGATTTGGAAAGAAAAATGAACTTCCTTTATTTTGGTTAAAATTAATCTGACTTTTCTTCTAAATCTACATACAGTGATTAGCGGGAAAACATAGCATAATGCCCAATCCAGTTTAAAGTGCAGTCTTAACCAATTTGTTTGTAGTCTTAACAAAACTCTGTTAGGAAGAGTTCAGTCTCCCCTGGATTACTTAGTCAAATGTGTCCAAGACATTACTTGTTCTCAGAAAAGATTACAAGTGGCATTACTGAATCATTAGCAAATTCCATCCTTTTTCCTAGACACTTTTCGATTTAACCTTAGATTTTTAGACGTGGCATTTATGGCAAGGACTCATCTTCCTGTCATGTTGTCTTTTCTAATATCAGAGAAATGGCTAATAGGTTATGACAGGTTCACTCCCCCCTCTGGTGTATCTTGTATTTTGACTATGCTCAAATGATTCATACCAAAAGGCTGTTCAAACCACATCAACCATAGTTAAAACAATTTAAATAGGCAAAAAAATGAATTGGAAAGTAGAATAAAAAGTTAACTATGCTTATGTACATATTGCCATATAAATGTATATATATTCTTTAAGGTCAACATGAAAGACTGGATGGTTTGCTAAGAAATATCAGTGACAATAAAACTAGTAATAAAAACTTCTTCAACAGACAGTAATATGAAAGGAGGTGAAATAAAATGGAGATAGGAGCGGTTAGAAAGAGCATTCAGGGTACAAGAAAAGGGCAGAAGGACACGAGTAGAAAGGAGAAATGTAGTATTTTTCACCCACTCTTTTTAGTAAGTGAATACAACATGTTATATCCCGAATATGAGAACAGCTGGCTTTAACATCAGGTCAAAACACTACTGTCCCACAACTGGGAAATAAAGTCATTCTTCAGCTCATGATCAGGCCTTGAACAGGGTCTGTTGCCATCTCTCCCTCTGTCACAGAGAGCTCAATGGGATTATTCTACTTCCTTTACCTACTAGAGTACAGTCTCTTTGTTGCTGTCACTATTCATAGCATTGTGATGTTAACATTAAACTGTATTTGAGCTCCCTTGATTATTTTAGAAACATGTGACAACTAGCATAATGCTTTGCACAGAGTAGGCACTCAACAATAATTCCTGAATAAATGAACAGGGTTCTCCTTTCATTGAAGAAAAGAGAGAGGTATTTTATTCTTCCCTTCTTAAATGTTCTCCAAAAGGAAAGGATTCTGGTATCTTTAATTTAACTCTGAGACCAAGTAGAAGAGAAGTCAAAGAAAATAAAAAGGGAAAAAATAATAAATAGCTATAAATGTACTAGTACAATACAGTAAGAAGGAAAGTATATAAATTACATATGCAGCAAAAATAATTTTTGAAGACAAATGATGGAAAATGCATTATTAACTTTACTGCTCCAAGGACATTTTCACAGAGTATACATTTTCCATCTATTTCTTTAAGGTTAATTCAACACCTAATTACCAAAGCCAATTCAGAGCAAACAGAAAAGTACACAAAGCAGAATGAGCTACACAAAAAAGTACTGGCTCAAGAGGCTAATATTAATTCAATTTTCCAATTTTCCTTCCTTGCAGGTTTCCTGGTGTTTGCTAGCTTATGCTAACATAGATTCTGTTGGCTCTGGAACTGAAGTACAATGTTGGCATAATTACTTTTCTAAGAATAGCAATGGTCACTACAATTTTTCTAAGCAGTTCCTAACCTTACGCATTGTTAGTGTTTGCAATTTCTTGGAAATAACATGTATAAATTTAATACAGTTGGAACTTGTGTTAAGGTTAGCCAAGTTCAATTTCCCTTAATTCTAAAATACCAAGAACTAGACCATCTATACAGTCCAAGAAGAGATTTTCCACACCAGTATCAGTCAGAACCATTCTTAAGAAGATATTTATTCAGATTTTGCTGTAGGTCTCTAGCATACAATCACCATCTTTACTGTGAGGACAACACACTTTTTGAAATATACCTTATATACTATCAAAATTTAAGTGTACGATTTAGGTGTTTTTAGTATATTCACAAGGTTGTGTAACCATCACTATGATCTACTTTTAGAACTTTTTTGTCTCCCTGAAAAGAAACCCTGTATCCATTAATAGCTAATTCTCATCCCTCCTTATTTTTTTAATAATCCATAGAAATAAGGGAGAGAACCTGTGGAACTGAAATCCATAGATGATATGCAATATTTATTTTAGATATAGTTTTAAATATCCCCACCAGACCCCTGACCAGAATTGCTAAGAAGTAGGTGACTTGTTTGACCAAGTTTTATTTCTTCTCCCTGAACCTGTACCACCATCTGGTAGATATTTCCATGTGCCTTAAAGTTGCCCAAAGAAAAAAGGCAAACAATAGTATATGCAGCCTGAATAAATCTCAAGCTAGACAGTGAGCTCCTAAAAAAATACATAATTCCTAATGAATCAGTGACCAGTTTTGCTCCTCCCTTCCATTTTCTAGCCATTGGAAAGTCATTGTGAAAACCTTTGTAAATAACATATTTAAAAATAATATATTTGCTGAGATGAAGAAATGGCAAATGACAAAATCAAATTAACCAATTTATCAACTAGACAACAAAAAAGAAACATAGGCATTAGTTTTACACCACATCATAAGAAGCAATAGGTAGGACTAAAATGTCTCTCCTTCCTCCCATCTCTGCATTTAAAAATCCTTCAGTTATTCAACAAATGGTACTCAATATCTAGTATGGGCTACAGGCATGCAAATTAATAATGCATAACCCCTGACTTAAGAATCTGCAGTTATTTAAGATCAAGTCAACTACTACTTCCTTCATGAAGCCTTCTCAGGGCCCTCCAATTTGGAGTAATCTCTTACACTACTTACCTTAGATACGACTTTATCATAACCTCTATTGGAAAGTTATAACCCTCTACTTTCTGGCATAGTTGCTTATAAACACATCTTGTCCAGCACTAAACTATAAACCCTTGTGGGCAGGATCTGTGCACAAGTCACCCTCCTGACCACCACATCACCCTGTACTTGAACACACAATAAAATTTAGTTGAGTCAATGAAGTTTTAAAAAAATCAAATTTAGAAACACCAGTAGAAGATTAATATATATCACATCTTTCACAAAAATTACATATATTAATTATTAATGTAGAAGTTTATTACCTTAGTCTGGAATATCAGCTATTCTAGTTTTTATATAAATGGTTTTTTCTCATCTTCAGCAATATGCCAAGAAGGGGTGGTTACATTTTTAGAATATTTCGGCTTAAGTGAAAGAAACTCAAAACACTAGAAACAAACAAAAAAAATGGGGAAGTTATATCTGAGGGCTATCTGATGACTAAAGAGTATTTTTCTTTTTTCCTTGAATTTGGAAAAACTTTCCTCAGATCTACCCCAAATGAGCAAAACACCCATAAAGCAAACAAATAGATATTAAATTGACTATTTCTCACTCAATATGAAATCCCAGTTGTCTTTAATTCTTCCCCATCCTTTATCTCCTAATTAATTTATATACTTAGCAATCTTTCTAAACATTTAAATAATTTTAAAAAATTTTAGAATAGTGGTAGATACAGAAATCTCTTTCTCCTATTATTAACATCTTACATTAGTATGACACATTTGTTACAATTAATGAACCAACATTCATATATTATTTTTAACTAAAATCTATACTTTATTCAGATTTCCTTAGTTTTAACCTAATATCTGTCTTCTGTTCCAGGATCCCATCCAAGATACTACGTTACACTTTGTAGTCGTGTCTCCTTAGGCTGTTTTTGCTGTGACTCTTTTTCAGATTTTCCTTTTTCTTAAAAAATGATTTTGAGTCCTGGCTGGCATAGCTCAGTGGATTGAGTGCAGGCTGCGAACCAAAACATTGCGGGTTCGATTCCCAGTCGGGGCACATGCCTGGGTTGCAGGCGATGTCCCCAGCAACCACATATTGATGTTTCCCTCTCTCTCTCTTTCTCCCTCCCTTCCTTCTCTAAAAATAAAAATAAATAAAGTCTTAAAAAAGAAAAGAATATTTGGAAAAAATCTGTGAAAATTTTAAAAAAATGATTTTGACATTCTTGAGGAATGCTAGTCAGGTGTTTTACAAAATGTCTCTCAGTTGCAATTTGTCTGAGGTCTTCCTCATGATTACATGGGGGTCATGAGTTTTGAGAAGAAGACCACAGAAATACAATGTCGTTCTCATTACATGACATCAAGGGTGCATGTTATGAACACTAGTTGTCACTGTGGACATTAATCTTCATCATCTGGTGAAGACAATGTTCGTCAGGTTTCTCCACTGTAAAGTCACTCCCCCACCACCTGTCTAAGCTGTGCCCTCTGGAAGGACATCACTATGCACGGAGGAAGAGGGGCTTATGTTCTACCTCCTTGAGGGCAAAGTAGCTACATAAATTATTTTGGAATTCTGCATGAAAGATTTGTCTGTTCCTTCCCATCTATTTGCTAAAGATTTTTCTATTTTTCCCATTTATTAATTTATTCAACCATTTATTTGTATCAGTATAGATTCGCTTGTATTTATGGTTGGGTTATAATACAATAGTACTTTATTTTGTTACTCAAATATTTCCAGCTTTGACTATTGGGAGCTTATTCAGTTGGCTCCTGTGCCCTTTAACATGTCCCACCATTGTGTTTCTTTTGAGCACTTGTTTACTTCCTGGCATACCAGATACTACTTCAAGATCACATTGTATATTTCCCAGAATCAGCCATTTTTCAAGGATCTTTAGTTCATTTTATTGGAGAAAGGTATAAGGATCCAAAAGCTATGTGGTAAGTATACTCGATGCTACCTGAGTACCACTGCTTCTACAGCCACTTCCTTTACACAATGTTCTCCAATTCTTGAATCAAAATGTTCTGCAAGCAACCCTAAGATAGAGCCTAGGAAAGATATTAGAGTGGCCCAAGCCTTCCAAATAATCTTTGGGAAGCTCACTCTCATGGATCACTTTCAGTCTCAACAAAAGACACTGTCACCATTTCTTACCCACAATGAACATACACTTGATTGAGTACTCATCTAATGGTACACTACGCTGTCCCTTATAGAATCACAGAATGTTAGAAGCAGAAAGGACCTCAGATAATATCGAATTCATCTGTTCACTCATTCACCAATACATACTGTGACTTTCTATGTGCTGGGCATGCATGACCCTAGATGAGGATGTAATAGTACACAAAGCCAGACACAGTTCCTGACATCATGGAGTTTATGGTTTGGTGACAATGCTGAATATAAATTTTAAAATATTGCATCAATAACTACAACCATGCAACTGTGCTAAGTATATAAGGAAGATAAATGATAATGACATAGTACTAACAGGGAGATTAGACCTGTTGTGGATTAGGATTCAGGGAAAGTTTCCCTACCACAGTTAAGATCAGGTAGAATAGGAAGTTTCTAGGTTAGAGGCAGCAGGAAGGCAATTCTAAACAAAGGGGAAGCATGTATAAGGGTCTGTAGCAGGAGGGAATGTACTCAGAGAGCGGGGGGAACCTGGCAAAAGATGAGGATAGAAGGGAAGCAGAGACTAGACCACAAGTTCCTGCCAGCAGTGGTAAAGATTTGGTCTATATTTTAAGATGAATGGAAAGTTCCTGAAATAAGACTCATTAGAGGTTTACGCAGGGTGGGGTGGATAGGAATGTCTAGAGATTCGTGTTGTGCAATGATCATTCTGGTTGTTGTGTGGAGAATGTGTCATGGATGGGCAAGAAGCCACAGTAAGAGGTGAGCGGTTAGGAGAATACTACAGCGAAACACAGAGGGGGCGCTGGAGAGCTCGACTGGAGTGTGGTAGTAGAGATGGAGAGAAGGAGGCAAAGCTGAGGACTGGGTATGGAGCAAAACTGAAAGGGCTCTGGCATTTTGGGCATGGGGCAAGGGGAAAGACAGGTTAAGGGCAAGACCTAGTTCTCTGGTTTTGGACAATTTAGATGGATGATGGATGGCAATGAGTTCAGTTTTGTTAAGTCTGAGGTATTTCTGAGACATCCAAATGGAAAAGCCAAAAAGACTGCTGGATTTAAAAATCTGGACCTCTGGGTTAGTGACAGAAACATGATATAGTTAGCAGTTTTACAGGCAATAACTGAAGCCATGAGCATGGATAAAATAGTCTAGGAAAGTGTACAGAATGGAAAGGGGCACTGGGCAAGTCCAGCTACCCACAAAATAAGATTCATAATAATTCCTATTTCACAGAATTGTAGTCAGGATTAAATGTTATCACATGTGGGAAAGCAAATGGTAAACTGGAAGCACCAACTCTGTTAGTTGCTACTATTAAAATTGGGCATTTAATAAAAAACAATCCTATAGGGTATGTACAATTGTTTACCTTCTCAGGCTCAGGCACTTAGGATATACTGTGTATACCATTACTCACTACATGAAAAACACTAAATCTCTGCTAATTATATTAAAGGACTAACAGCCATTAATGATATGAAAAACAATATTACTTTAATATTGTCTAATTTTCCTAATTATTAACTTACATGTGGAAGATGAGGCATTGTGGAAGACAAAACAAGGGTGCAGGAACAGCCCACATACTCTGGCCCCCACATTACCTTTCCTTCAATTGTCTGCTCTCTAATGCCACTGGGAATAACTCATTACAACCATAAAAATCCCAAACAGTATATAACTTTTGGAAAAACCTGCCTGATTTTACCAACACTCTCTTGAAATATACATTAACTAATTAAGATAAAGTAACATCTTCCTTATAGAAACTGACTCTTGAATAAGAAAAACATCTAATACAAAAAATTATTCGTTTACTACATTGTGGCCATCCACTCAATGCTATTTTCAAAGGGGCTGTCCTCCAGAAAAGAGAATTAGCTTCTTTCTATAGAGCTGGATATATTTTTTAAAAACTGGATTCTATCCATATTTTAATCAGATGCAAACTCTTTAGGATACAATTCTGACATGTCAGTTTTCATAAAGGTAATCTCAGAATCATAAAGATTGTAGATACACAAGAATCTGATTCCAAAAATGGTGTTTCCTAAAATTATAGAGAACTGCCCATAGGCACCTGGATGTGGGGTCTGAAACTCAGCCTATACTTCTCTCACAAAGTCTTGTGAGACCAGAAGTAGCAGGGCTAGGGTAGCTTGCATAAAGCAAGTGGGGGGGAGTGTGGAAAGTGTTTTGTTTTGTTTTGTTTGGCCCAGACTTGGTGCCTTTGGCACCCTATAGGTTACAGTAGCACTGCAGAAGGATCATATACAAGAGCAACTGTTTGGACTCCAAGACAAACACTGGAGTCTTTTAGGACCTGATCTGGGTTTAGAAAGTAGTCTTAAAAAGAAGTTTATGACAAAAGCAACTATTAAAATGCTTTTATTATACTAGCAACACTATCCTCAGCTACTAAGACAGTTTGATTTTCTTGTTGAAGCCCTTTAAATGGCACTACACTGGACATATAAAGTCATGACACACTAACACCCAATGCATTTTAAAACAGTAAATATAAAAACTCAGGAGGGACTTCCACCCAAGATGGAGGCACAGGTAGATACAGTTTGCTTCCTTGCACAACTGAAATGACTACAAAAAAATTGTTTTTAAATGAATGATTAGGATTATTTATTTATTTATTTATTTTTAGAGAGAGGAGAAGGAAAGGAGAGAGAGAAACATCAGTGTGTGTTGGCCCTTCACGTGCCCCCCACTGGGGACCTGGCCCACAACCCAGACATGTGCCCTGACTGGGAATCAAGCTAGTGACCATTTGATTCACAGGTCCGAGCTCAATCCACTGAGCTACACCAGCCAGGGTGATAACAAAATATTTAAAAACAAAAGATGACCAGCACTGCCAGAATATCAAACTGTATGGAAGTCTGACAACCAAGAAGTTAAAGAAGCATTCATCCAGACTGGTAGGAGAGGCAGAGAAGGGCAGCCAGCACAGACAGAATATGACACAAGGCAGCAGACCAAGCAGTCTCATATTCACAGGTGGATAAGCTGGGAGGAACAACCAGGGAGCAAGACGGACCACGCAACCCAAGGTTCCAGCATGGAAAAATAAAGCCTAACTTCTGGCTGTAAAAACCTGTGAGGGTACAGTGGTGGGACAAACTCTAGCCTCACAGGAAAGTTCACTGGAGAGACCCATGGGGTCCTAGAATGTACACTAATCTACTCACCCAGGAATCAGCACCAGCAGGGCCCAATTTTCTTGTGGGCAGCAGAGGAAGTGACTGAAAGCCAGCGGGGAGCTGAGCAAGAGGTCTTGTTCCCTCTCTGACCCCTTCCCCACATATAGTGCCACAACCTAGATAAATGGGTGGCCCCACCCCGGCAAATACCTATGGCTCCACCCCTTACAATGTAACAGGTATGCTGAGACAAAGAAATATGGCCCAAATGAAAGAACAGATCAAAACTCCAGAAAAGAACTAAGGCATGAGGAGATAGCCAACCTATCAGTTGCAGAGTTCAAAACACTGGTAATCAGGATGTTCACAGGATTGACTGAGTAAGGACCCAAAATGGAGAAAAAACTGAAGTCTATGCAAGGTGAAATAAAGAAAAATATACAGGGAACCAACAGTGAAGGGAAGGGAACTGGGACTCAAATCAATGGTTTGGATTAGAAGGAAGAAATAAGCATTCAATCAGAACAGAATGAAGAGAAAAGAATTTAAAAAAATGAGGAGAGGCTGAGGAATCTCCAGGACAACTTTAAATGCTCCAACAGAAGGAGAAGAGGAGGAGCAAAAAATTGAAAACTTATTTGAAAAAACAATGAAGGAGAACTTCCCTAATTTGGCAAAGGAAATAGACTTCCAGGAAGTCTAGGAAGGTCAGAGAGTCCCAAAGAAATTGGACCCAAGGAAGTCCAAGATATATCATAATTAAATTACTAAGACACATCATAATTTAATTATCTAAGATTAAAGAGAAGGGGAGAATCTTAAAAGCAGCAAGAGGAAAGGAGACAGTTACCTACAAAGGAGTTCCCATCAGAATGTCAGCTGATTTCTAGAAAGAGACCTTGCAGGCAAGAAGGGGCTGGAAAGAAGTATTCCAAGTCATGAAAGGCAAAGACCTACATTCAAGACTACTCTATCCAGCAAAGCTTTCATTTAGAATGGAAGGGCAGAAAAAATGCTTCCCAGATAAGATCAAGTTAAAGGAGTTTGTCATCACTAAGCCCTTGTTATATGTCAAAGGGGCTTATCTAAGAAAAAGATGATTAAAACTATGAACAGTAAAATGACAAGAAACTGACAACTCTCAACAACAGAATCTGAAAAACAAAACAAAACAAAAGCAAACAACTAGAACAGGAACAGAATGACAGATATGGAGATCACATGTATCACTGTCATGGTGGATGGGGAGGGGGATAATGTCAGGGGGGAGGGTACAGAATAAAAAGCATAATTGGTAGGCACAAAATAAACAGGGGGAGGTTAAAAATAGTATAGGAAATGGAGAAACCAAAGAACTTATATGTAGGACCCATGGACATGTACTAAGGTGGGGGAATGCTGGTGGGAGGGGTGGTGGAGGGTGGAGGGGGATAGAGGGGAGAAAAAAAAGGGATACTGTAATATCATAATCAATAAAATGTACTTAAATAATAAAAACTTAAGTACCTTTAATTTTACCAAATATTGCAGTGGTAAAAAAAAATCATATAGTAGAAACAACTATGCAGTAGCTTTTTAGGAAAAGAACTAGAAAACATTCTCATAGTATTGGGTTGGCCAAGAAATCAATATGGTTTTTTCCATAAAATAAAAGACACGGTTTTCATTTTCACCAATAACTTTATCGTGTTGGATATTTTGAGTATGTCAGCTGTGTCCCATGTGGTATAACACTGATTGTTCTCAATTAATGTCTCAATCTGATCCCTAGCAACTTCAACTGGTCTATCCAACCATGGAGCATCATGGTCCAGTGAGAAACTCCAGGATGATACTTCGCAAACCACTTTTGGCACGTTCAATAATGCCCAGCACCTTCTCCATATACTGCATGAGTCTTTTTTTTTTTTTTTTTGCATTTCAGTTGCATTCTTGTCTTTCATGAAATTATAAAGCACAATACGGCAAAAACATTGCTTATTTTCTTCCATCTTCAATATTAAAATGGCTGCACATTCACCAATCTTAATTATGTATTTTTAAATGTATGCTGATATGACAGCTGTCACAATACAACCTAACAAAATTGTTTTGAATGAAGTTAAAGACAAGTAAAAGCTACTAGAGCCATCGCATAGAAAAAAACAAATGAACTCTTCGGCCAACTCAATAGATGTGGGACTTTGTCATACAAAGTAGGTGTGGAACAACCCAAAGACCTCTGTTCAAATTTTTAATCTGATCTCAACTGTTGTTTGGTGTGAAGTCACTTAACTTCTTTCAACTTTAGTTTCTTCACTTATATGAAGTGAACTGAACGAAATTATTTCTAAAGCTTCCTCCAGCACTGACATTCTAAAATTCTACAAATGTCATCGTTACAAATCTCCTTCTCTTTGCATGATCTTCTTCATTATCTATACCATAGTTATTATTTAACCACAATTTTTGTCCTCCTTATTCTGGCATTTCTTACCATTTGTCTCCACACTAAACTAACCACCTCCCCTATTCATTAATTAACACATGATCCTCTCTTCATCTTCAAACCTGTTCAAACTCCCTCAAAAATTTTTCATTAGCAATTACAGTTGACCCTTGAACCACATGGGCTCAAACTGTATGAGTCCACTTGTCCATGAACTTAGAATGTGTTTTTCTTCCTTATGATTTTCTTAATAACACTTTATTTTCTCAAGCTTACTTTATTGTAAGAATATAGTATATAATACACATAATGCACAAAATATGTTAATCTACTGCTTATATTATCAGAAGGTAATTAATAGTTAAGTTTTAGGGGAGTCAAAAGTTATATGTGGATTTTTGACTGTGTGGGGGGTTCAGCACCCCAAACCCTCACATTGTTCAAGGGTCAACTGTATTCACTGAAAAGCTCAGAGACTCAATTATCTCTTTGTCCACTGTCCAAATTCTGTCAGACAACTTGGACTAGGTTAAATACTCGACCCCATGTTTAGACAGTCAATAAACATTTATAATTCTAGGCAGCAGGGCAGATTTACAAAAAGTTAAAGGCATCTAGGAGGAAAATTGGTATATAGTCAAACTAGGAGAGAATAATTCTGAATATACAAATGAAAGGTGTAGGGTACATATAGTAAAAGTAAACTCTAAGAGGTCAGAGCAGGAAAAATTTCAATATAGGCTGGAGTCAGTTCATCTTAAGAGAAGAATAACTATTAAATTGTCAGAAGAAATCTCTCCATGTGGGGGAAAGTGCACAGAAACCTAGGTACTGAGCAAGTATAATTCTGAAAGCCTTTCCAGGTGTTTTCTTTATTGTAGATATGAGAGATGGTCAAGGCAACAAGTTTCCCAGCCAAAGATTTTAGTTACAGGTTTCTAAGTATTCAATGCTGTGAAGCGTCTCAAATATAGCAATGTGAAAAATATCTTGTTAGAAGAATGTTCCTGTCAATCTAAGTAAATTCTTCAAATACTCTAGCTGAAGGTGCTATCATCCTCATGAATGACCTCAGAAACAGAGGCTAGGAAGGGTACTAGCCTGCCAA
The DNA here is from genome assembly GCA_004024845.1 of Tonatia bakeri. Classification (NCBI taxonomy): domain Eukaryota; kingdom Metazoa; phylum Chordata; class Mammalia; order Chiroptera; family Phyllostomidae; genus Tonatia; species Tonatia bakeri. The sequence continues at coordinate 103,121 of PVIA01002554.1, forward strand.
GATATCAAACATAGCTTCAGCATCTCCTCAGTTCCCTTTCATACCACTGTCTCACTGTCCCTGAGGCCAATCAGAGGCACTGTGGGTTAGGGGGAGATCCTCCCCAGTGACTGCTAATTGGCCATATACCCTGAGTTACTGGATTTTTCACTATGTCCAAACTTGGATGAAATCCTACCCCAGAGCATGAAATCTAGCTTTCCAAGTGGCTATTGGTGTAACAGTCTGACAAAGCTCAGAACTGTGAGTCAACACCACAGGGTGACTTGATAATGGAAATAGCAGGAAGAAAGGGGCCAGGCATTAAATGCCCTCTCTTCTCTGCTCCCATGAAATTTTCATCTATCCTTCCTGGAGATATCACACGTGGTCCAGTATATGTACTTGTTGCACAACCAGCGGAATCTCTGAGGCTCATCATGACACAGTTGCCAGTTTGGTAATCCAATCGCCTTACTTTGTTTCTCATAGCTGCTTGCTTCTTGCCTCTTTTCCCTCACTCTCACTCACTGTTTTAGGATTGTGCCTCCAAATAAATCTTCACTTAATTCCTGCCTCAAACTCTGGTTTCTAGATAATTCAGGCTAAAAACAGCAAGGCCAAAAAGAAGTAAAGAAAAGGACCTTGGATTAGAAATTGAGACACATTGATTCTAATATTGCTATAACTGGCTCTATTAATTAGCTATTTGACCTTAAGCAAGTAACATTCTGAAACCTGTAAAATGGGACAGGAGTTAGAGAGACTGGTCTAAGTGACAACTGGGTTGCCTCCAGCTCCAGTGCTGTAGATCCTCAGGAATTATACAACCCAAAGCCTCAAATAACCCATTAGAAGACAGGTCAATTGAAAAATCATGGAGTCCTATTATATTCTAATTCATTTGCCCATCGCAATAGTTTGGATCAGCCTTATGTAATATAACTAACTGAATCTTCGGCAAAATTCTCTTGGCTCTGAAACTGGGCCATTTTCATTACTATCAGCAACCAATGTTTTTTGACATGTGACAGGATATTTTGCAACTTAACCAAATATCACAAATTCAATAAGACCAGGCCACAGAAGGGCTAATGAGAGTTAGAAGACCACATCTGTTCTGTGGAAAAGTTATAAATATAAAAGTATTTTTTTTAAAATCAGTACTATCAAGTGAAAAAAGCCAGTTACAAAAGACTGTGGTATTTCAAAAGGCACATGGTTTGATTTGATTTATATGAAATGTCCAGCACAGGCAAATCCAAAGAGACTGGGAGTTGGGGAAATGGAGAGTGACTGCTAGTGGGTATAGCGTTTCTTTCGGGGATAATGAAAATATTCTAAAATTAGACAATGCTAATGGTTGCACAACTCTGAATATACTAAAGAACACTGAATTATATACTTTAAAAGTACAATATGTAAATTATATACTTTAAATAAATGATATGCAAATTATATCTCAATAATGTTGTTTACAAAGTAACCAGGCTGTTTTACCATGGGGAGTGAACTGGCTCAAAGACAAAACAAAAAAATGTGTAAGAAACAAAGCATTTCTCTCTAAGGACAGAGAATTGTAAAAAAACCAAAAAAACTTATACCTTTCAAAAAAGGCTCTGGGAGAGATGAACACAGTAACTTCACCTGGTTTCTGTTTGCACTAAATTCCCCCAAGCAGCAAAGAGGCAGAGTCTTTGGGGACAGACTACAGAAAGAAGTTGGGAATTTCTGCACCTGGCAGTGGAGTTTCAGGGTGAGTAAGTGCAGAGGACATAAGTGCAAGGGACCCTCAATGAGCATCAGTCACAGGCTCCACAAGGCACCTAAGTGAGATAGTGGGTTATTCAACTCAACAGAACATTATTTACAAGGTACCATTTTAACAGCAGTAGTAAAAAGAGGAAAACAAAACTGACATGAATAGATTCTCACTCTCTTCTCTACATCTTAAGTGTCTCCTTAAGATTTGAAGGTGTCTCCTCTGCAATCTTAAGAAGAGAACATGCACACTGCAAGGCCAGGTGAATAAATGCTATGGCAGAGTCTGACTAGGTACCAGAAAAGTTTTGGAAGGCTTCATAGAAGAGCTGGCATTTTCTCTAGGCCTCAAACATTTAAGAATATAGTTCAATATGCTATCATATCCCATGCAACTAAACAAATATTTGGAACTATTCAAAGAAAATAATGCATACAAACACTAAATTATTCTACTGTATTTAAAACAGATACCTTTAGTATGGGTCACTACACTTCAGGAGAGGTAGAGTAAAACTTTATTTTTATAGAGACAAATCTGACATGTCCTTGGCTTCAAATTCAGAGGTACCTTTTATTTAAAAAGGTATTTAAGGTTCAGAGTTAGTCCCTGAATGCTTGGCTACAAGAACAGCCAAAAGTGCTAAGGAGCTGCAGCCTGATCAGATGGCTGTTCATAGGAAAAGCCTTCCTTGATTTGCTAACAATGTCTACGAGCACAAAGGAGAAGAGGAAAAAAGAACAAGATAAGGGAAAGGGAGAGAGCTGTCAGGCAGCAACAGAGACTGGAAGCAGAAGCAGAGATTGGAAACGATGACAGGGCAGGTGGCAAGGTTGCAAGTGGCAGACACTGGAAGAGAAAACAGTTACAAAAGAGAGAGGAAAAACTCATTCTACATTCTAAGCCAACAAAGAATTATCAGCTCATAAACAGACCTTGTAGGCGGGGGAAAAAAAAAGAGAAGAGCGCCTGGGGACACAGGCATCCACGCAGAAGCCTGCCAATCTGCAGTGGAAGGGCCCCTGGGGGGAAGGGGTGTCCCCATTGCAGAGCTATACACAGTCATGAGCTGAGTAATGACATTTTAATCAAAGGGCAACCACATATATAACATTGGCCTTATATGCTTATAATGGAGCTGAAAAATTCCTATTGCCTAGTGACAGCATAGCCTTCCTAAGACTGTACTGCAACATGTTAGTCACATGTCTGTAGTGGTGTTAGTGTAAACAAACGTACTGTAGGATCCAAGATGTCAGCCGAGCTGGTGGATATTATACTCACCTCCTCCCGGGCCAAACTGGAATTACAACTAAAGTATAGAGCAAGCAACCTGAATAACCAACTGAACTAGCTAAAAAGAAGTCTTATAACCAAGGATGTACAAAAGAAGCCACATTGAGACTGCTAGGAAGGATGGAGATGCAAAAAGGGCTGGTACTCTGGTACTGTTCCCATGTGCAGCGGGCCAGATTCTGGAAGGGTATCTCAGCTGTAGGCATTCCTCCTAAGAAGCGCAGGGTCTCAACCCCAAGCCAGGCTCCCCAGCCCACAGCACCAGAATGGGAAGAGGCACCCACATAATATATGGCTGTGAAAAGCAGCAGGAATTCTGTCCACTAGGGAGAGGCAGCAGCCTGCTAGAGAAATAGGTGCCCTCTTAAAGGGCCACTACACGAAATCTCGTTCACAACTACTTGCCTTGGGCTCCAGAGGAAGGAGGGCAGAGCGGACTACAGTCACTTGAGGAGAGACCACCGCTGCCTACCAACTAGTAGCATATAAATTGACCCACATTTTGTAAGCAATATTTTTAAACTTTAAAAGTCAACTTATATGCAATATTTTATAAAGTTCCTGCAACTCACTACTTCCTTTCTCCATAACTGGGAGGTGAACATGACATCCTTCATAACAATTCTAGGGCCTTGATTCAGAACAAATAATACAACTTGTCACATAAGGGGACTCTACATCATTTTACTCAATCTGTTCCACTTGTTTTTTTTAACTCAGTGTTGTGAAAATAAAGACTATACCTGCTATGCACTGAATAGTTTTAGGAGGCAAGACTGACATTCAGAAGAATAAGGTTTTGAGCTCGTATTCTGATTCATTGTAAAGCTAAAGCATAAATTATCTGCTCAGCCTCAACAATCCCTAATTCATGTTTTCTGTCTTATCTTTTCTAGTCCAGGGACGTGGGTACCCAGGCTTTTGTTTTCTACTCAAATCAGATCAAGAGATACTTAGTATATACTAGATCTAAAGTCCTATGTCGTGGCTAGAGAGGGTCCAGAGATGGACAAGCTTCTTGTCTCTGCCTTCAGAGAACTTACAACCATTTTTTAAAAGCTATAATACAAGGCAAAATAATATAAACCACATAGAAGTTTGCAATGTGATAGGGATTTAAAAATTGGAGAGTGCCCTTTGATGAAAGCGTGAGAAGATGGTAAAAAGAGACCAAGGGATTTAAGACGATTTCCACAGGAAACGACCAAGAAAGACAGGTGTTTTGGGGAGCAATAGTAGTCAGGAAACTGGAGGATGTGTTCAGGGAGAAGTAGTTGTCCGAATGAGTCAGGTTTGAGAGAACATGTTACAAAGGACTTTGAGTATTAGGCTGGGGACTCCTATAGATAACTCAGTATTATATGAGTCACCAAAAATTTGGGGATGGGAGAATTAGGTGATAAGAACTTCACTTTGGGAAGATTTACCTGATGGAAAGTATGAAAGAACTTGAAGATCACTAAGAAAGTTATTGCAATATTTTACATGAGATGAAACAGCTCTTTCAAGATTAAAAATGAGAAAAGGTCAAAGAGGTTGGTAGGAACCTATATCATTGTGTTAACCAGTGTCACCCCAATTAATTCAATAAAAAGAAAAAATAAAATAAAATTGGAGAAAGTTCCCCCATTATTTTTTTTAAAGAGGAAACAGAGACCTGAGATTATATGGAGACAGAAAAGAAAGAAAAGTAGAGAAGGAGAGAGTACTGATGCTAGGAGGGGGAGAGAGGCCAGTTATTGAATCAAAGTCCTAAGGAGAGGATGAAGTGGCCAGGTGGAGGTGTTCATCTTAAAAGGAAAAGCAACATTTTTGTATTTCAGAGGAAGAACGACAAGAGGAGGGAGAATAAAAATACATAGAAACTGATGAAGTCAAGACAAAAGAAGGTGAGGGATTTATAGCAAATAATCTCATCCTTCTCAGAAAGCAGAAGGCAAGTTCATCTGTGTAAAGGAATTAGAAAGACACTGGGTACTTGTTGTGAGTGGTGGGGCACTTGAAAAAGATCAAAGCGGATGCAATAAAAAAGTACTAATTAAAAAATTACTAAGATATCTAAAGCAAAAGCAACCAAAGGAAAAATAGTTAAAATGGTCTTGTTCAAAATTAAAAAACCTTATGCTTCAAAGGACACCTTAGGAAGGTGAAAATAAAATTCACAGAATAGTATAAAGTATTTGTGAATCACATTTCTGATAAGGGTCTAGCATTCTGAATATATAAAGAACACTTCAGATTAAAAAATGAACAAAGGATCTGAATAAACATTTCTCCAAAAAAAATATAGTCAATAAGTACATGTGAAAATGCTCAACATCATTAGTTATTAGGGAAAAATGAGAATCAAAACCACAGTATGGTACCACTCTATGCCCACTAAAATGGTCATAATCAAAAACTTAAGTGGCCATAATAAAAAATAACAAGTGTTGATGAGGGTGTGGAGAAACTGAAATTCTCATATATTGCTTCTGGGGAGGTAAAATGGTGCAGGCAACTTGGGAAATAGTTTGGCAGTTACTCAAACAGTTAAACATAAAGTTCCCATATGACCCAGCAATTTCATTCCTAGGTATGTATGCAAGAGAAATGAAAAGATTTGTACATGGTGTTCATAGAAGTATTATTCATAATAGCCAAAAAGTAGTAATAACTTAAATGCCCATTAACTAATGAGTGAATAAACAAGTGTGGAATATATTTTTAAATGGAGTATTATTCAGTCATAAAAAAGAATGAAGTACTAATACATACTGAAACATAGATGCTTCTTAATAATATCACACTAAGTAGAAGAAGCCAGACACAAAAGACCACATATTGTATCATTCCATTTATATGAAATATCCAGAAAAGGCAAATCCATGAAGACAGAAACTAGATAAGTGGTTTCCAGGGACTGAAGGAATAGGAGAATGGGGGAATTTCAAGTGAATGCTAACAGGAACAGGGTTTCTTTTTTGTGTTGATAAAAATATTCTGGAATTCCATAGTGTGATGGTTTTACAACTTTGTGAATATACTAAAAAATCACTGACTTATACACTTTAAATAGGTGAATTTTATAAGTGAACTATAGTTTCAAAAAAAAAAAAAAGGGAGGGGGGCTGCTAGGGAGCAGCGAGTTCAGATGACCTGTGTTTGGTTTTAGAATGGAACTGTGACTATCTCGGGCTGTAAGAAGTCACACAAATCAGACTGTGGGAGTTACCCTCAGCAGAGTACTGGCAAAGCAGGAACCACGGACAAAGGAATGAATAACACATTGTTGAAATGGATATTTATAAGTCCAGGCTCTTTTAAAACCTAATAGTAAAAAAAATCCAATAAAAAATGGGCGGAAAAAAAATGAACAGACATTCCACAGGAAACTGTACAAAGGTGACAAATAAGCATGTGAAAAGACGCCCTAGGGAAATGTAAATCAGAGCCACAAGGAGCTATCAGCACACATCTCTGGGTCACTAAAATAAAAAATAATGGCAACACCAAATGTTGGTGACAATAATCTAGATTTTCTACACATTGTTGGTGGGAATGGAAAATGGAAAAGTTTGGCAGTTTCTTATAAAACTAAACATGAACCTACCATATAACCTAGCAGTTGCACTTATCCCAGAGAAAGGAAAGCCTAAGTCTGCAAAAAAGGCTTTACACAAATATTCGTAACAGCCTTTATTCATAGTGACCCCAAACTGGAAACAACCCAGATGCCCTTTAACAGTAACACAAACTAAACAAGTTGTATTACACCGTGGAATACTACTGGGCAGTGAAAAGAAAACTACTGTTACATACAATAACCTGGATGCATCTCCAAGGAATGTATTGAGTAAAAAAAAATCCCAAAAGTTTACATATGGTATGATTCCATTTATATGAGATGTTTTAAATGACAAAAGTTACAGAAGTGGATAACAGATTTGTGACGGCCAGGAGCGAGGGATCGGAGGGTGGGACACAGGAAGATGGCTATAAAAGGGAAATCAGAGGATCCTTGTGGTGATGGAAATGTTCTGTATCTTCATTGTATCAATGTCAACATGCCACTTGTGATATTGGATTACAGTTTTGCAGGATGTTATTATTAGGGTAAACTGGGTGAAGGGAACACTAGATCTCTCTGTATTATTTCCTACAACTGCATGTGAATCTACAATGATCTCACAAGAAAAAGTTTAATTAAAAAATAGTTTAGGTTGTGTTGGAGGCAAGCCGAATCAAAACCTGACATGCAGTCTTCACATCTATAATATAGGGATTATAATACCTACTAAGGAGAACTTTCAAAATTTAGGTAAAGTGAGTAGATGCTAGAACACAAGGTCTCTTATTAATAAATGGCAGTTTAATATAATTTATAGTATATTGGCTTAAGAACTACAAATGGCTGGCCATTATCAGAGGCTTTATTATCAAGGATTGTGAATGCATAACAGCCTTGAAGGGCACATACGTGACAGCTAAAACCCATAAGCAACCCCCTAATGCAAGCTGAGCCCTCTCACTGACAGACTCCTTCTACTCAAGAATGCTGTAAGTCATGAAAGAATGGACCTGATGTTACTTGAGTCAGAGAACTACAGTTAAGGGTCAGCTGTAGCTGGCTCTGGAGCCAGACTGGCTGGATTTGAACCCACCTCATCAAATTACTAACTATGTAACTTTCAGCAAAATAAGTGGTTCTCTGGGCCTCAACTTCCTCATGTATTATAGAATTAAAAAGATAATACTTTAGCATAGCATTTCTGTAAGTACCCAATAAATGTTAGCTATTATTAGCAATTAAAAGGGACGACAGTAATTGGTGTAGACCAACCCCAACCTTTCCTGCACAGAAGGAATCACCTCAACAACATTCCCAACATCCTGTTCAATCTTTACTTGATGCCACACTAGAAAGTCATTCCTTTGATTTTTATTCCACAATCGTTCCTTTAACTTGTAGACATTAGTCTTGGTTCTGCTTTGTCAAGCTAAGAAAAACTTCTGGGACCTCTTCCACCCAGCATGTCACATACAGTGGTACCTCGGTACTCATCATTAATTTGTCCTGGAACTCCTGACAAGTGCCAAAACATACAAGTACCGAACAACGAAGCATTTTCTTTTGCGGGGCAGCATCATGACTCATACGAGTTCTAGCAAGTGCAACAAGTCCCCAGCAAAGCACTGAGGGCTGAAACATTTTTTTTCTCATAAAAATACGGACAGGTACAGGGTTTGACAAGCTCTGAAGCCGAGTCAGAGGTATGACTGGTACGTGGTGCCTGCAGTCTCATTCACACGGCCTCTTTGGAAACTACTCTGCTCCTCTCTTGTCCTGGGACAGGAGACACATCGATCTGAGCTGGTTTCCTCATCTCAAAAGTTAGGATTCTAGATTCAACAGTCTCTAAGGTTTCCACCCCAGAGGCAAGAGCTATAATTTTACTTATGAGTCTGTCTGGTTATTCTGATATATTCTCTGCAGCAGTTTTCAGTCTCCTCATCACCTGCTGCCTCCTGTGGTTAACATCCTTCTTAAAAAGCAATTCCCAACATAACACAAAACTAATGTTCTGGCAACAGTAGTCAAATGTACTGTAAAACTCTCTCCTCCCTATCTAATGCAACATGACACAAGCATTTAGGGCTAACATATTACTACTTTGCTTTATGAGAAGTTTATAGTTAAAATCTCCGAGCCCTTTTGCCATAAAATCTCTGAACCCCTCTTGTATACCCAGAGTTGATTTTTAGAATCTAAGATCAAGATTTTTGTATTTATTTCTGCTTAATATCATCTTTTTAAGCTGTTTTATCATTTTAGCCCATGAAACTCTATTTGAATATTAATTATGTCATTTATTATATTAATGAAGGTACACTGATCATATTCTTAACAATTAGGAAAGCACTTTTAAAATCTGTTAGTATTACTTCATACACAGTACTTATAGGCAAAACTGCCTCCTTACCATTAAGGCTGCATTTCTTTAAACTTTAGGGTATTTTTATTTTCCTTTTTTTAAAAAATATATTTTAGTGGTTATGCTATTATAGTTATCACATTTTTTCTCCCCTTTATTCCCCTCTGCCCTGTGTGTTGCCCTCCCACCAGCATTCCTCTATCTTAGTTCATGTCCATGGGTCATACATGTAAGTTCTTTGGCTTCTTCGTTTCCTACACTATTTTTACCCTCTCCCTGTCTATTTTCTACCTACCATCTATGCTACTTATTCCCTATACCTTTTCCCCCATTCTCTCCACTCCTCCTCCCCGCTGATAACCCTCCTTGTGATCTCCATTTCTGTGAATATGTTCCTGTTCTACCCATTTGCTTAGTTTGTTTTTTAGGTTCAGCTGTTGAGAGTTGTCAGTTTGTTGTCATTTTACTGTTCATAGTTGTGATCATCTTCTCTTTCTTAGACAAGTCCCTTCAAAATTTCAGATAGTAAGGGCTTGGTGATAAGGAACTTTTTTAACTTGACCTTATCTGGGAGGCACTTTATCTGTCCTTCAATTCTAAATGATAGCTTTGCTGGATAGAGTGATCTTGGATGTAGGGCCCTGCCTTTCATGGCTTTGAATACTTCTTTCCAGGCCCTTCTTGCTTGCAAGGTTTCTTTTGAGAAATCAGGTGATTGGAACTCCTTTGTAGGTAACTCCTTTGTAGGAGACTTCTTTGTCTCCTTTTTTTTTTTTTTGGCTGCTTTTAAGATTCTCTCCTTCTCCTTAATCTTGGCTAATGTAATTATGATGAGCCTTGGTGTGTGCTTCCTTGGGTCCAACTGCTTTGGGACTCTCTGAGCTTCCTGGACTTCCTGAAAGCTATTTGCTTTGCCAAATTGGGGAAGTTCTCCTTCATTATTTGTTCAAATACGTTTTCAATTTCTTGCTCTTCCTCTTCTCCTTCTGGCATCCAATGATTCGGATATTGGAACGTTTGAAGATGTCCTGGAGGTTCCTAAGCCTCTCCTCATCTTTTTGAATTCTTGTTTCTTCATTCTGTTCTGCTTGAATGTTTGTTTCTTCCTTCTGGTCGAAACCATTGATTGGAGTCCCACTTTCCTTCCCTTCACTGTTGGTTCCCTTTATTTCAGTTTTCATAGCCTTCACTTTTTCCTCTATTTTGCAACCATACTCAACCATTTCTGTGAGCATCCTGATTACCAGTGTGTTGAACTTTGTATTTGATAGGTTGGCTATCTCTTGATAGCTTAGTTGTATTTTTTTCTGGAGCTTTAATCTGTTTTTTCATTTGGACCATATTTTTCTGTCTCAGTGCACCTATTATGTAGTAAGAGGTGGAGCCTTAGGTATTCACCAGGGCAGGGCAACCCACTTTGCTGCACTGTGGCATTGTATATGGGGTAGGGGTCTGAGAGGGAACAATGTTACTTGCTCAGCTCTCAGACGACTTTCAGTCACTTCCTCTGCTACCCACCAGCAAATTGGGCCCTTCTGGTACTAATTCCAGGGTGTGTGGTTTTGTGTACGTTCTAGGACCCTGTGGTTCTCTTCAACGAACTCTCCTATGAGGCTGGGAATTTCTCCTCTGCTGCAACCCCCATGGGTTTTTTCAGCCAGAGGTTGTAAGGCTTTATTTCCCCATGCTACAACCCTGGGTCACCTGGTCTGTCTTACTCCCCATTTGTTCCTCCTGGTTTATCTGCATGCAAATGTGGGACTGTCTGGCAGCTGCCACCTCACCCACCCTGGTGCTCCAGCCACCACCTTGCAGCAAGCCCTCTCTGCCCGGGCTGCCCAACTCTGCCCCTCCTACTAGTCTGGACAAATATTTCTTCTTTAACTCATTGGTTGTCAGACTTCCATACAGTTTGATATTCCGGCAGTTCTGGTTATTTTTTTGTGTGTTTAAATTTGTTGTTACCCTTCTTCTGGTTGTGTGAGGAGGCAAAGTATATCTACCTATGCCTCCATATTGGCTGGAAGTCTAAACTTTAGGATATTTTTTAAATATCCTAAAGAGTTTAAGAGTTGCATAATCAGAACTCTAAATATTTTTAAAGAGTTCTGATTACACAAACACACAGAAAACATGTTTTGGATCTATCAACCTCATCAGTTCTCTTCTTATGATTCTAAACCTAGAAGTTCTAAGTGTGACATAAAGCAGTCAAAACAAAGAGCAGGGTATGCCTCTCAGTGTGTTAGGACTACTCCAGAGAAGAGGAACCCAAGCCAGACTACTCAGCAACTGTTTACACCTTCTCCTTACTTGTCATAAGTGACTGAATGACTCTGCTTTGTTAATTAAGTAAGGGATTTGGAAACATAGCTAGACTCCCTTGTCCTCCCGAGGTGAATTTACTGTCACAGATAATTTAACCAGCCTTAAAAAGCTTTAGAATTGGTTCCTACTTACCTACTTACCTCCATTATAAAAATTCCAGTAGAAAACTCAGTGTTTTTGCTTCTGTAGGACTCCAGAGTTTAAAATATTATATGTTTCTTTACATTGTACTAATTCCATATGACTATGTTCAGGTTGGAAGAAGCTCATTCCACTAATTGGACTATAAGTTTAGATGTCAGATAATGTCCTTTTCAAAAAAAATCTGTGGTTTTAATGACCTATCAGTTATATCTCAATAAAATTTTAAATTTGAAATAGTAAAAAGTTAATCTTTTAGGTAAATCTTGTATTTCTCCCTGTACTGCATGAATTTCCCTAGAATCACTAAGTTGATAGGGACTTGTGATTAACTTTTTTTGACAATCAGTTTTTACTGACTACCTATCATAATGCTGACATGTCCTTCCTGGTCCAAATGGGAATTCTATGACACCTCATTTAAAATTTTTTCAATATGGTAGAATTTTGCAATAATAACAATAAAACAACTCCTAACCTATAGATTCTTTAAATTGAAAAATGGGAATCAATTAGACTGACTTTGCAGATAAGTCATTTCACCCTAATTCCTCAGGCATTAGAAAGTTTATCTCTAAAATGAATGGGTTAGACTACTGTATTTTTAGGACTATAAGATGCACTGGACCATAAGATGCACCTAGGTTTTAGAGGAGGAAAATAGGAAAAAATTTTTGAAGCAAAAAAATGCAGTAAAATATTTAATAACCTGTGACCCCGCTCCACTGCCACCCCCCCCCCCCCCCCGCAAGCAAGCCAGGCAAGCTACATTCGGACTATAAGACGCACCCCAATTTTCCTCCCAAATTTGGGGGTGGAAAGTGCATTTTATAATCCAAAAAATACGGTAAATCGATGCATGCTCAGACTCATGGGAGTACTTCCCAAAAGTAATATTGGGACTGGAAGTGTCTTTCATTTCAAAAAACTTACTTGTTACATCATCTACATAAAATGTCAGATTTCTTTTTTTTTTTTTCCCTGAGCTGGAACTGTGGTCCTAACTAATTATGATTTTCTCATGTTGACCAGACATCTTGGCTAGCTTTGGCCAATAAAATAAGGAAACAAATTAACTATTACTTAATCTATGTAGAATAGTAAATCTTTCAAAATTTGGAGGCCGTGGGAAATAAAAAGATCTTTGGCAAAGAAAAATGGAAATCACAGAGCTGTCTCACTAAATATTCTTTCAGCTAATATTTACTATGTGCTTACCTATGCCAAGTTTTCCTCTAGATCTAAGAGTTATAATGATAGCATTGAGAAGTCCGTGGTCATAGTTCCATAAGGGGATGGATCTCTTAGGTGTCTTTCTGGCTGCAATATGGAAGATTTGTCAAAGGGAAAGCTGGTTGTTATTGGTAGTAATGTTTTAATTTATGATTTCCTCCTTAACTGTAGTCAAGATGTAAGAAACACTTAAAATTTCCTCACAAAGGGCACAATACGTCCTACCTGCTTTTCATAATGATATCAGCTTTAGTGCCATCACCAGGCATATCCTAGATCTACATTTCAGAGGTCTAGAACTTGTACCCTAAGCTCTAAGGAAATGAAGGACTGAGGACCCTCTTGAGACTGCAGGCTGCAGCAAAGGCTGAGGCAGCTGAGGATGATGAACAGCCAGTTTTTCTCTGGACAGGCCTTAGTACTAGTGAATCCTGAGGGAAAAGAATGATTTTATGTTCCTAATAGTATAAAATGGAACATGTTTACTTCTCCTCACTACATGATAAACCTCTAAAAAACCATACAGCCCCTGGAATGTTACCAGACATTACTAGTTTGATACAGAGCCATCATAAGCAGACCCAGAAAATGTCATCTCCTGGCTTATAAAGCAACAATTTTTGAGTATCATGTGAGAAATGAGGTATTTGTCAAGTAGACCTCAAATCGCAAATTACAAAGTATAAATTTTAACGGAAAATAAATAAATTGCTTCCAACAAGATGATGCTCAACACTTTAATGGTCATAGTTCATTACAGATATTAAATGATCTAAGTTTCGTAAGCCTCTATGTCCAAACACAGAGTTTAATCATCACAAAGAACAAGTGTTTCCCCTCTTAATTTAGGTGAGCTTTGACCCAGCCTGCTTTTTGACATTTATAACAAGAAAGAATCAATGGCAAATACTCAGATGATGCTATAAATATAAAACACTATCATCTTATTTTAGGCAGTACTTTCCTTGTTACATAGGTTCCAACACATCAAAGAAAACATACATGTAAGGACCCATGTAAGCATTCACAGAACTGCCTCCTGTGCCTGCACGTCCTCTATTTGATCCATTTCTTCCATAGTCATCCCCTAAGGAAAGGAATGGTTCAATTAAAAAACTAACTATCTAAATTCAATTATTCACTCCCCTGATGGGACAGCAGGCACTTGTAAGAACATGAGTCCTGACAGGCAGAGGGTTAGAAAAGCTCTATGAACAAGTATAGAGGTTTCCTGCTCTCTGAACATAAAACAATCCCCCTTCTATATATACATCTCTCAGTGTGGGATGTCCAGAAGTGGCTATCTGAGAGTGGCCCTCAGTTGTCACCAGAAATCTCAATTCCAGTCATCACAAATACTCTCGGAAATGCCTGATTCATCTGTGTGGTTAGCACAGATTTGCTCTTGGACATAGACTGCTATAGGCAAAAGCTGTGATGTCTGAAATCACAACATTCTTGCCCTGATTCTTTCCCCAGAAAACATTTCTTTTGCTCACTGTCCTGGAACATTTTTCCTGGGGAGATCTATAGGCCAAGGATGACAGGTTATAGCATATCTATGTGAATGTGTAAATGAACAGTTTAAGAGAAAATGGCCATTACTTATCATGGCTTAATATTCAGTAAATCAAAGAAACTACCCTCCACTTAAAATACACTCACCCAATTATTTTTCCTTTTCTTGTCAGGAGCTATGGTATACTACTTTGGGACAGGGAATATTACTACAGTAGCTGAGTTTTTATTTGAGAAAAGAAATCACTACAAAGAAATGAACAATTCTTTAAAACATCCTTAAATATAGGAAGAAATATTCAATTGCATTAACAGTAAAAATTATAAACCAAACTATAACAGACTGCAAAAAGAAATGACAAAAGACGATTTTTGACATACTGAATAAACAAAGTTTAGAAAGGCAATACAGGTTTGGGGGCAACTTTTATACTGGGTATTTTGGCCAAAACATTTACAATACTCTTAACTCTTGACTCAGTAATTTGACTGGGGGCATTTATTTTTTAAAAAATCAGCTACAAACATAAAGATTTATATATACAAATGTTCATCTCAAAGGTTTTTATAGTAGAAAAATCTATTTTTTATAGAAAGTAAAATTTAATAGCCCAACAATAGGGATTTGGTTAAATAAATTGTAATATATCTATGAAAAAATACTATGCAACTATTTTTTAAAGGACAATTCTACCATATCCAATATCATGCAACAAATCTTTATTAAACAATTACTATTTGCCAGACTTCCATTAGTGTGTACACACACACATACATACACATCCCCAAATACATACGTGGACACAATACACTAATAATGTTATCAATAACTATCTCTGACTTTGTGTGACACAAGTAATTAAAAGTCTTATTTAGAACACTTAAAAAGTTTTCCAAAATTTCCAGAAGAATACATATTGCTTTTGTACAAAGAAGTAACAATAAGTTATAATACTAACAACTGCCACATTTAATGAGTACTCACTTTGTGCCAGATTGAACAAATAAACACTTTTTAGTAATTATCTCATGTAATCCTGACCTTCATCTTATGAGGCTGGATACTATGATTACAATCATTGTGAACCTACAGAGGTGGCAGACTGGGGACTGAACACAGGTCTAACTCCAAAGTTTGTGCCCTTGACCCCATGTAACCACTAGGAAACATCACATTTCTCTGAGTTAATTTTCCTGGAACCAAGTTTTCCAAGAAGCACTATCATATCCAGTCTGAACTGGAAGAGAAAAGTAGCAAATAAAAAGAATTTGGAATTGCTCTGAGCTAAAAAGGTAAGGAAAGTTTTATGACTCTACTTAATAGCCTGAATTTTGGTAGCCTGTTATTTCTATAAGCCCATGACACAACTGACACCTGCTATCTAAATTCATCAAGCAACTCAGATCAGTGGTCCAGGAATCTCAGAGTATAGATTCTATACGCACTTAGTTTTCCTGTAGTGTCACTTGTTATTGATGCTAAGTAAATACTACCTGGTGGCAATGATGATAAAGCAAATTCTGTTGACACAAACTACAGTTCACTTCAGTTTTGCCAACACTGGAAAACACCCATGACACGGGGAATTTGACCAAGCCCCAGGCAGTGACATCTCCGGCAGCATATACTCAGCAGGGCCCTCAGGCCTCTGCTTTTGGGAAAAAAGATGTTTTCACCTGTTTGAACCATTATTTAAATATATTAGGGAAATATCTATATATGTATAAAATATATACATATATATGGAGGCATTCACGTGTTTAAAAAAATCTACCATTGATCTTTCAATGAATGTTTAAAAAAATTTTAAAATACAGTGATGTGAAATAAACATGTGGCCTTTCATGTCAAAAAAATAAAGCATCCTCTGTCTTGTACTGAGATCAAAGCATGGTAAAATGAATCATTTCCCATTAATTTTTGCCTTTATTCCACTGCTATTGTAGCCAAACTGGATCAACCATGCAGGTAGCCTATCAACTATTTTCTGTATCTCATTACTGCAACTGAAAAATTCAAATGGCCACACTGAGCTTTATAGATAATAGCCTGTATAAAACATATACATTAGATAGTATTTATCAACTATCCACACAATTTGGAAGTTACTGGAAACTAATCAGGTAAAATTAATGTGGTTGCTACCTTTTATGAGCATTCTGCAGTATATTGGTGAATAACTTGGAGAGAAAGCTGACAGGATCGAAATTTCCATATCAAACTTTACAAAGATTTAACTTGTCTAACTATGAATGGGAGATATATGGTTGGTCAAGGAGGATACCATGACCTGAATGGAAGAAGAGATACTCAGATCCAGTGGAAAGGGCAGGGGTGCTCATGGTAAATGTTAATACTCTGGGATTTCCCTAAAATAGGTCTGATTTTACTCTATCTTCTGCAGGGGATGCAAAGAACTTCTTACATACATCACAGGGTAAATGATCAGATAAGTGACTATAAGATTTTTTTTAAAAAGACTGTGAAGCATAAAGTTTAATGCCAAAAGAAATTTGATAACTCAATAAATGTAAATACTGATGGTAAAATATCAACTGCTCACCTTTTAACCAAAATTATTAAACAGAGTCTAGAAAATTTAAAAATCTAATCATCACTAACAAATTTAGTAGGTACCTTTCCTTTGAATAGAGAAGGGAGAAAACTAAGTGATGACATATCAAGTCAGAAAAGTACCTTAAAATACTACCTGTTATTGAATGGAAAAAAATAGATGTGAAATTATTTTTTAAATTTTGTTAAAAAAATAATTATCAAACATCTGTTATAGAAAGTAACTATGCCAGACTTCTTAAAGACTATGAAGATCTTATCTAAAAGTTATCCCAATTTATATATCCTTAAACGACAAAAAGTTGGTCCTGAAAACTTAAGTAATTATTCATAGCCTGCATACTACATGCATATGTTACAGATTCTGGTAGAAATCCCCCCAAGCTTATCCATTTACAAACCAAAAATGAGATTATCGAGAAAAGAGAGAGAACAGATCTAAGCTCTTCTCTAAGGGCAAATACTAAATATTTTCCAATTAAATTATTTTTTAAGACAAAAGGCATGTTACTAGTAATTGTGTTTTTTTAATGTGGTTTTTCTTTTTTTTTTCTCTAAAAAGGAAATATCTTTTCCAAATCCTATATCCTATAACCTTTTTCTCCCTAGGGGCTTAAAAAAATACTGTGTAGCCTTATATTGGCTTAAATGATCAAACTCTGCCATTTACCCTAAACTCAGATGAACTGGAGAGGATTATCTCAAAAGAAGATTTTGTATAAAAAAAGTCAAAGAGCACCTCCTATAAAATATTTCAGAGATAAGAAGTAAAAGCATGTCACTGTCCTAAAATTCATATGGAATCTCAAGGGACCCTGAATAGACAAAACACTCTTAAAAAAGAGCAAAGTTGAAAGTTCCACATTTCCAGATTTCAAAACTTACTACAAAGTAATAAAAAAAGTTTGGTACTGGCATAAGGATAGACATATCGACCAATGGACTAGAATACAGAGCTCAGAAATAAACCTTCACATATGTGGTAAGATGATTTACAATAAGGGTGCCAAGACCATTCAATGAGACCAGAACAGTCTTTTCATGAAATGGTATGGGAAATTCACATACAAGAAGATGAAAATGGACCATCATTACCTTACACCATATACAAAAATGATCAAAATGAACCAAATGCCTAAGCATAAGAGCTAAAACTATAAAGCTCTTAGAAGACAACAAAAGCAAAAAGCTTAATGACATTGTATTTGACAACTTGTTGATAATGACAGCAAAAGCATGGGCAACATAAGTAGAAATGGATAAATTTGACTTCATCAAAATTTTTTTTTATTTATTGATTATGTGGTTACAGTTGTCCCATTTCCCTCCTTCACTCCCCTCCACCCTGCCCACCCCCACCCACCCACATTCCCCCACTTTAGTTCATGTCCATGTGTCATAAGTTCTTTAGCTTCTACATTTCCCATACTATTCTTGCCCCCCCCCCCGTCTATTTTCTACCTATGGTCTATGCTACTTATTCTCTATATCTTTCCCCCCTCTCTCCTCCTCCCCCTTCCCTGTTGCTAACCCTCCATGTGATGTCCATTTCTGTGGTTCTGTTCCTGTTCTCGTTGTTTGCTTAGTTTGTTTTGTTTTAGGTATGGTTGTTACTAACTGTGAGTTTGAAGTCTTTTTCTACTGTCCACATTTTTAATCTTCATTTTCTTAGGTAAGTCCCTTGAACATTTCATATAATAAGGGCTTGGTGATGATGAACTCCTTTAACTTGGCCTTATCTGAGAAGCACTTTATCTGCCCTTCCATTCTAAATGAAAGCTTTGCTGGATAGAGCAATCTGGGATGTAGGCCCTTGCCTTTCAGGACTTGGAATAGTTCTTTCCAGCCCCTTCTTGCCTGCAAAGTCTCTTTCGAGAAATCAGCTGACATTCTGATGGGAACTCCTTTGTAGGTAACTGTCCCCTTATCTTTTGCTGCTTTTAGGATTCTCTCCTTCATTTTTACTTTGGCTAGTGTAATTACGATGTGCCTTGGTGTTTTCCTCCTTGGGTCCAACCTCTTTGGGACTCTCTGAGCTTCCTGGACTTCCTGGAAGTCTCTTTCCCTTGCCAGATTGGGGAAGTTCTCCTTCATTACGTATTCAAATAAGTGTTCCATTTCTTGCTCTTCCTCTTCCCCTTCTGGTAAACCTATAATTTGGATGTTGGAATGTTTAAAGATGTCCTGGAGGTCCCTAAGCTTCTCCTCATTTTTTTGAATTCTTGTTTCTTCAGTCTTGTTTTGTTTGGTTGTTCCTTTCTTCCTTCTGGTCCACTCCATTGATTTGAGTCCCAGTTTCCTTCCCATCACTATTGGTTCCCTGTGCATTTTCCTTCATTTCTCTTATCGTAGCCTGCATTTGTTCATCTAATTTCTGACCAAAGTCAACCAATTCTGTGAGCATCCTGATCACCAGTGCTTTGAACTGTGTATCTGATAGGTTGGCTATCTCTTGGTCACTTAAAAAAATTGGTTCTGGGGCTTTCAAATATGTTTGAGCCATCTTTTTTTTTTTTCCTTTGGTCTGGTTGCAGGTGTTACGTAAGGGCGGCAGAGCCTTAGGCGTTTACCAGGGTGGGGCACCCCAGTTGCTGGGTTGTGATGTTGTATGTGGGGGCGGGGTCCAAGAGGGAACAATGGCGCCTGCTCCGCTCTCTCTAGGACTCCAGTCCCCCCTGCTGCCTCCCACAAGCAAATTGGGTCCTTCTGGTGCTGGCTCCCAGGCGGGTGGGCTTGTGTACTTTCTTGGACTCTGTGGGTTTCCCCGAGAAGTCTCCTGTGAGGTTGAGAGAATCTCCCGGCCTCAGCTCCCACAGGTGTTTTCAGTTGGTGCTCTTAGGCTTTGTTTCCCAGTGCTGGGTCCCTGGTTGCGTGGTCTGTGTTGCTGCCCGCTTTCGCCTAGTTTGTCTGCATGCGAATGTGTGGCTGCGGCCACCCAGCTGCCTTGCGTGCCTCACTGGGTCTGCTTGTTGCCTTCTGCGCCCAGGGTCTGCCACCGGGTCCGTCACCCGCCCCTGCACTTCTAGGGTCTGCCAACTGCCGTCTGTGCCCTGCGTGCCAGCCAGCCACTGCTCTTTCCTGCCAGGACCTCTCACCCCTCTCCGTAGGTCTCCGGCTCCGCCCCTCCTTACTGGTCTGGTTGTAGGTAGTCAGACTTCCATTCGGTTCATTTCTCTCTGTCCTGATTGTTTCTTGTTTCTCAATTTTTGTTGTCCTTAGTTTTGGTTGCATGAGGAGGCACAATGCGACTACCTATGCCTCCATCTTGGCCAGAAGCCCCGACTTCATCAAAATTTAACTTTTGTGCATCAAAGAACACTGAACAGATTGAAGGGTCAACCCGAAGAATGGGAAAAATATTTGTAAATCACATATCTGATAAGGGATTCTATCAGAATATATAAAGAACTCCTACAACTAAAAAAAAAATAACCCTATTAAAAAGTGGACAAAGGTCTTCAATAGACATATTGTCAGAAAAATAAACATCCAACAAGCATGTGAAAGGATGCTCAGCAACACTAATCATTAGGGAAATGCAAATCAAAATCACAATAAAATACCACTTCATGCCCATTAAGATGGCTATTATTCAAAAATAAGAAAAAAGTGGTGGTGAGAACATGAAGAAATTGGATTCCGTGTAAAACTGATAATGAAAATGTAAAATGGGGCATCTACCATGGAAAATGATATAGTGATTTCTCAAAAAAAAAAATGACACATAGAATGACCATATGATCCAGCAATTCCTCTTCTAGGTATACACTCAAAAAAATTAAAACCAGGGACTCAAAGAAATATTTTTGTACCCATGTTCATAGCAGTATCATTTGTAACAGCCAAATATGTGGAAACAACCCAAATATCCATCAACAACAGATGAATGTATAAACAAAATATGGTATATACATACAATGGACTATTATTCTGCCTTAAAAAGGCAGGCAATTCTGACATGCTACAACATGGATGAAACTTGAGGACATTATGCCAAGTGAAATAAGCCAGATGCAAAAAAGAAGTACTTAGAGTAGCCAAAATCATAGAGACAGAAAGTAGAATGATGGCTGCCAGGGCTGGGGGGAAGAATAGGGAGTTACTGTGTAATGGGTATAGTTTCAGTTTTATAAGATGAATAGAGTTATAGAAATGAATGGTGATGATGTTGCACTGCTTTATGAATAGATTTAATACCAGGGAAATGTAGACTTAAAAATGGTTAGGGTGGCAAATTTTATGTTATGTGTATTTTAACACAATTTTAAAACTTGTAAAAAAAAGGTTGATAGGAGAGGTTCAACAGGCAGTGGACTATTCAGACTTGGTTTCCATAGAGAAGACAGGACTAATGATGGACATGTAGAAATCTCCTGACATGGAAGCATTATTTTGTTCCACTGCTTGGTGTGTTTATTGTTTGTGTACTTGCCTCCCTCTCTATCAGAGAATGTCAGCTCTTAGAGGGCAATGGAATGAATGCCCTGCTCACCTATTTGTCCCAGAAAGCATTAGCATATCACCTCTAAATATTTTTAAAAATTGAACTGAATCTGAGCACTAGACAAGAAACCCTCAGTCTTTCTATATCTGGTCTACCTAGACTTGAAATTTGCAGATTTCTTTTAAATACTTGCTAATCATTTAATCTTATTTGTAAATGGAAGGTCAGAGGTTGGCAGCTAGACCATGTCTATATTTCAGAATCTTTTTACTATATGAACATCATCCAATAAAAAGTGCAAGCCAGAACTTTCTCTCTCTCTCTCTCTTTTTTCTTTTTTGGTTCACTCAGCTCCAGACTCTCCGTGTATACCCACCCCTCCTGAGAATCCTGGCACAGAGTTTCACAGCCAAAAATAAGACACAAAGTCAAACAGTGCTCCCTATGCAGGGAAGATACTTGCTCCCTTCCTTTTGGAAACACTTCAACTAACCCTGTTTTAGTTTGGCTGCTTTGCCTCATTTCGAAAATATTTCATTATACTCCACAGCCTTCCCTTGATGTCCTAGTTAATTAAGTTTACATAATTTCCTACTGATTAGTTTTGAACGGCTTGCTTTAGATTTTCTCTCCTTCAATTTTCTGCCTTTACTGACTGCTCAAAATCCTCAACTACGACCATGGGAAAGTATATGATACCACAAAGTTTGCTGTTCTGCACAACAAAAAGCAAATCTACATTGTGATTCTTCAAGAGATCATCTGTTCCAGAAAACAAAGAGACTGTTAGGTGGAATTGAGCAACAAGCCAGTAATAATAAACACATAGAAGTCACTAGTTATATTCTTTCACATATAAAAATCAACTACAGTCCATTCCATATTTCACATTTATTGATATCCTTTGAGGTTCTTTTTCTGTGCTTGGGAACTCAGAGGATTAATTTAAAAATTATTAGTGTGAACTAATTTCTGATAATGAATATGGTCAAAATTAATGGGTCTGCCGCACATATACAGCCTGAGAGGGCAATGAGGAAGGAAAGTGAACCCAAAACATCAACACCAATATTCTAAGTCCTTTCATGATCCAAGAAATGGCAATAGGCTTTGAAATCACTCTGAAACCTGCTTTTCCCATGAATTCTTTAATTTTCTTGGTATTCTTGGGACAATAAAACAATTTATTTTTATAAATGATTATTCTTAAGACTGCTCAAAGTGTCACATAATATTCTTCTTCTCACGTTAACTCTACAAAACAAAGTCCCCTTTCCTGTACTAGCCCCCATCAGAATACAAAGAGGAAAAGTGAGTATCAAGACTGCAATAAATCTCCTTCAGCTATACTCTATCCACTAAGAAGAAATAAGTCTGCAATGGCAAAACCAAACAACTGTATTTTTAAAAAGTACTCTCAGGTGACTTTTCTGGTGGTGAGATCCCCTGCACCCCATACACCAAAATGTGCTAGGTCAGCCACGATTCTTGTTTATGGGCCAATCAGTCATCCTCCCTGGAGGGACCAGTGTTTTAGCACTGGTGATTTTGTCCATAATTGACAGCCAAATGTGCTGACTTTTCAGAAACAAGTTTTGTACAAATCCCATTCCAGTGCTCTTTTATTTTTGTTGAAGACTGCCTTGTTTCATATGCCAAGAAACACTATGAGATGGAAAGTTTCCTTAAAAGTTGCTTTAAAAAAATCAGTTTCCACATACAGTTTGCAGATTTTTTTTTAACCCGGACATATATAATCATTTTCTGAAAGCATAGATGAAGGTCATAATAAGCAGTGATGAGATGTCAAGTAAAGGAATACATACATTTTAATTTACAGGCTCACAAATAAGTGTCAGTACTTGGAGGGGAAAAAATCATGGGCTTGGGAATCAAAGATAAGATATGGAACACTGGCTAATTGGCTAATTCACAAGGATAGCCTCTCCTTGGAACAAGCATAATTCCCATTATGATAAGTACTTTGCAGGTATGCTGAAGGAACAGAGATAAAGTCTGGCAATTAAGTTAGTGTTTTCCCCAGAGAATTCTGACTCCAACAATGACACCAAAGGAGTGTGATGCAACCATGAAACTAAATTTCACAGGATTTTGTGCTTGAAAATACTTTGTAAATGATTCACTGAAAGTGTTCAAAATTCATGACAGGCTTCTCAAACACTTCCTGATTGTATACTTTAAAAGACAGATTAAAATGTCCTTCTTTTACCTTTGGGCCTCAGTGGATGTATAAATGTCGCAAGATAGTTCATGTGATAACAAAACAGTGAAAAGAGATTTATCCTAATATGCAAAGTATCCCAATACTCTCTCCAGGACACTATGAGGAAGAGTAAGATGTGTAATTCCGGAGAAGAGCAGAAGAGAACCTAGAAGCCCCGAGTAATTCAAGGAGCATCAATTTTAAGGATGAAAATTTATTTGATGAATCCTCTTAAAATATTCAATGACCAAGATTAGATTTCATTTCTCATGCCATTCTTACTAATTGTTATAATATTTTCACACAATAGGCCTAAATTTGGGGGCAGAATTGCTGTCCATCCACAGTCTGGCACATACATCTGTGCCCAACCTGACCACCTCCAAAGTCCTGCCTCACTACTGACTGACGTGTTCCTAGCTGAGCTTCAACCAAGCCCAGGATATTTTTTTCCACTGCTTTTATTTCATTGTTCTTGAGTGCTTTCTTGTTTTCACTGTTATTGATATTAGAAGTCTTTTTTAAAAAAATATTTTACTTATTTACAGACAGAGGGGAAGGGAGGGAGAAAAAGCAAGAGAGAAACATTGATTGGTTGCCTCTCACACATCCCCAGCCGGGGGACCTAGTCTGCAATCCAGGCATGTGCCTGACCAGGAACTGAACTGGTGACCTTTTGGTTCATAGACTGAGATCAATCCACTGAGCCACACGAGCCAGGGATGATGTTAGAAGTCTTGAAAGCTTTGCTGTTTAATGCATTTGTTTGTGTTAAACATTCAAGACACTGAGATAAAGGTGAACCTGAAATAAAACAAGATTGGTGGGATCAAACTATGAAAATAATAGAACATTCAAAAGCAATGATAAAGGCAAAAAGAAAAAAACATAAAGACATAGAACACAGTTCACAAAATCATACTGTGTCAAATCAATGGTTCATTCAGTTCAATATTTTCTCTCTCACAGTGGTACCAGGGTAAGTTTTGTGGTAAAGCTTGTCATTTACATCCTTTAATCTTTCCTCAAAAGGTTAGAAAGACATCCTGAAATACTTAGCTTTCATTAATAATACATTAAGGATCTGGTCATAACCTAGTCTTGGATCTGTCAGTATTTTTATACAATGAGTTATTTGTATTTTTCTTAATTATTAAAATGAATAATTCTTTTATTTATGACAATATGGATTCTAATCCAGACTCTACCAGTAACGGGGTATTTGACCTTGGGCAAGGTTATTCATAACCTCTGTATGAGTTTTCCTATCTATATAATGAGGAGGCAAAAACAAAGGGGTCAAAGAGGTCCCTCACTGATCTAAAATGTTATGATTTGGCTACCAAATTTCAAGAGGATGATACCACATATTTACATGATTCATATCCACTGTTTTGCAGGCTGTAGTTAACTTCCTCCACCTTTGTTTTTTCTAGACTTCAAAGAATCAGTTTCTCGTAGTTGAAGGGGGCCTCAAAAATCATCTAATAGAACCCACAGGACACCTGAGTCACCATTATCAAATTTCTTACTAGCATGTACATTGCTCCTGTTTGGATACTATTATTGATAGAGAATTTTGTGAACTTCTAAGGCAGCTCAACTCATTTTCAACTAACTCCTACTATCAGAAATTATTCTGATATGAATTCAGATATAAATGTTGAAATAAATCTATCTCCTTGCAACTTCCTGTGTCTCTCTGGAATAAGACATATAGATCCTAAACCCTTTTTCTACATGATGCACATGATAGATCGAGTAATGGAAGAAGCCATCACATTCCTCTAGGTCTCCTCTCTTCTCTAGGCTAATCGTCCTTCAGCCTTTATTTCTGTATCATTGTGTTTAATTCTGTCATTGGCTGTTCTTCTCTGAACAAACTCCAGCTTGACAGGACCTGTCTGAAGTACATCACGCCAGATGAAAACTAACACTAACTAACATTTCAGCCACGGGATAGTTAAGTGCTAAGAATAGAAGGATTTTTATCTTTCCTGTTCCAAAGATCTATATGGATACTCCTATCAACACAACTAAGCTCACGTTCACTTATGAGATTTATACTTTTTAGTATTATTTTTAATGGACTGCTATTCGGCCGTATTTCTCCAACCTATAATTATATCTGCACACAGATGGCAGCTGGGAAACTCAAACGGGAAGATGGCCACTACAGGCACTGGGAGCCACTCTTCTTAGCTGAGTGACTTTGGGCAAACAGCTCCAGTTTCCTGTGCCTTGGTTTTCTCATTTCTACAATGGAGAAGAGAATAATCCCTCAAATATCTAAGATATTATAAAGATAAATGAGTAGATATAAATATTATTTTCTTAAGTTAAAAACGCTATAGTAAAACAGGCTAGCAGTTCCTCAAAAGGTTAAACATAAAGGTACCATATGACCCAGCAATTCCACTCCTAGGTATATATACTCAGGAGAAATGAAAACATGCCCACACAGAAACCTGTACACAATGTCCATACCAACATTATTCATAAAAGCCAAAGAGTAAAAACAACTTAAATAGCCATCAACTAATGAATAGGTAAACAAAACATAAAATATCCATACAATAGAATGTTATTCTATGAAAGTGAATAAAGCACTGATACAAACTACAAATGGATAAATGAATCTCACAAACATTATTCTAAGTAAAGAGGCCAGACACAAAAGGCCACATATTGCATGACTCTGTTTACATGAAATGTCCAGAATGGGC
The DNA here is from genome assembly GCA_004024845.1 of Tonatia bakeri. NCBI lineage: Eukaryota > Metazoa > Chordata > Mammalia > Chiroptera > Phyllostomidae > Tonatia > Tonatia bakeri. The sequence goes on from PVIA01002554.1 coordinate 129,262, forward strand.
AAATCCATAGAGACAGAAAATGGCCAAGTGTTTGCTAGGCTGAGGAAAGATGACCCTGGGGAAGTAATTGAAAATAACTACAAGGTTTGTTTTTTTTTTGTATAATAAAAATAAATAAGTAATTAAAATATTCTAAAATTGATTGTGGTGACGGAGACATAACTCTGAATATAAAAAAAGCTGTTGAACTGTATACCTTGAATAGGTGGATTGTATGGTATCTGTTATATCTCAATACAGTTATAATTTAAAAGAACTATAAAAATGTAGACACTTTAAAAAATTTTTTTATTATTGTTCAATTACAGTTGTCCCCATTTCCCCCCATTACTAATGACATTATTTTAATTGTTGTTATGCCTCTAGTGAATGATTAACAGCAACTCTAAGAATATTTTCCTGAGTTATAAAATTCAGAGGCCAAACAATAAGTGCTGGTGAGGACATAGAGAAAAGGTATTGTGTATTGTGCACTATTGGTGGGAATGCAGACTGGTGCAGCCACTATGGCTAACAGTGTGGAGGTTTCTCAAAAAATTAAAACTGAAACTGCCTTAAGACCCAATGATTTCACTTCTGAATATATATCTAAAGAAACCCAAGGCACTAATCCCAAGGAGTATATAAACTCCTATGTTCATTGCAGTGTTATTTACAATAGCCAAGATATGGAAGCAACCCAAGTGCCCATCAACAGATAAGTGGATAAAAAAATTGTGGTATATATATACAATGGAATATTACTTGACCATAAAAAATAAAATCTTACCATTTGTGAAAACACAGATGGACACAGAGGGTAGTATGTTAAGTGAAATAAGGCAGACAGAGAAAGACAAATAGCATATGTTTTCACTTATATGTGGAATCTAAAGAGCAAAATAAAAGAACAAACAAAATAGAAACAGTCTCATAGATACAGAGAACAGGCTGAGAGTTGCCAGAAGAGTAGCTGGGGGCTAGGTGAAAAGGTGAAGGGATTAAGAGGTACAAACTGGTAGTTACAAATAGTCACAGGGATGTAAAGCACAGCATAGGGAATATAGTCAATAATAATGTAATAAATATGTATGGTGCCAGGGGGTACTAGAAATATCAAGGAGATCACTTTATAAAAAAATATGACTGTCCAACCACTATGCTGCGAAGTCCTCAAGCACTGCCCCTCAGCAGTGTAAGCGCATGCTTGCATCCATCACACACTTCACTTGAACTAAATTTGTAATTTAGGGAACTCCTACTCCAGCCCCTATTTTAAATTTAGCTACTCTAAAGTTCAGTCCAGAGGCAGACTATGGATGGTGAGGACAGGAATCTGAAAATCTGTGGTTTGGTGAAGCCAGTCACGTCAGGGTACAATTAAAAAATTTTTTTTAGATTTTATTTTTTATTTATTTTTAGAGAGGGGAAAAGGGAGGGAGAACGAGAGGAAGAGAAACATCAATACAAGAGGGAAACATTGATCAGCTGCCTCTTGCGTGTGCCCTGACCAGGGGCCGAACCCGCAACCCAGGCATGTGCCCTGACCAGGAATTGAGCCAAACCAGCGACCTTCTGCTTTGCAGCATGATGTCCAGCCCACTGAGCCATGCTGGTCAGGGCTCAGGGTACAATTTTAGATACTACTTATGAGCAGAAGGGCCATGAGCAAGCTAAAACTGTCTCTGAGAGCTTCAGAATGCTGACCTGTAAAATAATCAAGGTGATATATATAAAATACCTATTGAGTACTGCTCTCTTTAGATTCCCATATATTACCAACTTTAATTATGTGTATAATAGTCAGGTTTTATATTTTCATGTGTAACTATATTTCAGCATACACAGTATTTAGCAACAACAGCTAGCTCAAGCTACTTTTATATCAAAGACAAAATGTGTGGAAGCCTTCTTTGAATTACAAGATGAATAACTGCAATTTTCTCCTGAAGATGTGCATGTTTAGATGAAGTCTTATTGTACTCATTTCCCAAAAAACTGCTATATTTTAATCACTCTGCCTTCCCTGCTTTGAATTTTTTTAAAAGACCACTATGAATCCTTACCACAACTATGAAATTCTTTCCATTGCTAAAGATTACAAATATGAAATCTAAGAAAATGGACAATTTGAGACTATCTAACACACCCAGCTTGGGGACCTTGCACAAAGAGCACCGTAACTATGGAAACACTTGGCAGTGGAGTGACAACATAAATCAAAGAACCTGTTTCATTATTCAAGTACCAAGCATTTGAAATCAATTTATAGCAACTGTAAGCTACTAATAATTGTATTCTATTTAATTTGTCAAACATAATTTTCTCTCTCAATGAGATCTTTAAAAAATCCTTAAGTGTTTTTCTTAAGGAGAAAAAAATGATAAATCCACTTAAGCAGTGTGGTGTACCTGACTGTTGAGTTTGATCCATCTATGAAACAAACACTATGAATTCAGGCTTATTTGGCACTTGCCATATGCTTTTAAATATTATTTACTACACACACACACACACACACACACACACACACACACACACACACACACACATATGGAGAGATTTATAATCCTCAACCAGGATTACAAATTCCTCCAAAGCAAGAAACATAAGACACCTCATCACCACTACGTAGCAGAGGGCCCACAATACAGTCCATTTTCTTTTCTAAACACAAGACCCTTTGAAAGAAGATAAATCACACACAGCACATTAACGTGAACAAGATTTTATGATAGGGAAAATGGGAATTAGTGACTGAGAGCCCTACTCAGTTCTAGAAGGTTATCTCAGAAGGCATACAACCTATACCCTTATGAACACAGTGGTTGTTTCAGTAAATACTCATTTTTTTCCACAAACTTTTTTGGGGGGGAGGGGAATAACCCTAAACCAATTATAACTCATCTTAATTTCCCCACCCATAGGAAGTTGTTTTTTTTTTAACTGACAGTTTTCATTTTGTTTTTCTTTAGAACTGGGTGCTACCTAAGCCTCTACTCTTCTCTCTCCCTACTTCTCCTCAGTCAAGAGAGGAAGGGGTAAACACAGAGTGCCCACACAGGAAAGGATTTCAGGATGAAGCTCAGGTCTGACACCCTTCATGGAACATCCACAGAGATCTTCACTGTGTGATGACACAGGACAGAGGAGAAGCAGACCCTCAAGTATAAAAGTCCTCCCTTACACACAGTTTCAGTTACCCATAGTCAACCATGGTCCCAAAATATTAAATGGAAAATTCCAGAAATAAATAATTCACAGGTTTTTAATCACATGAGGAGTGTGATAAAATCTTGTGCCATTCCACCCAGGATGTGAATCGTCCATTTGTCTAGTACAATGTAGTACATCAAAATATTCTGAGAAAGACCATATTCACATAACTTTTATTACAGTATACTTTTACAGTTGTTCTATTTTATTGTTAGTTATGGCTATTTATCTCTCACTGTGCCTGTTAAATTAAACTTTATCACATGTGTGTATATATAGGAAAACAAAAACAGCATCTATAGGGTTCCATACTACCCATGGTTTCAGGCATCTATTGGGGGTCTTGGAACATATCTCCCATGGATAAGAGGGAGCATTGTATATATATATTTAAAAATCACTTCTGATTGACTTAGGTTTAATGATCCCAAATTTTAATTTACAAAGCAGTGGGAAATAAATATTTCATATTTTTCTTTCATAAAACAGTAATTTATAGGGTGGTTTTGGTCCTCAATCTCTTTCGGGAATCCAATCCCTTGATTGAAAGAGTCTCCTCCCTCTTGTGTGTCTGTCTGATCCTTCAGATTCTGCTTTCACAGTGTCTTACAAGTCAGCCTCTGTTCTTCCTGTTCTAGCTGAGAGGTCTTCATTAATTCTCACCCAGTTACTATATTCACCTCCAAATTGATCTTGCAGCTTGCAGTCTCCCCCTGTAACTCATTCTATATGGTACTGTTAGATTAATGTTGCTAATATATAGTTCTGATCATTCATGGAGAAACGAATATTTCTGAAGCAAACGTTCTCTGTGCCGGATGCTATGTTAGACTTTAATGATTCAGAGAAAAAGACATACAGGTTTCTGACCTCATGGAGCTTATATTCTAATAATGTAATTCCTCTGTTCAAAATCTGTCAAGGACTCCCCTTTGACAATGGGCTTCAGGGTAATTTCATCATCCTGTCCACTACAGAATATGAGCTAAGTGACCTTTTCTAGATTAATCCCTAATACACCTTTGCCCCCTCTCTGAGTGCAATGGGTTTTGCACACCTTGAATTTTCCTACATCATGCTCCTATTTATTCTGACTGCCTTCTGTGCCTAGAATTCCCTATTCCCCACCTTGACCTTGAGAAATTCAACCTATATTTTAACACCTGTCTCAGTGAAATCTCCTTCATTAGGTCTTTCGTTGACCCCACATCCCAATGTTATCTCTCTCTACACTGTTCTTCTGGAATTTTTATTTTGCTTTGTATTATAGTCATTGTGTGCTTGTTCTAGGCCATGTCTTGCTCCCTTTTATTGCTTACAACAATTAGCACAGAAACTTGTATAAAGTAGGTAGGAGGTACAGAGCCCAGGGTTAATTTTTAAGAATATACACATTTTCTAAACTCTCTTCCCTTTACTCTTTCAGGCCAAAAAACCTTGATCTCATCAGGGACAGGAGAAGATAGAAGCCAGGAAAACTAACTGATGAGTTTTGCCCTGAAAAGAGTCATTTAATCTGAAACTGGAACATGAATAGGGGTTAGTCAGGTGAGGAAGGGCTGGAATGACTACATCTATTAGCGCATGCAAAAGCACAGAAGAGAGGTAATACCTTACTGATAAAACACTGCAACCATGCTAAGGTCTTAATGGAGAAGCAATATAATCCATCCCCACTGCAAAAAAAAATCACAAAATCTTCAACAATGTGTATCATAGTAGTCACATTCTGAGGTGAGTGGATCACTTCACAAGGATCCTCCTTTCTCAAAAACCACATGTCCACATTCCATTCCGTATCTCCAGAGACACAGGGACTCTGGCAGCCCTGTGTTTACCATGAGCCCAGGGATACGCACTGGCTCAAGCCCAGCCATTCTGATTTCCTTTCCTGAGAGTCTGGAATTGGACCATGAGTACAGTTAAGGCAGTGTCTCCATGATGCTGGAACTGTAACGTGTAAACTTGGGCACCATGGGGTAGTCGTTTTTCTACCAAGTGGACAGTGGAACAAAGAAATCTGGTCTGTCCATGATAAGAAGCAAGCAGATGAGGAACAAAAACAGAGGGAGAGGTAGTATGAGCACCCCTTAAGGCTGTGCCGGCTTCCCACTTGTTCTCTAGTTCCGGTCTCTTTCTGAGGCCCAGCTGGCTTCTGGTTCTTGGGTCTGCCAACCCCCACATCCTTACAGTCAACCCTTCTTTCTGCTAGGCTAGCTGCAGTTTCTTTGAGACACCTATATCTAACTGTCCTAAGACACAAACACTGCACAAGGCACAAAATTCCACTTACCAAGGTGCTTGAAATCTCCCAGTATTTATCAAGCTCCTACCACGCACAGGTTTTCTACCATCAGTTTACAAAAACCTAAGAGTTCTATTTAACATTTTCTTTTGACTATAGCAAAAATTATTTTAGGCTACACACATTTAAAAGTTTTATGTGTATAATGTAAATTCAGAACCTACGATTCTTTCATTTTATAGCTATTATTCACTCTGAGTTATTGATACAGGTACCTCAACACTCTGAAAGACATTTGGGAAGATATAGGGGCAAGGAGTTCAGAGAAACCATCTTTCCCTCTCTTTAATCAGACCAAGTTCATCTAACATATTTCAACTGGGCTGATAAACAGTTTTAGGAAAATTCACTGAGGGACACACTGAAATGGTCTCTTTAGAAAGCATCAATGGAATGATCATACCCATAGATTTAACATTTCCATGATTCAGTGATACACTGCACGTCACTCGCTAGACCCCTAGGGAGCCAGCCAACACAGTCCTACCCAACAAAATATATGGTCTAGCAGCAGAGTGTGTCCCAAAATCACCCAATCATAAGACTCACCTGGAATGCTGGTAAATATACAGATTCCAGGAGCCTACTACCTCAGACCCACTGAATCAGAATCTCTAAGTGGCAGGCCTAGGATTTGGTATGTATAATAAGCATCCCTAGAGGACAGAATTTCCCCAAACTGTTTAGCATGACTTTAAGAATGACCCCTAAAATTCACACCCGAGAGAAAGTCCCTGTTAGATGTTGCTGAACCAGGCTCTGATTTACCATACCTCATCTTCTCCCTGGCTCAAATTTTCTAAACTTCATTAACTTATCTGGCTTCTCTGCAAATGACCCTCTGTAGCAAGGCCCTGGAAGTTCCCCAGAGTTCAGCTAGCTTGTTACTTCTGGCATGGTCCACTGGAAACCCAGTTATAAAGATAATGCCCCTATATTCTCTCCCTCTTCTTCCCTAGCCTCTCCAGCTGTATGCTGCCCTCAAAGGCAGCCCTGACAGGGTATGGCTAGGCCTTGATAGGCCACCTCAATCCCAGAAAGACTCTAGGAAGGCTGACCTACATACTATCCATAAATGTGAAGGTGAATTATGTTCATCACTCCAACTAAAGTTGATCTACTTGATCGCATATACAGCGGTTTTTCTATATGTACACTTTAGTAATGTACACTTTTCTATATGTACACTTTAAATAATGAGGCAAATTCCACAGTCTATTACTGAAGAATCAATCTAGTAGTTTCTTTAAAATAAATTTTGTAGAAGGAATTGTCATGAGAGTAGTCCTTGGCCAAACCCTTTAAGAAACCACAAATGTGTTCTTAAGATCAATGTGCAGACAGTCACCACTGTGTATTCCAGCTGCCACGCTGGTCCACTGCTCTCTAGGAATTGCCAGAAAGCAAGAAAAGAGGCAATAAGACAGGGGGATGACAGTGAACAACCCTCACCAATCTGATGCCAATGATGCCTCACCCAGCAAAGTGGGGGTCTGCTTTAGAAAGCACAAAAGACACGGTAGTAAATCAAAGGCCAAAAAGTAGAGGACAGATGTCAAAAAGGGTTTACCATGAATTTACTGATAATAGTTAAATCATGTAATGGTGCAAAATTATAATGCTATCATTTTAGTTTATGGGATACAGGATTTTCTCTCTCCACAAAAGCTAGCAATATAATAAGGAAGTTCAATAAAACAGCTTTGCTCTCTAAAATAAACAAACTAATATTTCTAGTGGTAAAATCCACTTTGCCAGGGTTGATGGGTGAGACAACAGTAAACCTGGGAGGAGAAAAGGAATCCTCACCTGGTAGGAACTGCAGGCTTAGTGAAAAAGTCTCTGCCAGCATGCTCTCTCGAGGAGACTGGGCAAGCAATCTGGGCCATAAGACTTACTCTCGGTAAGATCTGAACCCCTAGAATGACAAGGCTATGCAAGCGTCCAGGTCAGGCAGACAAGAAGCACAACATCCATCAGCCTGACACCTGTACTGAGCTTGGAAATAGTAGAAGGTGCTGCCTGAGCAGACTATAGGAAGCTCTCCACAAGAAAAACAGGGTGGCCCAGGGGGAAGCCTCTGCCTTCAAAATTACATATTGAACATAATATATGAGTGTATACAAGCAAATACACACATTCAGGAACCATTTATCTATGTCCTGGAGATTTGGACTAGTAACTTTTCTTTTACTTTTTTTTTTTAGTAAAAATCTATAGAGATTAAAAAGAGGCAAGTGGGTGCTGGGACAACTGGCTATTTACATGTAAAGAATAAATATGGGTCCTCTAGCTCACAATATATAAATGTTAACTCCAGATAGGTCAAACTCTCAGTGTAAGAGCTAACACTATAAAACTCTTAGAAGAAAACATAAGAATAAATTTTTGTGAACTTGTATTAGGCAGTTTTCTTCTATATGATATCAAAAACACAGCAACCAAAGAGAAAATAAAACTATTTTAAAGTTAAAACTTTTGTTCATCAAAGGACACTACTGAGAAAGTGAGGAACAAGACACAGAATGGGAGAAAATAATTGCGGATCATATATTTGATAAGGTACATAAGGTATCCAGAAAGTAGAAACAACACTTACAATTAAACCATTAAAAGTTAACAATTTAAAAATGGGCAAAGCAGTTGTTTTTGTTTGTTCAGCTTTCTGTGTCTATGAGATTTTATTTTTGTGGGGGTGCTTAATCCCATCATCTTTTCATTGAGCCCCCCAATGTCCTTCCCTCTGACAGCTGTCAATCTGTTCTTTGTATCTATGAGTCTGTTTCTATTTTGTTTGGTTATTTATTTTGTTCATTGCATTCCATATACAAGTGAAATCTTATGGTATTTGTCTTTCTCTGACTGGCTTATTTCACTTAGCATAATGCTAAGGGCCATCCATCCTGTCTCAAATGGTGAGATTTCCTTCCTTTTTCTTTTTTCTTTTTTTACAGCTAAATAGCATTCCATTGTGTAAACCAGTAACTTTTCTAATGTGTGCAAATTCCTTCTGTGGCCAGAAGGACTGCTACTGTGTGCCCAGATGGGTACATGGACAAATGATGTTTACCCAACTTCAGAGAAACCATGCCAAAATATCCTTCCCAAACAACTGATTCTCCCTTGTTCTCGTTTTACTCCAACAACAGCCTAACAGACTGTTTCATATATGCATTTGACTTTTCAAATATCTGCATGCAATCACACCAAATTCACTGAGTCCTGGTGCTCCAGGAGCTGTGGAACAGCATTTGAATGACGTGGGTATTGCATCCTGATATGAAATGTCATCTGTTAAAGTACAGGAAAAGGGCCTGCAGCAGTACAGACCTGGCCTGACCCTTGAAATATGTGCATCAGCAGGAGCCAGAGGCCTAAAGCAGCCAGAAAAGAAATGCCACACTCCCAAAAGTTCTGAGTAACAAAACAACAAACAAAAAGTTCAAGCTTCAATGCCTATATGACTCACTCTGGCCACTTGACTCTTCGCTGAACAGAAAGCATGTTCTCTGCAGAAGAATGCAGTAGCAGGAAAGCAATCTGGAAGGTAGTTTTTGCCAGAGCCTTGGGTCTCCCTTTATGTACCGAGTTGGACAACTATGAACCCCAATTGTAAATGTACCATTTCCTCACCAATAATCATTCTGATGCCCCCTAAAGAGAAACTGTTACAACTGTCACTTAAAGGAGTCTACTCCACATATTACTACATTTTTTGTATTCATTTAATTCCTTTAATAATTGATGGTAATCAATTATTAGAGTGACCAAAACAAGTTGGAAAATAGTGTGTTCACAGTCAATAAAATAAATATACATGATTCCCTCTGCCAGTGCCTCTCAAACTCTAACATCCATACAAATGACCTGGCGATCTTGTTCAAACACAGATTCTGATATATTAGGTTTGGGGCGGAGCCTGAGATTATGGAAGATAACAGGCTCCCAGGTGAGCCTGGGGCTGCTGATCCGTGGCCGCAGCTTGACCAAACGAAGGCCTTCTACTATAACTTTCCTTGGGAGGCAAAGTGATTTCTCTGACACACATGAATTTCCATTACATGATTATGAAAAAAAAAAAACTGTTAAAAAAAAGCATAGAAAAAATTCAGTTCCTGGTTGTAGAGAATGGGAAAAAGAAGCAAATTTATGACACTTAGCCCCTATTTTGAATTATAGCATCATGCTATTCTCCAAACTGACTTGATATCCTGACTCCCTTAACAGATATAGAGATTGTTACTGGCTTACCAGTATCCAAGATATAGAAGCATCATCTTTTGCTGTCTACTTGCAATTACCATAGAGAGGCCAGCCCTATGATGGTTTCAGACTTCCTGTGGAGGCAGCCATTAGGATTATCTCTGCCATTAGAAACACATCTAAACAACTCTAAATTTTCTATAAAGAATCTTCAAAAAAAAAAAAAAAGAATCTTCAAGAGTCCCACAGCATCTAAAAAGATAATCTTACGTGATTTCAACTAAATTATTCTGATAAAGCAATTTTTTGCTGGCTTTCACTCTTGGTGATTTACCTTAGAGTATTTAATATTCTGAAAACTGCACTAAATTCTAAGTCCAGCCACACTGGGAACTCAACATTATAGCATATCCAAAAGTCTTCTATTTTAAAAGATGGAGGACAGAGGGGAAAGAGTTTGAATTAAAGTGCTAGAGCTGAAATCCAGTCACCCTGAATGAATCTGATGCATTCTTACTCACAATTTTGCACCTCAAACATCCATATCATCACCTAGCAGCAAAGGGAATCCAAAATACTAGAAGTAATTAGGGTACACCTCAGATGCATTAAAGTCACCAGCTATGAAGCACGTATGAATACAATACACTTCCTCCTGGGACATTTTAAAGTACAAGCTGTTGACAAGTTGCTGCTCTGAATTAAAAACCCCTCCCATCTCCCACCCTTTGCGACAGCATGGGTGGATCTGGAGAGCATTATTCTAAGTGAAATAAGCCAGGTGGTGAAAGACAAATACCATATGATCTCACCTTCAAGTGGAGGAACCTAATCAACAAAACAAACAAGCAAGCAAAATGTAACCAAAGACAGTGAAATAAAGAACAAACTGAGAGTAACCAGAGGGAAGGGGAGAGAGGATAACAGGGGAAAAAGGGGGACACGTGTCAAGGAACACGTATAAAGGACACATGGACAAAGCCAGAGGGCAGAAGGATCCCCAGTGGGAGGTGGAAATGTGTGGGGTGGGGGGAGTAGGGGAGGGAAAATGGAGACAACTATACTTGAACAACAAGAAAAAAAACCCACTCCTACTTTATTAGTCTTAGTGACCTCCAAGTGAACCCAGGGTCTCCTACAACAAAAGAAAGTGACAACTATGTCAATGAGACACCATGTGAGGAGGTGATATTCCCCAACACAGACGTGAACTGCAGGTTTGTTTTCTGAGCCTAAGATTCCATCTCCTGGAAAAGTTGCTATATGAAAGAATCCTAGTTTGGGGTTTTTTTTTCCCTACTTGTTAGACTAAAGGGTCTAGACAAGAGAACTAGGTCCTGCAGCTATAAATTAAGTCCTTCGGGCCTTGTGATGCCAAGCTGGGGAAGCCAGCTTTGTGACTAGTGGCTATCCATGTAATTCTCTGCGGCTTTCTGCACAAGAAGGTGGGTAGAGAGAAGGCTTATGGGGAGCAGGCAGTGGATGAAATCAAAACAAGTAAGTCAAAATATTAGAGGATATACACGTTTCCCCCCAAATGTAGACATGGTAGAGTATTTTAAACAATGTAAAACAACATTAACACCATAACCTCATTAACTAACCTACTTACTATATATTTCTCGTTGATAATTCTCTTGGGTGCCTCTGGATTCCAGGACTCTTACAGATGATTCTGAAACTCCTGCAAAGGTGGAAATAGACTGACAGAACAGGTGATCTTCATTATAAAGAATGGCAATAAATGTATTTATTCCCAGGGTGAGGATAAACAAATATAAGGTGGTTGGTACAGTTATTATTTCAGAAATAGATATATTTCAGGTCCTAGGCAACTTACACTACATTTTGCAAATTACTATTCTTTCTTATTCTCTAGGGATGTAGCCTATAAAGGAAAGGGGATTGTGACATTGTTTGCTCCAAGAATGATGGCTAGATTGACTGTATTAGAATCACTTGGATGCTTCTTTAAAAATGCAGATTCCTGGAGACCTCTTAAAGAGATTCTAAGTAATAGGTTTGGCCATGGTCCAGACATCTATTTAAATCACTAGCCATAGTGACTCTGACCTCTTTAAAGTCTAGAGAACCCTAGCTTAAGTTATTGTAGAACAAAAAGGCTTTGCACTACTGACTTTGTGGAAAAGCCTCGTTAATCGATTTTTTAAAAATATATTTTATTGATTATTCTATTACAGTTGTCCCATTTCCCTCCTACACTCCCCTCCACCCTGCATACCCCCTCCCACCTACATTCCCCCCATTTAGTTCATGTCCATGTGTCATACATTTGTTAATTGATTTTTATGGCAACTGCCACATCACACTCAACGACAGAAGCAGTCCACTTGGGTCCATTAACCATTCTTTGCGATTACTTTTTAACCGTCTGGATACATGCACTACCCTAGGTCTAATTACAAACCAGATACAGTTGGTCATGTAGAGCCTTGAGAGGCTACTCCAATTAAGGGATGAGAGAAATAGTGCATGTAGTTCATTGCAAGAGACACAGATGGATTAGCCAAAAGGTAAGAAGGAAGCCTGGATGCTTCAATGAGAGAAAAGTAGTTGAATTCAATAAGTATTCAGCTGAGTTCCAGTCAAAGAGATAGCAAGTTCTTAGGGGGGAGTGGTCAGGAGTGTTATCACTAAGGTCAAGTAGAAAGAGGACTGAAAGTTTAGGACTGAAGTAGGTCCTCATCTACAAGAATGTTATTGCTGGAAAACAGATCTGGCATGTCAATGGAAATGAAAGCTAAGTTAAAAAGGCCATGGATAAATCAGGGTAAGGAAATGAAGATCTCATAAACAGACTACTCTTTGATAGGAAAAGGAAAGGAAGAAATTAATCTAGCCCAGATGAAAAGTGCTTTTTGTTGGCTTGAGGATGAGAGCCTTTTCAGGAACTCCCCAAGCAGACTTCATTTTATTTTGCAGAACAAAAAAGTAGGAGTTCAAAGGTACTCTGTAAAAATTCGAAAGGTTTTCCAGTCCACAGCCAACCCACCCCTTTACCCAAAGGGATGGTTAGAGCTGGACTTAGGGTTTCACTGACTCACTTGGGAATGACTTAGACAAGTAATTGAAGAAAGAAACTGACTGTGCTCCCAGCTGTCCACAGAGTAAACCAACCGGAAAAGCTCACCAGTCCAAACCTTTTGGTTAAAAGCTTGGAATGGAGAATGAAAATGGATAAAAGATGACAATTCTGAAACAAAAGCTTTGCCTACACTCATATCCCCAGAATCTAGGAGGGGGAAAAACGGAACTCTGGCAATTATAGTTGGGAGATTTTTCTTCTGTTACCAAAGAAAGACATGCTAGGACAAGAAGACATAATAAACAATCAGGAAGAAAAACCTCTTTGTGGCTGATATACTAGACACATTGTCCTCATGTCATTTACCATAACATAAAGTATAGCCTTGGGAATACAGCCAGCTCGGGTGTGCACTTGACTCATCAGTTACAACAGTGCTAGTCTCCAAGGCCTTGTAAGACCTCAGAAGACCTTGTCAAGTCAACATAGAATGAGCTCTGTCAGAGTCCGAAGTTTCTCCACAGAGACAGAAAATAGGAATTAAATATTAATTGACAAGATACAGGGTACTTTTACAAAGGAATAAAATCCTTCTATTCAAATTGTGAAGCAGTTTTACAGAATAGTTTTTTTTAATTTTTTTAAAGATTTTATTCATTTATTTTTAGAGGGAGGGGAAGGAAGGGATAAAGAGAGGGAAAGAAGCATCAGTGTGTGATTGCCTCTCATGCACCCCCTTACTGGGGACCTGGCCTGCAACCCAGGCATGTGCCCTGAGTGGGAATTGAACCAGCAACATTTTGGTTTGCAGGCCAGCACTCAATCCACTGAGCCACACCAGCCGGGGCCAGAATAGTTTTGATTAGACATTATGTACAATAGTCTTTGGCCTTTTATCTCCCCTCACAACATGCATATTTCAAACTTTTTAGTATTCAAGTAATCATTCTCACTGCTGAGATGTAGACAGATGGATAGATAGCTCAAACAGCTTTATTTAGATATAACTCACAAACTATATAACACACTCATTTAAAGTATACAATTTCAGTGAGTTTTAGTATATACAAAGGCTCTTCCAACCTTTGCCACAAAAAAATTTTAGAATGTTTTCATCATCCCCAAAAGCAGCTCCACACCTATTAGCAGTCACTCCCCATTTCCCATCTCCCATTTCCCTCAGCTCTAGACACTCCTTTCTATCTCCACAAATTTGCCTATACTGAACATTTTATACACAGGGAATCACACAATATGTAATGCTTGTGACTAGTTAGTTTTTCTCAGTTAGCATGTATTCAAGGCTCATCCATGTTGCAAGATATATTTCTTTTTACTGCTAAAGAATATTCCCTTCTTTGGATATATCACCATTTATATACCCACGTCTCAGTTGATGGGCATGTGAGTTATTTCCACTCTTTGGCTATTATGAATATGTTGCTGAAGCTCTGATATTGGTAACATATATAGTAGTCAAAAGCTTCTAATTCAAATTATTTCCAAGTTCTGAAAAGCAAACTTTCTTCAAAACAGATGTGCCAGTTGTAAAAAACTGTCAGAGTTAAATTTAAATGACTGCAAAAAAAAATAATACTGCAGATTTGGTGATGTGTTTTGTCATTCGTTGTGGAGTGAGGATTCATCTTTCCATTATTTATTCTGTTGCCTGTCGTTGTTTCTTTCCTGTCAGTCCTGCTTAGCTCTAGCAGTTTTCAATTTAGCCTTTTAAAAATGGAAATACATTTTACATTCATTAGCTTTAACAAGGAAACACATTGTCATTACTGCCCATTATAACTAAGTGGATGGTGAATATTTACCACATATTTCCCTCCTATTAAGCATATTACAGTATTTTAAAAGTGACGATTAAATTGTTTACAAAAAAATAAAGTTAACTGTTTTCCTATGAAATACCATGACCTTGCAAACATATTTCTCAATTGGGAATAATATGACTTATTTTTTAATAAGTTGTAATAAATATTATTTTCCATCTATTTTTTCAAGGTATTACAAGCCTAGAAGAAACCAAGATCTATAAGCAGACATTAAAAGATTTAAGCCCTGGGTGGTATGTCTCAGTGGACTGAGTGCTGGCCTGTAAACCAAAGCATCACTGGTTCGATTTCCAGTCAGGGCATATGCCTGGGTTGTGGGGCAGGTCCCCAGTTGGGGGTGTGCGAGAGGAAACGACACACTAATGTTTCTCTCCCCCCTTCTCTCCCTCCTTTCCCCTCTTTCTAAAAATAAATAAAATATTTTTTAAATTAAGTACTTGATTTTAAAACCAAAACATAAATCAATATATGAACAATACAAAACAGAGAATATAGTGAAAGGTCAGTGGTGTAACAGTAGACAGAAAAACAAAGTTAAATCATGATATGGAACAAGCTTATTTTACACACATTCACTGCAGAAGTCTTTGAATTTCCACATATAACCACGTAGAGGGCTGTGACCCAATTTACACATATGCCTCATAACCTGCCTTTGGAGCTCCTAAGGGTTTATTTTCACAGAAGCCTAGTAAGATCCCATTTGCTGCCTATCAACAAATGTTAATAGAAGGGCTTTATTTTTAGATGATAAGTCAGAGTCTTAATTTTATTATTTTAGTTGTATGTATAAAAGCTCTACACATCTCAACACAGGATCTTACTTTATAGAGATATAACTCACACAACTAGAAATCTCACCCCCCACAGAGCTAGTTTTCATTTTTGAGGACAGTATTGTAACTAGCTGTTCACCTCTCAGATCTTACCCTTTCTCCTTTTTCTTTATACTGACAGGTGCTATTGCATGCTGGGAAAGAGTGCTGAGTCCGGAGCAAGGCTGACTTGGACTTGAATACCATTGCATTGTCTAGACAGCTATGATTCCTTAATCTCTTTGACCTTTCATTTTCTTATATGTAAAATAAGGATGCATATAAAGTATTGATATGTGTGAAATATTTAGAAGTAAATCTGACATTCAATAATTAACTAACAATATTATTTTAATATACTAAATTCATCATGTATAGAAAGAAGCAGTAAAACCAAATATGTGCTAAAAAAGAAAAAAAAAAAGGTGAAGCCTCCTTTCCTTCTAAGGAGTCCAGACTCCTAACCAGCCAAAAATGGCTGAGCTCTGTTCCCTGGTGTCTCTCCAGTCTCATCGCCACTCCTCCCAAGGCCCACCCTCACACGCAGCACAGACCTGCTTGTGTTTGCCTGCACGCACTGCACTCTTTCTTATTTGCATTCCTTTGCTCCTGCTCCTGCTCCTTCTTCAAGAATGCCTCCTACCAGTCCTTCACCCAGCTAACTCCTTGTGATCTGTAAAATCAGTGGTTCAGTGGTCATCTCCTCTAGGACTATGCTTAACAGATACAGCTCCAACTCACACTGCTCCCTCCCATCATCAGCACTATAACTACAATGAGTTAGGTATCCCTGCCTCTGGGTTCCCACGATATGTAGTATCTCTGCACTTACTACATCCAACGCTACTTATTCTTTGAGGGGTCTGTCTTCTCCCCTGAATTGTGAGAATTTTGTAAAACTTTGCTGTACTGAGGTATAATTGACATAAAATTTTAAGATATTTAAAGTGAACATCGTGGTGGTTTGATATACATTATGAAAGGATTCTGCCCATCTAGTTAATTAACACATCCATCACTTCACAGATTTACCTTTTTTTTGGTGAAAACATTTAACTTCTACTCTCTTAGCAAATTTCAACTATACAATACAGTGTTGTGAACTATTGTCACCATATTTTACATTAGACCCTCAGGCCTTATTCATCTGACAGCTGAAGGGTTGTAGCCTGTTACCAACATTTCCTTATTTAAACTGTGATATCTTTTGAAGGAAGGTTCTGTCACTTATTCCAAGGGATAGAACTCTGCCTGAAAATAGAAAAGTGCTTAATCAATGTTTGCTGATAGGAGAGGACATATCAGCCATTCTCAAGATCTCTTTACATCACTAAAAATAACAAAATATTTAAAGAGCTCTTGTTTACATGGATTATATCTAGTAACATCTACTTTATTAGATATTACAACTAAGAACTTTATGAAATATGTTTTAGTTCAAAGAGGCACCCCCTCCCCCCCTCCCCCTCCCAAGAGCCCCAGAAAACCGATACAATGGTACTGTCAGGGAGAGGGGGTTGTATTTGTTTTTTTAAATTATAAGATGTATTTTCATTCATATGAAAGTGAAAGCATTTGGAAAGGGTGATGGGCAAATGAAAAGATGTAAGACTGGAATGGAGATATAACCTTAACCAAAGCTACAGAAATTGCTGGGGACAGGCAAGTGAAGCAAAGGAAGAGTGGTAATAAAGTGCCGGCACCAGTCTTAGGAGAAATGATAAAAAGCTGAAAGCACTTCTGCACAAAGAAAACCAAAACCAATAATGACACTGAAGGCCAAAACTCTGATCAAAATCTTAAATAGAAATTGGTCTTTTAGGTATAAAATGCACCATTTTGATAATCCTATTGCATCCTACTCATCTTTTTGTCATTCTCAGTCCTCACGCGCATTGTTGAGTACCTCTCTCCCCTCCTGCTTCGGAACTCTATTCTCTCTTGCTTTGTAGTCACTTGTTGAAAAAACCTGCTCCAGTGTTATGTGATTAGAGAAAAAAAAATGACTAGCTCTGATAAAGCTGCATAATTGAAATCCAACTGATAAATTTTTTAACATTCTATTAGATTATAAAAATAGATAATGAAATTTTAAAAATAGGAATGTTGAAGTTATTTTTACATGCTGAAAATACATTAAAAATTAGTGTCCTTAAAATATGCTGCAAGAAGGTCAGGGTTGGGATAATAATATGGACTTGGTTATAGTGCCACAGTAGTAGGTGATATAAATTATTTCTTTAATGTTGTCAAGTCATCCTTTCTACAGCAAAAAAGCCATGCAAATATGACAATTAACTCTCAACTTACATCTGCCTTTAATCCATTCTACAACCTTTTCAGGGATATACAATTACTTTGAATTTTATTACACAGTAACACGTGCTGAGGTAAAAACTCAAGGTGTAGACCTGACATGGGCAAATTAGAGGCCCTGGGGTAATACAGTCTGCAGACTGTCTTTGTATAGTCCTCAGACTAAATAGCCTTTACATTTTTTTAAAGTATGTAAAAACAAAACCATCAAACAAATAAAAAACAAATAATATGCTAGAAAAGAAAGCTGTACGTGGCCTGCAAAGGCAAAAATATTTACAGTCTGGCCTTGACAACAAAGTTTGCCACAGCCAGATACACGGCATTCATCACAATGTCTGGCCCACAATACATGAACATTCCATTTTTAACTGTCTGAAGAAACTCCACACTGTTTCCACAGTGGTTGCATCGATGTGCATTCCTACCAACAGTTGCTGTATAGAGCTTTTTGGTTTGATTTGGTCCCACTTACTTATTTTTGCTCTTGTTGCCTGTGCTTTTGGTGTCAGCCTTAAAATCACTGCCAAAACCAATATCACAAAACTTTCCCCCAAAACCTCTAACAGTTTTACAGTTTCAAGTCTTACATTTACTGTATTTTGCTGTGTATAATGTACACTTTTTTGACCAAATTTTTGAAGGAAAAATAAGGATGTGCATTATACATGGGTAGTACTAGTTCTCTATTTATATAAATGTTCTTAATTCTTTTATTCATGCTTATGTCTTAAAAGTGTAACTCTAGAAAGCAATCACGATATCCGTGAGCAAAATAATATGCTGGAATATGATAATCAGTTTTGTTTCTAAATATAAATAAAAATTGAATTAAAAATTAAAATGCAAGATATTTTTACTAAAAGTTTAGGCCAATAACATGGGTGGACAGTATACATGGGAGGTGCATTAAACACTGCAAAATACGGCAAGTCTTTAATCCATTTTGAGTTGTTTTTGTGTATAGTTTAAGGTAAGGGTACTAAATTTTGTCAAACTCCTTTTCTGCACCTATGGAGACAACCATGTGATTTTTATTCTGTATTGTGCTAATGTGGTATCATATTAATTGACTTTTATACGTTGAACCATCCTTGTATCTCAGGGATAAATCTCCCTTGGTCATGCTACATGATTCTTTTATTTTTTCCAATTCTCATTTGAGGATGTGTTCATTGAGTTTAGAGAGAGGGAAAGGGAGAGAGAGAGGGTGGTGAGAGAAGCATCAATGTAAGAGAGAAACATCAATCAGCTGCCTCCCATACACTACTGGGCAGGGGATAGAACCTGCAACCTAGCGATGTGCCCTGACCAGGAATCCAAACTGTGATCTTTCCATGTTCAGGGCGGCATTCCAACCAACTGAGCCACACTGGCCAGGGCTTGTTTGATTGTTTAATGTACAGTAAGTTCTCACTTAATGTCTTCGATAGGTTCTTAGAACTGAGGCAAAACAACATACAACAAAACCAATTTTACAACAGGCTAACTGATATGAACAAGAGTTCCCACGCAGCAATATTTTTGTCACTATATCCTCAAGGGTAAGGGAAATAAAGGAAGGAGTAAACAAATGGGATTATATCAAACTAAAAAACTTCTGCATGGCTAAAGAAAATGTCATCAAAATGAAAAGGGAACCCACCATTGCATGGGAAAACATATTTGCCAATGATACCTTGGACAAGGGTTTGATCTACAAAATATACAAAGAACACATATGACTCAATGCCAGGAAGACAAACAATCCACTTAAAAAATGGACAAAGGACCTGAACAGACACTTCTCCAAGGAGGACATACAGAGGGCCCATAGACATATGAAAGGATGTTCAACATCACTAACCATCAGAGATGCAAATTAAAACCACGATGAGATACCACCTCTAACCGGTCAGAATGGCCATCATGAACAAACAGCAAGTGCTGGTGAGGTTATGGAGAAAAGGGAACCCTTAGTACACTTTTGGTGGGAATGCAGACTGGTGCAGACACTGCGTAAAACAGTATGGAATTTCCTCAAAAAATTAAAAATGGAACTGCCTTTTGACCCAGTGATTCCACTACTGGTGGTATTATACTCTAAGAATCCTGAAACACCAATTCAAAAGAACCTATGCACCCCAATGTTCATAGCAGTGTTACTTACAATAGCTAAGTGCTGGAAACTGCCTATGTGCCCATCAGTAAATAAGTGGATCAAAGAACTGTGGTACCTCTACACAATAGAATACTACAAAGCAGAAAGAAAGAAGGAACTCCTATCTTTCACGACAGCATGGATGGAACTGAAGAGTATTATGCTAAGTGAAATAAGCCAGGTGGCAAAAGACAAATACCATATGATCTCACCTATAAGAGGAACCTAATGAACAAAACGAACAAACAAGCAAAATAGAACCAGAGGCATGGAAACAAGGAACAGAATAACAGCAACCAGAGGAGAGGGCGGAGGGTGGAGTGGGATAAGGCAGGGAAGAAGAGGAAGGGTCTAAACAGTGAACGGGTATAAATAACCCATGGACATGGACAACCCGGTGGGGATTAACTGTGGGAGTGGGGGTGGGCAGGGCAGGAAGAGCAATGAGGGAAAACTGGAACAATTATAATAGAACAGCAATAAAAAAAAACTGAACAATTACTAAAATTTTCAAAAAATACTGAATTATAATGGGAAAAACACAAGAGTTCATTTCCTACATCATCTCATAAAAGTTATTAATAAAACAACACTGAATGAAACAACATTGTTTGAGGACCTGCTACACCGTTGGATACAGTGTATTGGTATTGTGTTAAGGATTTTTGTACCTACACTCATCGTGGACATTGATCTGTAGTTTTCTTTTCTTGCTATATATACAAGTATCGGGCTTTGGTATCAGGGTAATGCTGGCCTCAAAAATGAGTTTCGAAGTGTTCTCTCCTCGATATTTTTGGAAAAGTTTGAGAAGGATTGGCTAAAATAACTGTTCTTTAAATATTTGATAGAATTCACTAGTGAAGCCCTCCGTTCCTGGGATTTTCTTTGTTGAGAGTTTTGACTACTGACTCAATCTCCATACTAGTTACAGGTTTGTTCAGACTTTCTTTCTTCATGGGTTTAGTCTTGGTAGGCTGTACATTTCTAGGAGTTTGTTCAGTTATTCGAGGTTATCCAGTCTTGGCATATAACTGTTCACAGTAATCTCTCGTGATCCTTTTTATTTCCGTGGCATTTCAGTTGTAATGTCTCCTCTTTCATTTCTTTTTTTTCTTAGTCTAGCTAAGGGTGTTTCAAGTTTATCTTTCAAAAACACTTGTGGTTTTGCTGATTTTTTCTAGCACTTTTTTTAAATTTCATTTATTTCTGCTCTACTCTGTATAATTTACTTTCTTCTGCAAACTTTGAGCTTTATTTTTGTTCTTCTTTTTTCTAGGTCCTTGAGGTGTTAGGTTATGTTGTTTCAGATCTTTCTTTTTTAATGTAAGCATTTATCACAATAAACTTCTCTGTTAGTACTGTTTTTGCTGCATCCCATAAGTTTTGGTATGTTGGCTTTTGTTTTCTTTTGTCTTAAGCTGTTTTTTAACTTCATTTTTTATTTCTTCCTTACCCAATGATTGCTCAAGTGTCTGTTAATTCGCACATACTGTGCATTTTCCAGTTTTCCTTCTACTATTGATTTCTAGTTTTACTCCACCGTGATCAGAATATATACTTGTTATTTCAATTTTCTTAAATTTTTTAAGACTTCATTTATAACCCAATAAGTGGTCTATTCTGGATAAAGTTCTGTTTGTGTTTGGGGAGAATTCTGCTGCTGTTTCATGGAAAGTTCTGTATATAAGGGGGACCCCCAAAATTCTAGAAATTATTTATTAAAAGTTGTGTGTTTATTCTTTTAACCATGTTTAAACCTCAGTCACATTCAAAATACTTCCATTTGATGCAATAAACACCTATTGAGATGTTTTTCCACTGCTCAAAACAGTTTTGAACTTGTCAATTTTGATGCCTTTTAGTACTCCTGCCATTTTTTGCTTCACCTCTTCCACATCTGCAAAACATTTGAGGATGTTTTTCATCCAGGGAAACAAAAACAAAAAAGTTGCTTGGAGCAAGATCAGGTGAATAGGGAGGGTGGGGCACAGGGATCATGCCAGTTTTTTGGTCAAAAACTGCTAAACACTCAGTGCGGTATGGGCAGGTGTGTTCATAAATCATCCATCACGAAATGGGCAAATGTGTTGAAAGTGTCTTCAAAAAAATTCACTAAAGCTGAACACAGCCTCTTACACCACCACCAGCTGGTACACCAATATAGATGGGTTCCTAGAACACTCACCCAGCAGGGGAAACTTGAACCACAAGGGGCTCACCCTCCAGAAGATAATTCCAGGTTTTTTGGTGTCCCCTCTCATATGTCTGTTGGTTCCATTTGGTCGTAAAGTATGGTCCAAGTCCAACATTTACTTGTTGATTTTCATTCTGGATGTTTTCTATTTAATATTGAAAGTAGAATATTGAGGTCTTCTACTATGATGGCTGCCCATTTCTCCATTCAGTATGTCAATACTTACTTTCTATATTTAGGTGCTCTGTTGTTAAATGCATGTGTAATTGTTCTATCTTTCTGGTGGACTGACACTTTATCATTTTATAATATCCTTCTCTGTTTCCTGAGACAGTTTTTCACTGAAAGTCTACTCTGGATTGACACCCAGAGTCTATTCTTTTAGCTCTTTCAAGAGTGCCATCTTCAGGCTTGCAAGGTTTCTGATGAGAGGTCTACTCTGATTAGCATCTTTGCTCCTCTGTGTCTTTTTTTCTTTTGCTGACTTCAAGATTTTCACTTTACCTTTAGCTTTCAGAAATTTGAGTATGATATGTCCAGATAGGGATGTGTGTATTGTGTTTGGCATTTATCCTACATGGAATTTTCTGAGCTTTTTTGGGTTAGTCATTTGATGTCCTTTATTTCCTTATTTTTGGAAAACTCTCAGCCACATGTCTTCTAATATTTCTTCTGCCCATTCTCTCTGTCTTTCCTTCTGTGATTCCAATTATATGTACATTATTATTGTCCCTGAACTGCTGGATGCTCTGCTGTTTGGCAGTTTTTTTTTCTTCTGCTCTTTTTTTTGTGTTTTATTAGGTTGGCCAAAAAGTTCATTCAGTTTTTTTTCTGTAAGATGACTCCAGTTGTGTTTGGTTGTCTTTACCATCATTCAAAACAATTTTGTTAGATTGTATTGTCACAGCTGTCATATCAGTGTGCATTTAAAAAGACATTAAAACTGGTGAACTTTTGTGCAGCCATTTTAATATTGAAGATGGAAGAAAATAAGCAACATTTTGGCATATTATGCTTTATTATCTCAAGAAAGGTAAAAATGCAACTGAAATGCAAAATAAGATTTGTGTGGTATATGGAGGAGGTGTTGTGACTGACTGAACATGACAAAAGAGGTTTGTGAAGCTTCGTGCTGGAGATTTCTCAGTGGATGACACTACATGGTCAGTTAGGCCAGTTGAAGTTGACAGTGATCAAACAGACATTAACTGAGAACCATCAACATTATACCACCCAAGAGACAGCTGACATACTGGAAATATCCAAGTCAATAAAGTTATTGGTGAAAATGAAAAATGTGTCTTTTATTTACAGGAAAAAACTAAATGGACTTTTTAGCCAACCCAATGGTTTGGGTAATTTCTATGATTAGAAATCATAGAAAAGTAAACTTGTGGTAAGTCTACTGATGATATGAAAGGCATTTTTATCATTATTACTGTTTTAAATGGTTACCACTGCTATTTGGTGCTTCTTATAGTTCCATCTCTTTGCGGAAACTCCCTCTCTGTTCATGCATGTTGTCCATTTTTCCACTGGATCCTCTAACACACAGTCAGCCTTTTTGGTGTCAGGGACTGGTTTCATGGAAGACAATTTTTCCACAGACCAGGGGTGGGAGGAGACACTGAGAGACTGGAGGCCAAGCTCAGGCAACGCTTTGCTTGCCCACCGCTTACCTCCTGCTGTGCAGTGCAGTTCCTAACAGGTCACAGACCAGGATCAGTCCACGGCCAGGGGGTTGAGGAGCCCTGCTTAACATACCAACTATACTTATTTTTAATTCCCTGTCTGATGTTTTGAACATCTGGGTCAGTCCTAAGTCTTGTTCTGTTGATTGCTTTGTCTCTTGAGAGAGGGCTGGTTTTTCTTGTGTGTGTCACAATATTTTTACTCTATGTGTCATGTAAGAGACCTCTAACAGTCTGGACCCCAGATGGTTTAACTTTTACCCCCATAGGTAGACAGTATTTTATTTCCTTTTCTCCCCAGCCACCTGGGTTTCCATCTGTACCTTGTGGTACAACACAATTTGCTGTTCTTCTTCAAAGGGATAAAGGCTTTCTTTCCTTAGAGAAGGGTATAGTTAGAGCTTTGTGTCTTTCCCACAGCAGCGGCCAATTCCCTCTCTACTGCTAAGAACCGAGGGAAAATGTGGCCTCCCACTCTGTCCCCAAACTTTCCAAGAATTCCCAACAAAAAACCTTGAATATGAATTATAAGTAGGTACAAACACTATTTGTGTCTCCAGCTCCTAAGAGTTCTTTCTCAAATATATTTTATTGATTATGCTGTTACAGTTGTCCCAATTTTTCCCCCTTTGCCCCCTCCAGCTGGTATACCCAGTCCCCTTTGGCTTAATCCTCCCCTTAGTTCATGTCCCTGGGTCATGCATATAAATTCTTTAGCTACTCCATTACCTACACTGTTCTTAACACCCCCTGTCTATTCTGTACTTACCAATTTGTACTTCTTAATCCCTGCATTTCCCCCTCCTCCAATTCTCCCCCTTTCCCATCCCATCTGATAACCCTCCAAATGATCTCCATATCTATGATTGTGTTTCTGTTCTGCTTGTTTGCTGAGGTTGTTTTTTAGATTCAATTGTTGGCAGTGACAAACTTATTGCCCTTTTAGTATTCCTAGTTTTGATCTTCTTTTTCTTAAATAAGTCCCTTTAACATTTCAGGTAATAATGGCTTGGTGATGATAAACTCCTTTATCTTTACCTTGTCTGGGAATCACTTTATCAGCCCCTCTATCCTAAATGATAGCTTTACTGGATAGAGTAATCTAGGTTGTAGGTCCTTGCTTTTCATGACTTTGAATACTTCTTGCTAGTCCTTTCTAGCCTGCAACATTTCTCTTGAGAAATCAGCTGACAGTCTTATGAGAATTCCTTTGTAGGTAAATATCTGCTTTTTACTTGCTGCTTTTAAGAGTCTCTCTTTATCTTTAACCTTTGGCATTTTAATTATGATGTGTCTTGGTGTGGTCCTCTTTGTGTTCATCTTGTTTGGGGTTCTCTGTGCTTCCTGGACTTGTATGTTTATTTCCTTCACCAAATTAAGGAAGTTGTTTTTTTTTTTTCATTATTTTTTCAAGTAAGTTTTCATCTTTTTTCTTGTGCTTTCTCTTCTCCTTCCAGCACCCCTATGATTTGGATGTTGGTATGTTTAAAGATGTCCCAGAGGTTCCTTAGCTATCCTTCTCCTTGCTGTTCTGATTGAATGTTTTTTTCTTCCTTATGTTCCAAGTCACTGATTTGATTCTTGGCTTCATCCACTCCACTGTTGGTTCCCTGTTTTTCTTTATTTCTCTTAGTGTAACCTTCATTTCTGCCGTGATCTTTTTATGCTGTTCAAGTACCCAAAGAGCTCCTTGCACATCCTAATAACCAGTGCTTTGAACTCTGCATCTGATAGATTGTTTATCTCCATTTTGTTTAGTTCTTTTTCTGCAATTTTGTTCTGTTCTTTCATTTGGGCCATATTTCTTTGTCTCCTCACTTTGGCAGCCTCCCTGTGTTTGTTTCTATGTATTAGGTAGAGCTGCTTTGACTTCTTATCTTCATAGTATGACCTATTGTAGAAACTGCACCGATAAGTTGGAATGGGTGGAACCTGACGTTATTGCCTGGGCAGGGCAACCTGTGTGAACCAGGTTGATGGAATCTCTGATATGGTGTCACTGCTCTGTTGCTCTGTGTGGGGAAAGGGCTCAGGGAGGGAACAATGCCACTGCCTGGTCTCTGGAGTTTTGTCTGGGAGGAAGTTGCCCCTGGCACTTGTCCTGATGCCAGACACTTCAATTTCTCCCTATATGCCACTGGAGCCCTTCCACCTACTGCCTTAGTGCTGGAGTCCAGAGGGAGTGAGTTTACCTAAGTCCTAAGTCTGTTGTGGGCCTTTTAAGATGAGATGCCTTAGAATCCTTCTGTTTCTTTTGCTGCCCCACTCCCCCACTGGTTTTTACAGCAGAAGTTATGGGGACTTATCTTCCTGGCCTTAGAACCCTGGGCTGGGTGGTCTGGTGTGGGGCTGGGATACTTCATTCCTGAGGTATCCCTCCCAATTTTTATCCAGCACATGGGGTTGTGGGACTGCCCATTCTGTGTCGCTGCACCTCCCCTCACATCTCCACATCTGTGCCATTCCTACCCATCTGGATGAATGTGATTTCTTTAATTCCTTGGTTATCAGACTTCCATACAGCTTCTGATGATTCTGAGTGATAGTGATTTTGTAGTCTAGTTGTAATTTTTGGTGTAGTTGTGCGAGGAGGCAAGGCATGTTTACCTATGCCCCCATCTTGACTGGAAGTCACCTTGCAACTCCTAAGAGTCTTTACTCTCTTCCTGTTCCACACTCCACCTTTAATAATTTGACATTTATAGCTGAATTCACTTTTTCACTTTTATGGTGGCCATCTTCCCATGCTCTGCCACAGATAGCTAGTGTCTGCATCCTGTCTTTCCTTGAAGGTGCTTATACATCCCTAGATTTTAGGCCTTGCAACTTCAGCTCTCTGATAAGTTAAAGAAATGTTATGGTTTTGTATATTATCTGACTTTTTCTTTCTATTGCTGTGAAAGCAACACTCTTTCTAGGTTTCTACATACTATGCATTAGTCTATCTCATCCTGGCTATTCTTGGATACTCTGGTTATGAATAGCTATTATATACTTCATAATTTCCATTGGTCTTCTAACCTAATCTCTTTTAGAGGTATCATATCCAATGTCATAATGCACCAAGAATAAGTCTGCAGCACAGAGTACTCCAATTTTACCTACCTTTTGTAGGACTTCATATATTTTACAACTGTAGTACCAACAGTCCTGAATTTACTGTCATTCAACAAAGTAAATCACTCATACAATCCTCTGGCAAAGATATTCCACTATTGCTTTAAACACAGTAAAAGCACAGACCACCTCTTCTTTTCCATTACCATCCATCTCTAGCCTCAATATTTTCTCATTGCTCCTCACATCTCTATCTCTTAAAAGCTCAAGGGGTTAGTATTTTCTAATCCCTTTCATGAATCCAGGCTCCAGTACTCCCTGGCCCTATGATCTTCCTCAGATTATCGAACCTCTTAAACTTCAGTTTCCTCATTTATAAAATGAAGATAACAGTGTGAGAAATTAAATGAGAAAATGTATTAGCTTTGAAAATGCTAGGCTTTATTATTGTACTTTTCTGTCATTACTAAATGATTAACTATTAGATTTATAGACAACTGCATAAAAACTCAGGCACCCCTCCTCCTGTCAAGCATCTAACCCCTATCATAATGTCACTTTTAAAGGAAAACCAAATTAAACTTAAAAATTATTTCTACTTAAAGTCTCTTTTCTAGGAATGCAACCCATTGCAAATATGAGGTCTCCCTGTGCACTACAAAATATCTTTTCTTTATTTTAACTCTCATGTATACATATATATGTAGCATACATGTGTGTTTCTCATATGTGAGCTTGATGACTGGTGACTGCCCCTGCACACCTTCCGTCTGCAACAGGACAGTGCCAGGCATAGTGCTTTGCTCATTTTTTCTTGGACAGACTCCATTACCCACTCATATACCTCACTGACTCTGAAGGAACCAAGCAAATAATCTGATGATTTTGGTAATTTAAAAACTTCCTGCCAGCATGCATTTTCAGCAATAGCCAAAGGTATCACAGAGATCAATTACTCCAGCAAGAACTTGATTGATTTATTCCTCTTGATCTTCAAGTTTCATCCTGTCTATAAACAAAGTCCCTTAGAATATTTTGGCACAGCTGCTAGCAGTGTCCTTGAGGTACTGGGTAGGCATCTCTTTCATAAAAGTAATTCTCAGGCTAAAAAAGACTTAGAAAAATAGGATTTGTAGGCCTAAAAATAAATAATTTTTAATGTTTATAGGACACATTTGTAAAGGCATGTCTGTTTACCTTAGTATTTAAAAATGCATTCGATAGCTCTTGCGGAGACTTTTTTCCCCTTAAAATAACTGCATGCAAAGAAGTTCCATAGGTCAGAAAGCAGTCTCAAATTTTTCCTTAAATCAAAGAAGAGTTGTAGAGGAGTGGTATGTCTATTAGCACTAGCTAAAGCAAATGCAAATCTAGTAACCGTTTCAGACTTCATCCCTACACAGGTTTCAACCACCAAGAATAGTGCCTGGTGCACCAATATTGCACCAAGATTTTGCTGCAATAGAGATTAATGGCGTTCCAATTTTGATTTACATATACTCTGAAGACATACTAATTCAGTTAAAAATAGCGATACGTTTGAAAGATTTCAATAAAGGCATATGGTTTCTTTAAGTTGCTTTGTAAATCTCAAGGTCACTAGGCCTTGAGGAGCTAGGGTCCAACTTTCTTTCAACTCCAAAACATTTAGAGTTGCTCTTAATCTCCTATTCTGAACCCTCAGAAGAAGTATGACAATAAGCATCTTGTTTTTAATCTCTACCAAAAAATGGATGCTACTTTAGTATATTCCCCATTCTCAGTCATTTGGGGCATAAGGAGCTAGGGAGTATATTCACCAACTGGTATTTCAAAAGTCAACAACAAACCCATATGCCAGAAAAATGAATTGCTGAATACTTCTCCCTTTTCATACGAAAATGCCAGAGGTCCCTGGAGACAGAAATATATCTTATTTTTATACTTAAAACTTGTGCTATAATGCTTATCTTAAATGTACAGAAATTATAATGAACTTATAATAAAAGTAGTTTTATATAAAATCTTCCTATTAAATGGTTTTAGAAGTCATTTTAAGAGAATAAAAGCTTGAAGGGAATATTAAGAACTCCGTATATTAATCATTTTGTTCATTACTTTTAAATCATATTTCAATCATATTAATGTTTGAAAATAATGAGCACAGTATCCCCTATCTACAACACAAACCTTACTGGTTTTCCCCTCTGACTTATCTCTATTTACAAGTTCTATATTAAAATGAAAGTGCCCCAGGGACAAGTTAAGCTTCATTAGTGCATATCTTCATCTCTAGGCAAATCAGAAGAGGGTCTTATCAGAATCCTTCTACAACATACCTCTCTCCAACTTTTGACTTCTTATCTACAGCTATCCTAGACAGGACCAGAGGACACTTAATCTGCAAGATTCTCACAAATAGGCTGCGACTACATCCCTGAAAACCCCCTTCTTACAGGTTCTGTACCATTTCTACCCAGCCAGACAATTTATACCTTATTGTCACATCAAAGGCACAAAAGTCCTTCAAAACAACAACCTGTGTCTTAGGGTCATGCTTCCTTCTAGTTTCTGAGCACCAAGGTCACTGTCCTGTTCTACTTGATCTCCTGGACTCCAGACTACTGCTTATTTTACAAACAGGGACTTTGAAGCCAGAAAATCTCTGTTTAAGTCCCATCCCCATTACTTACTAGATTTTTGACCTTGAGCAAGTCAATTACATGCTCTGATCATCAGCATCTTCATTTTTATAAACAGGGATCATGATATCCTCTCTCAGAAGACTGATATAGGCCTGAACTGGATAAAATAATACAATATATGTGAACTTTGTTTTGGGAACTGTGAAGTATTAAACAAATGGCAGTTTAACAGTCCATAAGAACAAAGTATACCCAGAACTTGGAAAATAAAACTGAACATGAATCTAGAAAGGGTAAACATATAATAAATGATATTAGTTCTCTGTGAAAACCATCCACCATAAAAAGGTGGATTTCTCTACCTCAAGACCAATTAGGGGATTAGGTTCCACAGCAAAAATGATTTACTTAAAATAAAGTTGTACCCTGGCTGGTGTGGCTCAGTGGACTGAGTGCCACACTGAACCAAAGGGTCACCTGTTCAACTCCCAGTCAGGCACATGCCTGGGTTGTGGGTCAAGTCCCCTGTAGGGGGTGTGTGAGAGGCAACCACACACTGATATTTCCGTCCCTCTCTTTCTCCCTCCTTTCCCCAATCTCTAAAATAAATAAATAAATAAATAAATAAAGCTGTAAACTAATATTACTGAAATTTGTATAAAGAAAAAATGTGTTAAAAGAAAATGCCAGTATATATAGATTTGAGAGGGAGGTGTTACAAAGAAGAAAATTTGGCAATATTTACCCAGCAATGTCCAAGGGAAATAAACACTGACTCAGCAAGCATTGATTTTGAGAGGGAGATGTTCTGTATCACAAAGCAAGCTAAACAGGTCAGTACTCACTGAGGTATATTGAAATCTCCTTTCAAGACTACTGGACTTCTTTATGCTGATTCTATATTCACCAAACCATCTTTTGATTGCTAATTGGATCAACAAAAGTAAAAACCAGATCTAGACTGATGTCATCCCTCACAAGGACACTGTGAAACCCTGTGGGTAGGAAGCCATCTTTCTTTAGACTTCTCATTGGCTATTTTTATTGAGAAGGTACTTTACAAATTCATCAAGATCCACATAACTGTTCTCATTTTTTTGACTCTATACTTCCACTTCTAGATTATAAAGCCAATGTGGAAAATTATCTACAAATCTGAAACTAACAGAATCATACATACTTTTAGAAAAGAGAGAGCAACCTGATAATTACAGTACTCCAACTCTATGGATATTTTATAATAATTTAAAATAAAGGTTATAAAGACTACAGTATAGCAGGGGTCACAAACTCAAATGCCCACAAGATCAGGAGAAAAGCAATAAATGTAGAAGCAGACTGGTTTAAAAGATGAAGACTATGGTGGAGTACCAGTTAACAAGGACAGCTACTACTCAGCTCCAGTCATTTAATGCCACAGAAAAATATATCCCCATGTTGTCAAATCTTCTGATTTTTGACAAGAAACTAGAAGTCAGGATCTCTTTGTAAAATATCTTGACTTTCAAACATCATTGGCAATTCAATCTTTAAAAAAAGAAAACAGTGAGTGAGCTAATATTATGAAAGTCAAACAAAATACGAGTGTGGACTGGATTTGGCCTGAAGTCTACCAGTTTGAACTCAGCTGTGCAACTTTGAAAATGTGTGAATTATAATGTTAAGAAACACAAAATATTGGAACATAAGTCAAATTATACAGATGCAATATACTCTTCTGATAAACAGAGATATATCAAAACTATCCACGTGTCACATGTAATATAAGCCAACAATAAAGTAGTGCAGTCATCTACACTTCTCAGACATTTATGTTACATTGCATTTTATTCTTTTAAATCTGGGATTGACTTGTAAAATCAACCTAATATATTCTATATTTTTCAATATACTTGAGCTAGAAATATATTTCTTCCTAGTAAAGAAAACAAATAATGTTGAGATCTTTACAATGTTTAAATCACACATAGCAGTATATTAAATAAAACTACAGATACATATTAGTAAAATAATAAAAAATTAAGACACTTTATATGTGTCTAAACTTCCCATCCTAAGACTAATGAAATGAAACTACTCTAAAGAATAAATTCAAAATTTCAATGAAAGCAAGAAAGAGTGCTAAGCAATTCACAAATTTCAAGGATTTCTCAAAGGTTAAAAAGCAGGTGAAGTCAGATCAGAGAAACAAGACTAGAGGAAAGCTGAATTCTAAATACTTAAAAAAAAAGAAACTGCTGGAAGGTAAGCACAGTTTCAGAAAGCTTCAAACTTAAGAGCAGCTGGAGTTTCTGAGGCAATCATCAGGTACAGCAAGATAGGGTCCTTCCTTCTCTGGCCCATGCTAATAAATAGCTGATTGATCAAGACAGCTAATATGAGCATTGGAGTCCAAGCTATTGCTTGTTGATAATTCAGGCCCTGTACCATCACCCCTGTCTGACTTCTAGCCTTATTCAATTTGACATTGCCTTAGGATGCATGCTAACCAAGAGAACTGGTGGGGATAAAGACCAGGAGGAAAAATTATCTAAGGGATATGGCAGAATGTTTCAGGATATATTTCTTCAGCTTATAGTTGGAAGAAGCTGCACCCTGATGACTACGGAGCTGTAACAGCCAGAGGACCTGAATATGCCAGTTAGACATGAATCTGCCAGCATAATACACTTTCATTAACAGGCTAAAGGGTTAAATAAGTAATCAGTGCCTTGATATATTATAGTTATTCTAGTAAATCAGTTGCTTGCAACTGATTAGGACTGGAGAAAGGGAGAACAGATCAGTACTACCTCCTTACTGCTTCCCCCACCCCTGCTGCTGGTTACTGCTCTCTTCTCTTCTTTTCTGTCTGCATCCTTTCCCAGGAAAGAGAATCGCTGGATCCACAAGCAACTTAGGGAACCATAACATGATTTATTGAAGTGTGAACCCTTAAAGAGGAGGGTGCATGCAACTTGTCTTCACTCAACTTGCTCACACCCCTTCACAGCCCACTAGTAAGGAAAGTCCTCTTTCGCACAGTTCAGTTTCCCTGATCTTACTATGATCCAGAATCAAGAGAATGAGTAGGGAAAGTGGGGACTGGAGAGCTGAGACAAAAGAAGGAAAAATTCCTGCTTGTTCTGTCACTTTCTAAATTCATCTTTATTGTAGAGAATCTAGGTAATGGGCAAGGAATAGAAAAAATAAGAAAAAGACCAGAAAGACTAAGTCTGTCCATCTAATACAGAGTTGGGGAGAGTAGATGAGAACTACAGAAACAGGCTGTGGTATTATTTAAAAAACTCTGTCTTTTAGTGAGGCAGGGAGAGACTTAGTGAGAGAGGCAGCCCTAAGGGGAAAGAATTGGAGAAAAGAATAAAAAAGGATTGCAAGAAGCATTGGTATAAGTTATAACTTAGTTTTATTTAACATTCTTTGAGAGAAACAAGTTAAGACTGAGATGCTTGACTACTTCTCTGCATCCAACTCTACAAAGATGATCCTGCAGAGCCTTCGTATTCATGAAGGTCAGGGCCAGAACAGGCGGAAGGGGAAGTGGTATAGGTATAATCAGGGGTTCCAGCAGCTATGTGTACTTCTCCACTTGTCCAAGATACTTACGCCCTAAATATTAAAGTTAAAAGGAATTACTAAATATAACAGCAGCTTTCAATCACTAATAAATCTCCCCCCTCTCTAAAACACACATCCAGCATTAAAGATTTGCTTTGAGGAATTAGAAGAAGGAATACAAATTAGAGACTTAATCTGGATTCCATTTCCCTCCCCTCCCCTCCCCTTCCCTTTCTTTCTTTGCCACTGTTCTTTACAGATAAAAGTATCTCAAAGATTAATGAAGTTTGCTAGGGGTAGTGGTTAAGAAGGTTCATATTCTAGTAATTCTCCACTTGTGATTTAAAATAAAACTATGTGGAAGAAATTAAAGAAACAATTATGAAAAACTTCGATACTTAAACTTATTTATTAAGTCCCAGGTAACTCCATATTAGTACATAACTCAGAGCAGGGCCTACACCAAACTAAATATTAAAGTAGACCAAGACAGTTTATAGGGAGTATTAGGTATTTTACTATCTATACATATTTGCATTGCACAAGACCAAAAGAACTCTTTAAAGGAATATTCAGGTTTTACTAATAAATAAAAATATACACTTTAAGGCAGAGGTAAGTGTCTCGCTGGTGCTCCTAAAAATCCAGAACATATTGGTGTTCCCCTGACCACTACAAGGCCAATTTTGCTTAATACTCTGATATTATTTTATCACAGGTATATCATTTACCATTTCTGCAATAATCTGTCTCTATATTCAGTCACTTTCTAGCCTTTCCTGCCATACTCACTTTTCCATGGATCTTTTCTTTACTTCCTATCCTATCTTCTACTGCACTGAATTCTTACTTCAATTTATTACACTATTTACTTTTCTTTTTTAAAGTATTTTTTATTGATTATGCTATTACAGTTTTCCCAATTTTTTTCCTTTTATCCCCTCTCTGCCCTGCCCAACTCCCCAGCATCCCCCCACTTAGTTCATGTCCATGGGTTGTACATGTAAGTTCTTTGAGTCCTCTGTTTCCTATAACATTTTTATCTCTCCCTGTCTATTTTATGCCTACCAACTATGCTTCTTCTTCCCTGTACCTTTCCCCCGCTATTCCTCTCTTCCCTCTCCCCACTGAAATCCCTCCATGTGATGTCCATTTCTCTGATTCTGTTCCTGTTCTAGTTGTTTTCTTAGTTTTTGTTGTTTTTCTTTTCTTTTAGGTTTGGTTGTTGAACCGAACTCATAGTTGTGAGTTTGTTGTCATTTTACTGTTCACATTTTTTACCTTCTTTTTCTTAGATAAGTTCCTTTAACATTTCTTATGATAAGGGCTTGGTGATAATGAACTCCTTTAACTTGACCTTATCTGGGAAGCACTTTATCTGCCCTTTTTACTTTTCATTAAAAATCCAATTCCAACCCAAGTCCCAAACAGAAAATCTTTACAAACTAGGCAGTCATAAACTCAATGAGAATGTTGCATGAGTCAGATTCAAAAGCTTATTGAAATTAAGAAAGAACAAGTTACTATTTCATCCTTGTCAATGGGTCTTTCGTTCTATCATAGAACAAGAAATAGATCAGACATGACTGGTTTTCACAATCATTTTGATTATTGCCCTAGTACACCTTGTGTTCTTACAAGTAATAGCAAGCTAGATAGATGTAAGACAATTTGTTCCAGCTTCTTTCTAAATGCTAAGGTTAAGCTTATTTTTAAATTCCTTTACTTTACCTCAGGGACTTGGGAATTAAGAATGAAGCTTCGGTGATAACTTCCAAGATCTTAAAATTTTTAGATATTAGAAGGGAGAAGGGTGGTGTGATGAATATTAACTTCTTCTACATGACTTTCAGATGAAATAAAAGTTTTTTCTTCTAAAGAAAAAAAATTTGAAAATGATAAAATCTCATTCCTTCTCATCAATCTTCAAACATCCACCGTTTTCATGACCTCATTCATGCATTTTCTGTGTCGTCGCCAGTCCTGCCGCAGCAGTCGTCCTCACTTAGAACCGACTCGCTGCTGCACCGCCACCACTGACTGCAAAGTCAGCACAGTAACAGTGAAGCCCAGGACGTCTTGGCCTTTCCCAGGTGTATCTAAAAGCAATAGGAAGCTTTTTAAAATGTAAGTGGTCTTATCAGTAAGTCCCATAAATTACTTTTTGCTTGAAGAAATTCCCATAGAGTTATAATCAGATGGTATCAAAAAACCAATATAATTCAGGTCAGCTACATCAATGATTTTTCTGGACAAATGTAGCATAAGTACACCAAAGTCTCATTAGAAGTTCACCTCTCTGAGTCTTCTCCCAAATGATAATCAGTACCAGTATCATTTTACCCTTTTCTCTGAGCTATATGTTACCACATTAAAATGACACAACCCAGCTTGGTGAGTTAAAAAAAAATCTCAAGAAATATGACTCCAACTGACAGTTTTGGAATCCAGGCTGAGCACTTGAAATAATGGCATTTCCCTATGATGGCTGCTGCTTTCCATAAATTTTGATTTAATCTTCTTTGCCACAGTAGTTAGTCTAGATCCAAGTTTATGATGAAAAACTAAAATGCATAAATTAATACAACTCTTTAGAATAATCAAAGTTTATCTGTGATCTGTAGTAGAGCATGGTGAGACTAAATGCCACCGTTTATAGACTATAGCATGTTTAAATGAGTGTCTAAGAGTTCTAAATAAAATTTATAAGCCTAAAAAAAAAGCTTAGCTTCTTTTCACTCTACACTGACACAATCCTTTCATAAACCTTTGCAGGAATGTCACATCATCCTACTGACCAGGAACCAACTCCTCACCAAGAGTGGTGAGAGATGCCCTCATCAGTTGGTTGGAGTGTCATTCCATACACTGGAAGGTCATGGGTTCAATTCCCAGACAAGGCACATGCCTAGGCTATGGGTTTGACCCTGGGGCCATTGATTTGGACCCTGGGAGGCATCCAATCAATGTTTATGTCTGTCTGTCCCTTCTCCCCTTCTCTCTAAATAAATAAATAAATATTCCAGGTGAGATGATGAAATAACATTTTCTGCTTCAATATCCCATTAACTCCAAAAACAGAAGGATGAGGTTTTAGAACAGAAGCTCCTCCTAACAGTCTGTACCTCAAAAATAGACCTAACTAGAGCTCAGAAGAGAAGAAACAGTATTTTTTTCTCCAATTTTCACAGCCTCTATGCTTCTTCCAGCAGAAGGGTCCATCTAGCAGCATTAACTTGCAGCATTTTCCCAGGTTAGTGACTAGGGTCCTTCCTATGGTTGATTTCTGACAAGAAACAAATGAGCCATGGGCAAAGTAACTGACTTACTAAACTTTTAATAGGTGTTCCACAGAGAACCCCACTTTGGAGAGTCAACCAAGGATCCTCAGTGTCAACAACCACCATGTCAGCTAAGATATCTTTTACTTAGTGTCCTCACTCACACGAATCCCTCCCTTCTCCTTGAAAGTTACTGGGATGGTTTGAGCCTTGTTTGGTGGTTAGTAAGGTTCCCCTTCCTACAGCCAATGGTACT
Source organism: Tonatia bakeri (assembly GCA_004024845.1). Taxonomy (NCBI): domain Eukaryota; kingdom Metazoa; phylum Chordata; class Mammalia; order Chiroptera; family Phyllostomidae; genus Tonatia; species Tonatia bakeri. The sequence continues at coordinate 165,790 of PVIA01002554.1, forward strand.
ACCTCCTAGTGGGCTGTACTACCACCAGAACAATCCTCTGCCCTCTAAATCCATCATGCCTCAGCAGGTTGCTATCACTTGTCACCATCACATCTGTGCTCCAATGAAAGACTGGCACCACCCACCCCCCCAACCCCTGGAGGTAGCAGGACTTGCCCACAGGACTAGAAGAGCTCTGCTTCACCTTCACAGCCTTCCTTCCCACACTGGCAATGCAGACTACCAGTAGATCTTTTCCCCATGACCCTGACTATGTTTCTTTCCATCTCTTCTTCCAAAGGTTATACTTCCATGCCACTACTGCAAGGCAGTTCCAAAGTGAGGCTTATATACCACAAAGTGAAGGCTGTTCTTGGGTAACTCAAGAGGACAGGAAGTCTAGTCTAGTGCAGTCCAGGCAAAGTGAACTTAGTTCAAAAGTTCTGGAAAATGACTCTAGGAGAAATCTTTCTTTAATATGTATTGTCTGTTAGAACTGTGAAGACTATTTGGGAATTTGTAAGCTTAGAGCTTCAGAAGGTACATAATTCTTCCAAACACTGAGAAGCTACACACATCATAGGATAGTACCTGGTTTATAGGTAAGTATATAGATCAATTTGGAATAAACTAAAAGGGAAAGAAGATAGCATCTTGTGTAACTTTTCATTATCAGAACTTTAAAGTACAGGGTGCACAGATTTATTTTTAAGTATGTTTTACTGATTATACTGTTACAGCTGCCCCATTTTCCCCTCCCTTTTATCCCCCTATGCCCTACACCCCCCACCATCCAGCATCCCCCCCTTAGTTCATATCCATTGGTTGTACATATAAGTTCTTTGGCTTCTCCATTTCCTATACTATTCTTAACCTCCCCCTGTCTATTTTGTATCTACCAATTATGCTTCTTATTCCCTGTACCTTTTTCCCCATCCCCCTCACTCTCCTGACTGATAACCCTCCATGTGGTCTTCGTTTCTGTGATTCTGTTCCTGTTCTAGTTGTTTACTTAGCTTTTGCTTTTGTTTTTCAGGTTCAATTGTTGATAGTTGTGAGTTAGTTGTCATTTTACTGTTCATAGTTTTTGATCTTTCTCTATTTCTTACACAAGTCCCTTTAACATTTCATATAATAAGAGATTGGTGGTGATGAACTCTTTTGAGTTTACCTTGTCTGAGAAGCACTTTATCTGCCCTTCCATTCTAAATGATAGCTTTATTGGATAGGTAATCTTGGATGTAGGTCCTTGTCTTTCATGACTTGGAATACTTCTTTCCAGCCTGTTATTGCCTGCAAGATTTCTTTTAAGAAATCAGCTGATAGTCTTATGGGAACTCCTTTGCATTTAACTCTCTCCTTTCCTCTTGCTGCTTTGAAGATTCTCTCCTTGTCTTTAATCTTGAGTAACTTAATTTATATGATGTGTTTTGGTATGTTTCTTTTGGATCCAATTTCTTTGGGACTCTCTGACCTTCCTAGGCTTCCTGGAAGTCTATTACTTTTGCCAGACTGGGGAAGCTTTCTTTCATTATTTGTTCAAATAAGTTTTTAATTTCTTGCTCTTTTCCTCTTCTCCTTCTGGCACCCCTATGACTCGGATGTCGGAGTGTTTAAAGTTGTCCCAGAGGTTCCTAAGCCTCTCCTCATTTTTTTTTGAATCCTTGTTTCTTCATTCTGTTCCAGTTGGGTGTTTAATTCTTCCTTCTGCTACAAATTGTTGATTTGAGTCCCGGTTTCCTTCCCTTCACTCTTGGTTCCCTGTATATTTTCCTTTATTTCATTTTGTATAGCCTTCATTTCTTTCTTCATTTTGCAACCTATAACAATCATTTCTGTGAGCATCCTGATTACCAGTGTTTTGAACTCTGCATCCAAAATGTTGTTTATCTCCCTATTGCTTAGTTCTTTTTCTGGAGTTTCGATCTGTTCTTTCTTTAAACCATATATATATATATATATATATATATATATATATATATATATATATATATATATATATAAATAAATAAATCTCAGTGCACTAGTCTGGATGAATGTTTCTTTAATTCTTTTTTTGTCAGACTTCCACGCAGTTTGATTTTCTGACAGTTTGTTTGTTTTTAGATTGGTTATCATCCTTGCTTTGGTTGTGCAAGGAAGCAAAGAATTTCTACCTAAGCCTCCATCTTGGCTGTAACTCTCCAGGGTACACAAATTTATTGATTTACTTACAATCCTGACTCAGGCAAGCAGAAACCATCTTGGCATAAACTAGTTAATGTTAACATTGAAAAGAAGTTCTTATTTCTATGCTACAAATTTCACAGTAATATCAATACCATAAGGTAGGTAGGTGGGTAGATAGAGAGATGGAGAGATAGAGATAGAGGCTTTGTTTCTTTGACACAGATGACCTCTACTGACCAAAGGATGAATCCAAGTCAGGGTGTAAGCCTTACAGATATCCAAACTTTACCTCAGAGGTCTAACCAAAAGCTAACTAGTCTAATGTTTTTCATTCTTTGACTGCAATTCATAAAGTCTCTAAAACTTATTGTGTTGCCAAGACAGTGCTATATACACTTATTCAAAGAGCATCGAAACATAATTCTTAACTATCTCTGTGAGGAATCTTTAAAACAAGTTAATAGTTCTGATTGTATGGCTAAGTTGGTTGGGTGTTGCCCTTTAAAGGGAAATGTGGCTCATTCAATTCCTGGTCAGGGCACATGACTGGGTTGCAGGTTCAGTCCCTGGTCAGGCTGCATATGAGGGGCAACCAATGTTGCTCTCCCTTTCTCTCCTCCTCCCCCTCTGTCTAAAAAGAAAATAATAAAATCTTTTTAAAAAACCACTTAATTTTAAAAGTGTGCTTTCAGAGCAGTTAACATTAAAAAATAAAGGAAGAAGAGAATTGCTAAACAGGACTTAATTCTTAAAAACAAGAAAGAATAAGTTGGTTACATGAAAACGACAAATATCTTCAAAGAAACAGCCTATCAAAATCCAAGTATCTAATGACAATAAAAGATAACTTTGGTCATATTAGACATATATGTTAAAGTTTAAGAAAACAGATTATAAAAAGTTCAGAGGAAAATGTTTATTAGAGATTATGAAAAAACTTTTGAAGTTCTAGAAGACTGAAAAAATCAAAATTTTAACCACACTATCACTAAAAGAAAAAGAAAAGGGAAAGAGAATCCAAGATGTCAGAGGAGTAAGTGGAAGCTACATTAACCTCCTCCCACAACTATCTGGAATTACAACTAAACTATATATGGCAATGGGCCTGAACAGACACTTCTCCAAAGAGGACGTACAGACGACCAACAGACACATGAAAAGATGCTCAATGTCACTAATTATCACAGAAATGCAAGTTAAAACCACAATGAGATACCATCTCATACCTGTCAGAATGACTATCATCAATAAATCAACAAACAACAAGTGCTGGTGAGGATGTGGAAAAGGGGGAACCTTTTTGCACTGTTGGTGGGAATGCAGACTGGTACAGCCACTGTGGAAAGCAATATAGAGATATCTTAAAAAATTAAAAATGGAAAAAAAGTAAATCCACCTTTAAGTTAAATTTCTTGATTAAATGATTTATCTTGAAAAAAAATTAAAAATGTATCTGCCACTTGATCAAGCAATCCTACTTCTGGGAATATATCTGAAGGAACCCAAAACACTAATTTGAAAGAATATAAGCACCCCTACGTTCATTGCAGCATTATTTACAATCGCCAAGATATGGAAGCAGTCCAAGTGCCCATCAGTAGATGAGTAGATAAAACAACTATAGGACATTTATACAAAGGAATACTACTTGGTCATAAACAAGAAGAAAATTTTACCCTTTGTAATAGTATGGATGACCCTGGAGAACATTAGGCTAAGTGAAATAAGCCTGTCAGAGAAAGACAAATACCATATGATTTTATTCTTATGCAGATTCTAATAAACAAACTGAACTAAGGAAAGTAAGGACAGACTCACTGATGGAGAGCAGGATGACAGCTAGTAGAGCAGGAGGTTGGGGGTGGAGGGATTGAGCAAAAAGGAAAAAGGATTCATGATCGTGGACAACAGTGTGGTCATTGCTCGGGTGAGAAGGGTGAGGGGACTAAAAGGTAATGTTAAAAAAATACATTTTAAAGAAATAAATAAAGATTAAAAATGAAAATAAATAAAAATTAAAAACTTGAAAGATGCAGGAATGGTGATTCTTAATACATCTTTTTAAACATATTTTCTGAAATGTACAGAAGTGACTGGACCTTAGGAGAATGATTTTAAATTATGAATTGAATGATATGATGACTCCAATTTTATAAAAGTAGAAACTAAGCTCTAAAAGAAAGGGACTCATAGTTAGTGAATAAAGTAGTGATGACTGGAGAAAAAAAAGGAAGAAATCTCTATTTAAGCCAATGTGTATAGTCAAGAAATCACTGTAATGTACCCAAACTTTACAAGAATGTGTTCTAAACACAGGAAAAGAAAAGGAAAAAAGAAACCACATGGCCAAGGCAAAATATACAACAGATCGGCAAATATTTATCAAAAGAGGTCTAGAAGGTGAAAGCCCAAAATAAGCTAAAACTCATGAAAAATAAGGAGGGCATTAATAAGACCTCCTCTCAGATGCATAGAAAGTGGGGACAACATGGGAAGGCAAAGAAAGAAGAAGCACTCAATTCTTGTTTTGACTCTTTCTTTATCCAGATAGAAATTCAACTTGGCAAGGACAGAAAAACCTTGATTAGAAAGAAATAAAAGAAATAAATTGCATATATACATCAAGGGACCACGTTCTTTTATTTAAATTTTTTTTATTGTTATTACAGTTGTCCCAATTTTCCCTCCTTTGCCCTCCTCTGCCCAGCCCACCTGCCCCTCTCCCCCACTCCCACTCTGCTGTCTATGCCCATGGGTCATTCATACATTTCCTTTGACTATTTAAGGGATCACTTTAATTCACTGAGCACCTACTATGTGCCAGGTTCTGTTCCAGGTACTGAGTATATAATGGTGAACGAAGAAGACAACATCTTTGTTCCATGTAACTTACATTCTAGTAGAGAAGACAAACAATAAACAGAAAATATAATATTTAGTGCTGATAATACTTTAAAAAATAGGGTAAGATGGAATACTTTTAAAAAATAAGGTAAGAAGGATAGAGAGGTATATTTTAAATAATCAGTAAAGGCCTTTCTGAGAAGGTATTTGAGCAGAGACTTGAGTGAGACAAGGGTGCAAGCACTGGGGGAAAGGCAAATGTAGAGGCCCTGAACTCATAGGATGCATAAAGAGAAACGGCACAGCCACAGGAGCAAGGGAAAAAGCAACAGGAAATGAAGTTGGAAAGATGACTGAGCGTGGAGGGCCTACAGGCTTTTACACTGCATGAGGTGGAAAATCGCTGGTGTGGTGTGCACACACATGATCTGATTTCACCCTCTGGAGGTATCGCTTGGGCTACTATGGAAAAGAGACTACTGAGGGATAAGCATGAAAAGTAGGCAGACCAGCTAGAAGCCTACTTATTGCAATGCCAGGACAGGGGTGATAGTGGTTAAATGAGTTTGAATCCCTAAGTCTATATAAACCTCTACAGGTTTATTTCAGAGCACTGCAAAAACTATACAGATATGTTGTTCACTCAACCACTATCAGTGATGTCTATACAACTTACAAAAGAACAAGAATGGTACCAGAAGTCTAGAGATAAATATTTTCCCAATTTTCATAAATGGGAGAGAGGAAAGACAGATTCCAGAATGCAGGAGTCAAAACAAGCCTACCAGGAACAAAACAAGCCCAAATGGTTTCACTGTCTCTGAGAAAGCTTCAGTTCTTTCCAATTTTTCATATTTCTTTCTAGTCTTTATTCCTATGCATACAAAAATTTTCAAAGTTGTAATTATAATGTAGATACATTTTTATTGCCTAATTATTTTAGATTTCACTGTATTGTAAGCATTGCTGTATGTCATGACTCTGGCATAATTTTTTAAATAATTTAACATGAAAGGCAACAATGAAACAAGTGTGTAGATGAGGCATAAAATATTGAACTGAAATCACAATATTATTTAAAATACAAACCTGAAACAGATATGTTTTGGGTGACAACAAAGTCATGCCAGGAAAATGATGAAATAGAACATTTTCTATGAAATGCAAACAACATTTTAATAAAAACAAAATGTCAGAAATCCCAGAGCTTTTTCACAAAGTTGGTTAGGTAGAATGAATATTTACTGTTATTCTATGAATTCTAGACAAGAACTTTATTTATCTATGTACATAACTAAGAACTATGGCAAAATATAAAAGTAGAAATTAAAAAGGGAGAGTAAGATTTTGTAGCTAGTAGGATTTTCTACTTTTTGGACATATTAATTCATCATAGTCTTCAAAGAACACAGCCTTTCATCACCTTCCAGTGAGAGGAAAATATGTTGCATCTTCTGAATTCCCTTAGGATAATCAGTTTGCATGGGAATCTTAGATACATACCATCTTCTTTCTCCTTAAGGGCAACAGATACCATTTTATTTGTTTTATGTTTTGGTTCAGACAACTATGCAAATCAACAGCACTTTTAACATGTCCAGGACCTAAAAGAAATGATTTGAAAATGAAAAATAATGTAAGCAACACAGAGTTCTGGTTAAGTTTGCTGTGTAAGTTCATACTTTGAGGCCACCCCACCTCTACTCCTGCACTTAAGAGTGATAGGCAAAAAATATAAAATTTGAGCTGCCATATTAGTCAGGGTTCAATCACAGCATGAAAAACCTCTAATATTTTAAGCAGAATCATCTCTAATATTGGGTTGGCCAAAAAGTTCATTTAGTTTTTTTCCATACAAAGGCTCTTGTAGTCCTTAATTGTCTTTAACTTCATTCAAAACAATTTTGTTAGATTGTATTGTCACAGCTGTCATATAAGCGTGCTTTCAAAAAAACATCAAAATTGGTGAATTTTGGTGCAGCCATTTTAATATTAAAGATAGAAGAAAACACGCAACATTTTCAGCACATTATGCTTTATTATTTCAAGAAAGGTTGAAATGCAAAAAATGATTAGTGCAGGCTGACAAGAAGGTGCTGTGACTGATTAAACATATCAAAAGTGGTTTGTGAAATTTCTTGGTACTATCGACATTTTGGCCTAATAACGCTTTGCTTATGCATTGGAAGATGCTTAGCAGTACCCCCGCTGCCCCTGGCCTCTATGCACTGGACACAAGATAGCTGACATACTCAAAATATCTAAATCATTAAAATTATTGGTGAAAATGAAAACTGTGTCTTTTATTTTATGGAAAAAGCCATATGAACTTTTTGGTCAACCCAATACCTAGTTGTTAATACACAGATGCTAAGAAAATAATGGAGGGGTTGGAAGAATAGGCTCTACACGAGACCTCAAGCAATGAGTCTCAGAATCCACACAGAACTAGCCTGCCAAGGAAACTGCCACCTCTGCCACCCTCAGAGAGTAAAGGAATCAGGGCACTGGGGTACCAGTGCTGGGCAGGATTATACCTCCTTGGCCACAGTCCAGTAAGTAGGCAACCACCAATGCGATTATTGGCTCTAAGAATGCCTTAGCTTCCATTAGAGATCGGAAAGGTGCTGTCAGAATGTTGGCTTCAGGGGAACACAGCCCAGGGCTGCAACTTGGGGATCAGAGAAAGCCACAAACCCTTAGCCACTGGACCTGTCCAGCAAAATGATGCCATGTGTACTACACCCTATCCCCACTGAACTCGGTTCTGAATTCAAGTCTTGTAGAAGTGAGTATTAATGCAATCTGAATCCCATCAGGAACCCCCAATACAAGGAAGCCCACGTTGTAACTTTTACTTTTCAGTCTGTGCAGTAAAGGGAAGTGTACTAGAAGGAAGTTGAAACAGATGCTGAGTTATCCCATCTACTGTATATGCCAGGGCCACATTCAGAAAGACGACAATAAATTATATGAATTCTACTGTAATATATTGGTTGTAATAAATATTTCCAAGGAACAGAAACACAAAGCAGTGAGTGAGGCTTAATGGGTTCGAGATCTGGAAGTAAGCTAAGAGGGCCAGGTATTCAGCTTCTATAGGTTAATGAGATTAAAAACACCTCACTTTAGGCAGGGAACTGGAGCCAGGCTCATTGCTTAAAACCAGAGAGTGGGCAGAACTCCAAAAATAAGACTGAAAAAAGGAGCTGTACACCGAAAGAGGCAGAAGGGGCAAAGATTCAAGCCAGCCTCTTGCTAGTTAAGTGGCTGGATGCACATTGTCACTATTACCATGAAGATCAGAAGTTCCAAGTTACCTACTGAACCCGGATGGAGGCAACCACAAGCCTGCTGGGCAGAGCAGAGTAGGGTAAGATGGCTAACAAGGTTCACTCAACTTAAGCTCTCAAGCCAAAATTCCAAAATACATGAAGAAAATGAGCAATACCACAATTACCAATACCATTAACTACTGAGAGATTTACTCAGACAAAATGAGAATAGAACAATCTAAAAATGACTTTAAAATAAATATGTCTAGGACCCTCAAAGAGATTTTTAAAAAGGAAAATTAGCCATAAAACAGACATTCAAAGTGCAGTCTCAATGCCAATCAGCATGAATATGAATAAGTCCACACCTAGAAATAGCAGAGTAAAACTGCAGAACATCAAGGATACCAGAAAGAAATACTACCTACCAAAAAAGAAAAAAAAAAAAAAAAAGATTGTCAGCAGACACTTCATTAGCAATAATAGATGCCTTGAAGATAATAGAGTTACATGCACAAAATGTTAAAAGAACTGTCAAGCTAGAATTCAGTGCCCAGCTAAGCTGTCATAAAAAATGAAACAAAATTAAGACATTTTAAGACCTACAATAATTCTTGAGTTTTCCACTAATAGATTATCACTAAAGAATTGATATATTTTATGATGTGCTTCAGAAAGAAGAGCCCATAGGAGGAAGCAAGGCATGCTGGTGGTCCCACAAACTGTCAAAACATTATCAAATGTACAGAAATATTATTTTTTAAAAGCTATTTCTCATACTTAAAAGTGACAACATGAATGAACCTTGAAAACATTTCAAGTGAACTTCTAAGTGATAGAAGCCATTAACGAAACCACATATCGTATAATCCCCTTTACAGGAATGTTCAGAATAGGCAAGTCTAAAAAGAAAGAGAGCGAATCAGTTGTTGCCTAGGACTAAGGAGACAGGAGGGAATTGGGGGTAGGACAGACACTGTTTATGGTTTCAGGATTTCTTTAAGGGGGACAAAAGTGTTCTAAAATTAGATTGTGGCAATGGTTTCACAACTTAGTGAATAAACTAAAAATGAATTGTATGTTTTTAATGGGTGAATTATAAGGCAGGTGAATGAAGTAGCTTCTAAAAGTGGAACTAGAAAGGAAAAGGGGGATGTTCAAGTATACTAAGATCCTTTTAGACTGTTATAGAAAATGTTACAGTTACCTGTAAATGTTAAAAACTTAGAAATAACCATTAAAAGAAGAGAAATGCCATCTATAACTCCCAAAACCAGTAGAGGAACAAAAAAGGTAATACTCATGATTTTATCAATCTAAATGACAAGAGAATGTAAAAAAAAGAGAGAGAGAGAGAGAATAAGGAGAAAATATGCAATAAAGTGTCAAAAATTAGTTCAAATCTCTCTAAACACACACCCATCTATTTAAAGTCTCTAAGACTAGAATAATAAATTCAACTAGAGATACATCTAAAGCAAAATGATCCAGAAAATTTTAAAATAGGTGGTGAAAAAATATATCAGGCAAATATAAACAAGAAAAGCAAGTAAAGCAATATCAACAGACAAAATAAAACTTGATAAAAAACAAAAATAGGAATAAAAAAGACATTACATAATATAAAAAGAATACTCTTCAAAGAAGATATAATGAACATATGCACTAATTATATAAGCTCTCAAATGTATAGGAAGCAAAAACTGATACAATTAACAAGGAGAAACTGACAAAACTAAAATCAGGAGATTTTAGCACTCTTTTATTAGAAACTGACAGATCGATCGGATAAAAATTCCCTAATTCATATGTGGAATCTAAAAAACAAACAGCACTAACAAGGAAAACGGGGACAGACTCATAGATGGAGAACAAGATGACAGTTAATGGGGCAGGGGAGGTTGAGGGGTGGAGGGATTGAGCAAAAAGGAAAAGGACTCATGGACATGGATAATGGTGTGGTGACTGCTGTGGGGAGGAGGGATAAAGGACTAAATAGTAATGGATAAAAAGTACAATAAAGGTTTTTAAAAATTCCCTAAGGATATAGCAAATCTGAACATGGTAGTAAGTTTGATGAGAGAGACAGATACGTCAGAGAGAGAGAGAGATGACAGAAAACCCTGCACTAAACAGAAAACAAACACATTGGCTTTAAGCACACAGAAGACATTTATTAAAATCTACTGCGTCTCAAAGGTAGCATCATCAGCTAACTTCTAAGAATACCAATCCCATTCTTTAAGCATAACGCAAACAATAAAATAAAAAATAGAAAGTAAATAAAAAATCCTAAGTGTAGAAAATTTTAATGTACTCAAATATAACTCAAAGGGATGAAATCAAAGTAGAAATCACGAAATACCAGAACTGAACAATCATAAAACTGCCAAATGTCCAATCTTGTAAAAATGTAACAAAAAGAATAAAGAGGGACAGTTGAGAATGGAATAATGATGTCCACTATCACCACATCTAGTCAACATTATTTTGGAGGTCCTAGACAGTACAATGAGATAAGAAAAAAAAAGATAAAATAATTCAAAAGGAAATATCAAACTGTTGATATTTGCACATTATTTCTCTCATTAAAAAATCCAAGAGAATCTATAATTAGGATAAAGAGAATTCAGCAAGGCTGCTGGACAAAATATCAACTTAGAAAAATTTATAGTATTCTTATGTACCCATATTAATCAATTTGAAAATGTAATTTAAACAAAGAAATCAATTATACTAGTAATAAACATTACAGGTTAACTAGAAATAAATTCAACAAAAATGTGTGTAAGATTCTACCAGAGAAAGTATAAAAATGTATTAAAAAACACACACACAAAAAAATCAATAGAAAAATATATTATGTTCATGAATAGAAATACTTGATGGATTAATCATACCAATTATCCTCAAATTACTCCATAAAAAATCAACACAATCGAGAAAAAAATCCTATCAGGAACTTTTATGGAACTTATGCTCATTCTAAAATTCACACATAAAAATAAAGAGCCAAGATAATTTTGAAGAAAAAATGGTAAAAAAAAAAAAATTAAAATAGTGTGATATAAGCTCAGGGGTAGCCAAACCAATAAAACAGAATAGAGAACTCAATGCAGTCAAGAAAATTGGTATCGGGCAGTGGTAGCATCCACAGTCAAGGGCGGGGAGCCAGGGCTGGGGGAGCAAAGCACACACTTCAGTAAAAGGTGCTGGGATAACTGGCTATGCACGTGGGAAGCTAAAGCCCCACCATACAGCCCATAAAATGGGCAGGGGTGAAAAATAAACTCTAAATATGAAAAAGCAAAACTGTAAAACTTTTCAAATGAATTATAACATTGTAGTTCTTTTAACTTTCTCACTTGATACAGTTTCTAGGCTCGAAACAGTTCTAGTTGTTCTCAAGGGCACTCTGTGCTCAGAACTGAATTCTTGTAATTGGGAAGCTACAGGGTAGAGTAGGAGCATCCCTTTCCCAGTCCTGTTATTAGACTTCTGGTAACACAGTCTACCCTACCCTAAATGACACACTAGCATCATTTGTTCACTACAAAATAGGACTGATGAACACTGAACTTTCCATCTATATAACCCCTAAGTGATTTTCACACCTACTACACTTGAGCAAAGCCTCTCACATTCTGGGGTCATTCGTATAGGGTTCTTTGCTTCCTCCATTTATAAGGCATTATTCTTACATCTCTCTAATGCTATCATTAAATTAGGACAGTTGTCTTTGTGTGTGGTGATCTTTTCCATATCTCCCCTATGTCTTCAAATGTATTCACTGTCCCTTCCCACACTATATCATTCACAAAATTAATAAGCATGCCTTCTGTGGAAGGCTTTATCCAAAGAACTGATGAAAATGTTGATTAAGAAATTTTAAACAGAGAACCCTAAAGGTTTCATAGCAGAAAATTCCCTCCACTAATTCAACACTAATCCACATAACTGTATAAGCAGTTAGTCCATATTTTTCCATCTGGACTTCAAAAATGTTATGATGTGATCAAATGTCCTATGAGTTTTGGCTAAGCTTTGCTTATTGTGTTTCCATGATCTGTCAATCTACTAAACCTTTTAAAAGAAGAAGATAAGATATAACTTGGTTTTAGTGTACTCACAGCAGCATCAAATAACTTGTGCTTCTATTTTAGATGCTTATAACCACTTATTAATAATTTTATAAGTATGTTCATTAGAAATTAATATAAATTGCAAAAGGGACCAAATTATGGGGATATCACATGTTTATAGCATAATTATTATAATCTCTATAAGAGACATATAATTATTAAATACAGTATGGAGCAAAAGTAGGTGTACAGTTGTACATACATAAGACAGTTTATGCTTCGATTAATTATTGTATTATTTTCCACACAAACTGCAAATCTACTTTTGTCCCACCTTGTGTGTGTATATGTATATATGTATATATCTTCATGTGTATATCTGTGTGTGTGTGTGTGTGTGTGTGTGTGTGTGTATCTTCACTATGTGTAGGCCAGAGTATTTCTTTAAAATCTATCATTCAGAGAACAGAGCTGGAAATTCTAATGAAAGGAGCCCTCTGGGGTAGGGGAAAAGTTTGAGGAAGGTAAAACATGTAAAAGAATAACTGAGCTAATAAGAATGGCTAAGTTGAAAGAAGTTACACTGGGATACAACTGGGCAAATTCTGAACTTCCTCCTTAGAGGAGGGCAAACAATGTGTTCCAAATCCAATAGGCTTAGGAAACTCAGCTCCAAGATAAGGAAGGTGCCCGCTTGGCCACAAGGAATGTACCATATGCGGCACACCCAAACACTGAAACTGAAGATTGGAACATGTTCTGCCATTGCATACAGCCAGCTTTGACATGCTTTTTCATATGATCGTTCTGATGAATTCACACATGACTACTTAAGATATTTACTTCCATCTAGCTTTCTTAACGTCCCACAAATACAGGCTGTTCAGTCTGGGGTTGAGAAATCAGCAGTCTGTAATGATGTTGTATACACAGAGGAGGACACACACCAAAAATTGTCACTAACTGTGAAGAACCATGAGCAAGAATAAATATTTTGCTACTGAAAGCACTTTTCCAAGAGTTCCACTAATAAGCAAAGTATTATTAGAGATATCATTACAGATTATTAACTGCAAAACCAATTCTAGAGGCAAAGAAACATGGTATTTCCCAACAAACTACACTAGAGGCGTCAGACTTCAATACTGGATAGCGAACAATATTATATTTGCCTGAAGCTCCTTTTCTTGATTGTAAATGATAAATAGAAATACAGAACTCCTAAAAGCTAAAAATTATAGCCAGATACTGTGCGTGACCATGAAAGTCAGCCAGAGCCCATCACTGTCTAACACAGTAGGCATTCAGTGTTCTGTGTTGTCTGCTTCTCTGCAGCCACTTCCTTTCCACCAGGAACACAGCAAAGCAGACGACTATTTAGATACTATGATTACCATTCAATATCTATTTTCTTAGAAATATCAATAGAATTTGTGAGCTGAAGGATATTCTAGAAGACACCTAAGCTTTATAGAGAAAAAATAGACCCAAAGAACAACAGCCCAATATCTCTGATTAGTTAGTAGTGAATCTGGAACTAGAATCCAGGTCATGACACTCCACTGTCACAAGTATAACCTTCATTTGCCAGGTTCTCACTCGCCTACCAAGAACTCATTATTTTTCATTCTCTCAATCACCTTGGCCAGCATCAGACACACACAATGATGTTTCACAAAAACCCAACAACTCTATGAAGGTGCAGAATACATTGGGCTCCTATAATCATAGTATTGGGTTGGCCAAAAAGAGCATTTTTTTTTCTGTAAGATGGTTCTAGTAGTGCTTAGTTGTCTTGAACTTCATTCAAAACAATTTCATTAGAATGTATTGTGACAGCTGTCATATCAGTGTGCATTTTTAAAAATGTATCAAAATTAGTGAATTTTTGTGTAGCCATTTTAATACTGAAGATGGAAGAAAATGTGCAACATTTTTGTCATATTGTGCTTTATTATTTCAAGAAAGATAAAAACACAACTGAAATGCCAAAAAAAAAAAAAAAGATTTGGTCAGTGTATGGAGAAGATGCTGTGATGGATCAAACATGTCAAAAGTGGTTTGCAAAATTTCATGCTGTAGATTTCTCACTGGATGATGTTCCACAGTCAGATAGACCAGCTGAAGTTGACAGCGATCAAATTGAGACATTAACTGAGGACAATTAATGTTAAATGTTATACAAGACATTAATTGAGAACAATCAACATTATACCACACGGGAGAGAGCTGACATACTCAAAATATCCAAGTCAACAAAGTTATTGGTGAAAGTGAAAAATATGTCTTTTATTTAACAGAAAAAACTAAACGGACTTTCTGGCCAGCCCAGTATTTTGGAACGGGAAGAGTCTCTAGAGACTACCCCTCCACACTGCTCCCTCTTACATGTAAGCACACAGGTTATGGGTGTAGCACAGGATCCCAGTGTGGAGCCCAAGGTGAGAATTGAGAAGTGGCTGTACTGGTTTCCAGGCCAGTTTTCCTCACACTTCATTACACGGCTTTTCTACTGTTTTCCTCTCCCTTAAAAACAAAAACAAAAACAGCTTCTTTTTAAGAACAAGGTTTTGTAAGTTGGAGATATCTACAGAGTAGGCATTATTTTTATAATTATTTCCCCCTTTTTTACCCTCAAGTGAAACCCCTCTGGAAAAGGAACCTGTAAATAAATAAGGCCCACTCAGCTCTGAACTTATCAGCCGGTGGGCTGACTGTTCCCTAAAGGATCCTAGATTATAACAGCCTCTCTTTGCAGGGACATCTTGAGCTACATTGTTTCTGTGACTAGCGTGAATACCTAATCCCCATTCAGTGCTTATCTATTTCAAACACATCATCCCATAAGCAACTGACTTTTGAACACTCGAATAATTCATAAATATGCATTGTCATATTTAAGACGTTCCATTCATTTTCTCTAAACGAAACCTTTCTAAACGTAGAACTTGCAGTAGAGTTAAGTCCACATCACATCCAAACTGTGAGGAGACTGAGGAAGCCCTGGCTTGCTCCTTTGCTGTAGCACGCTGCAAATAAAGCTGCTCTTCGGCGCAGGGTTGGTGCGGAAGGCAGGACGAGAAAGGGTTCTGATTCAAACCTGGCCAGAGTCACACCATCACAGACTTACTGAATTCGTCTCAATAGGTTCTTCTGGAGCCAGAAAGCTCTTACTCTTTTCAGTTTACTAAAATATAAAATAAAAATTTCTGGAGTACAATCCCAGGAGGATACAGAGGCATGCAAAGGGGGTGTACTTATGGAAATACAATGACTGATAATAATATAAGAATAAATTGTGTTTTGCGTACCCACAACTGAAAACCTCCTTTGCCAACCATGCATATACACTGCGGCAGTCTACTTCTCCATTTTTGCCGCTTCACTACTAACTCCGTTTGACAGACCTACCGATAAAGGCCCCTGCAAACATCTGTCCTATAGTCCTCATGCTCCAGGCCATCGGAGGTCTGGCAGGCAGCAAAGCTCTACGGAACTGAACGCTCCAGCTACTCACTGTAGGCCAAAGTGGGAGTGGAAAATGATTAGCTGTTATGGCACCATCAACTTACTGTGCCCATTAACCCTCAACTCTCAAAAACCCAGCATCTCTTTAAAATCACTGTTTTGATTAATATTCACTACTTTTTACCATTGTATTTGCTTAAACAAGTGTTTCATATGTGGTATTCTTATATCAGTAAAACTACCAGGGCTTAATTGTTGGGTTCAGTAAGACAGTTTAGAATAAGATTTGGCAGGAAAAGGTAAATAGAAACTAAGGTGACAGAAAATTACAAAAATTACAAAACAGAAAATTTGGGAGTAAAATCTATTTCAGTGTAAAACTCATCTGAGAAGTAGTGGGACTTCCACTCAAGATGGAGGCATAGATAAACACGCTTTGCCTCCTCGAGCAACCACAGAAAAAAATTACAACTAGACCTCAAAAGAAATAACACCTAGAACCACCAGAAATTGAGCTGCATGGAAGCCTGACAACCAAGGATTTAAAGAAGCCACATTCATCCAGACCGGTAGGAAGGGTGGTGATGCAGGGTGGTACAAAGAGGCAGTCCCACATTCATGTGTGGTGGATAAAAATTGGGAGGGATTCCTTGGGAGCAGCCAATCCCAGACCCAGGCCAGACTGCACAGCCCAGGGTTCCAGTGCCAGAAGATAAATCTCTATAACTTCTGGCTGTAAAAACCAGTTGGGGTTGGAGTAGTAGAAGAAACCGCTAGATTTTCAAGAGATTCCTCTTAAAGTGCCCACATGGACTTAGAATGTATGCCGACCCACCCCTCTGGGATTCAGCACCAGGGCAACAGCATCAGTTGCATGCACTGGGAATAAGTGAACTGATTGGAAAAAGGGCAAGTCTGGGCAAACCTCCAGAAGCCAGGCAGCAGCACTGTCCCCTCCCTGCGCCTATCCCCCCACAGAGCCACAAAGAGGTGAAGCAGGTAGCTCTGCCCTGGTGACTACCTAAGGTTCCACCCCACACAATTTACAGGTGCCTTTTCTACAATAAGCCATGCAACTAAGACAGGGAGTCAAAGCAACTCTACCTAATACACAGAAACAAACACAGGGAGGCTGCCAAATTGAGGAGACAAAGAAATATGGCCCAAATGAAAGAACAGAACAAACCCCCAGAAAAGTACTAAACAAAATAGAGATAAATAACCTATCAGATGCAGAGTTCAAAACACTGGTGATCAGGATGCTCAAAGAACTCATTGAGTATGCCAACAACACAAAAAAGACCCAGGAAAAAATGAATGTTAGGCTAAATGAAATACAGAAAAACCTACAGGGAACCAACTGTGGAGGGTATGAAGCTGGTATTGAAAGCAACGAATTGGAACATAAGGAAGAAATAAGCATTCAATCAGAACAGTGAGAAGAAGAAAGGGATTTAAAAAAATGAAGGTAATATAAGGAACTTCTGAGACTTATATTATCAAATGTACCAGCATCCAAATCACAGGGATGCCAGAAGAAGAATAGAAAGAGCAAGAAACTGAAAACTTGTTTGAAAAAATAATGAAAGAAAACTTACCTAATTCAGTGAAGGAAATAGACATACAAGTCCAGGAAGCAGAGAGAGTCCCAAATAAACTGGACCCAAAGAGGACCACACCAAGACATATAATAATGAAAATGCCAAAGATTCAAGATAAAGAGAAAACATTAAAACCAACAGGAGAAAAGCAGAGAGTTACCTACAAAGGAGTTCCCATAAGACTATCAGTTGATTTCTCAAAAGAAACTTTGCAGGGAAGAAGGGAATGGCGAGAAGTATTCAAAGTGATGAAAACCAAGGACCTACATGCAAGATTACTCTATCCAGCAAAGCTATCATTTAGAATGGAGGGGCGGATAAAGTGTTTCTTGTAGAAAACCGATCTGCCTGGCAATGGGAATTGTAGCTCAGCCCTACTGAAAAGCCCAACAGGCGCAATGTGGCACAGAGGAAGCCAAACCCACAGATGAGCTTTCCCACGGGGAACCAGGCCTGCATCACACCTAGGCTGCTTTGAGGCTTTCTTTTGCTAAAACTCCCTCATCTTGAGTTGAAGCAGCAAATGTTTACTGCATATCTTTAAAGTAACTTCCTGAAGTCTGCACTAATTCTCCTAAGGACTGAAGTGTAACCAAACCAATTACTCTTATCGTTCCTTTGCATTTGCAACATTTTTTCCTTGTTAATCTGTAAGAAGTAATCAGTAACATCCTTTCCATTGCTATCTGTAAAAGTAATTACCTAAAGCAAACCTAAGCATAATGAATGACAACCTTCTTCGATGTATGCTTTTAGAAAACCAATAAAAGCCTTTCAAGGCAAGGGTCAGCACACTCTCCTCTTGAGAGAGTGCCCATGCCATCCCCTTTCCTCCATGGGACTTGGTAGTCTGTATGAATTTGTCTCATATCTCATCCACAACACTGTGGACACTGCAGGCGATTGTCCACATCAGTTTTCCAGGCAAGTTAAAGCTAAAGAGGTTCATCATCACCAAGCCATTATTACATGAAAGGTTAAAGAGAATTATTTAAGAAAAAGAAGAGCAAAACTATGAACATTAACATGGCAACAAATTCACAACTACCAACACTTGAATCTAAAGAAAACAAACCAAGCAAACAACTAGAACAGGGACGGAATCATAGACATGGAGATCATTTGGGGGGTTATCCACCGAGAGGGGGAAGAAGGCAGAAAAAGGTACAGGGTTTTAGAAGCATAAATGGCAGGTAGAATAGACAGGGGCATGTTAAGAATAGTATGGGGAATGGAGAAGCCAAATAACTTACATGCATGACCCATGGACATGAACTAAGGGGTACCACTGGAGGGAACTGGGGTACCAGGTGGAGGTGGGCAAAAGGGGACAAATTAGGACAACTGTAATAGCATAACCAATAAAACACAATAAAAATAAATAAATAAATAAATAAATAAATAAATAAAGAAAGAAAGAAAGAAAGAAAGAAAGAAAGAAAGAAAGAAAGAAAACAAAACTTATCTGAACAGGACTCCAACTCAAAGAAATCCAGTCCTGGAAGTTGCTCTCAAGAGACCAGAATTTGTTGGCATTATTATCCACGGTTACAGCTCGGACTGCACACTAGCTGTCCAATTATATTTAATAAGCAGGAGGGACACATGGTTACCAAGGACAATTCTGCCAAACTGAATGAGAAAGTTCAAGATTTAACACATGTAATTTGGTGAGCACATGCACATTTAGCCACTAATAAAATATAATTGGCCCCTTGTCTTTCATTTTAATCATCTTTATAAGAAGAAAAATACACCATACTAAAGGAGTTTGCCATATGGAAACAACAACTTAAAATTTAATGTTCTATACCATGTAGATAATTAATACATTGTGGTTTTGCATAACGAGAATGGAACTGAACTTTCACTTTGATGTAAACTTAACTTGAAGAATTTTATCTTTTAACATAACGTAGAAAACAGGTGTTAAGAACAGAACAACCCATACAATACAGAAGTTTTCCATTTTCCCTAATTACCATGTTACTCTTTATCTACTTACATGCTTGGTTACTTAGGGAACCAAAGCTTTTTCTTTGGGATTAATTTGGATTTTAATCCTACTCAATAGTATGAAGCAGTATTTATGACTTACAATGAGAGCATATTTATATGATGTTTCTGAGTGAAAACTGCTTGGTATATACTGCTAATTAAGTTTTAGTGAACTATTTTCATTGCAAAATAGGCAACACTTTATGGATAAATCCCTTATTGCAACCACTATGTAATGTCTTCTATATCTGGCCTGCTAACTCATACTCACACTTATAGAAAATGCCTACATAAAACAAATTCTAAATAGTTACGACAATTTTAAAAGATGAAAAGGTCTGAAACCTCACAGAAAGATTCTAGAAATCACATAGCCCTTGCCTTTTTTAAAAGACTGTTTCTTAGAAATTCTAGAGTCTTATAAAATCCTCGTTTGTCCTCTATCCCCTCCCAAGAAAAGATATATTAACACATAGTATTGACTATAGTTCCTTCAACAATAAAATCCATATTGAAAACTCTTCTATGAAATGAGAATTCAATACTTAATATTTATCACTCATTGATCCCTGGCTCACACCTTTGCTCTCCTCACATATTACATCATACCGAAAAGCATGACTACACAGAAATCTTTCTCAAACTTTGTCCTTGGAACAACAGTATTCCACAAAAATGTGAGTTCAACATAAAACATTTAAAATATTAGTAATACTTACTTTAAAATTTATTTTAAATACATGTCTAAGAAAAACACTAAATACCTTAACAGAGTTATTACTGTATGCAAATCTTTAAGTAACAGTGCACATCCCCAGGAGAAATATAAACATATGTTGGCATACATGAACATGGATACAAAATGTTCCTAGCAACATTGTTTATAATAGCCAAAAGATGGAAACCACCAAAATGCCCATCAACTCACGGATACATAAATAAAATGTAGTATATCTAGTTGTATACTTATTTATATTTTTTCTGTAGATACAGATATACTTTAGTTTAAAAGTTTTTTATTGATTGATTTGAAAGAGAGGAGGGGGAGAGAGAGAAGGAGAGAGGAAGAGAGAAATGGAGGGAGGGAGGGAGACAGAGAGACAAAGAGAGAGAAACACTGATTCGCTGTTACATCTATTCATGCACTCATGGGTTGATTCTTGTACACACCCTGCCCAGGGATCAAACCTGCAACATTGGTGTGTTGGGACAACGCTCTACCCAGTCAGGCAAAAGTTAAATTTTTTAAAGAAAAATAAAAAAGAAATGGTGCACGATACCTGACAATGCCAAGTTTGATCTGTCATTTCCCAGAGTATATACAGTTACACAGAGTATGTATTGCCAATTCAGTAAATGCTGGTCTATGTTATGAATCCTGTCACTTTATTTCAACATATATTGTGATATTTTATTTGTTATATTAAATATTTATACCACTTAGTTGTTCCCCATAGACCTATGACTAGTTCATAATCTGCACAAGACCCAAAAAAACAAAAAGCCAGAACCCTTCAATGTGACCATAATAATCACAACACTTGGCATCTACAAAATTGGAAGGTGAGCTGTCCAACACGAAACAATTCATAATTTCCAGAGCTGCTCACTTCAATCAAGAGCAGCAGATTATTGCAAACCCGCAGTTCATGTTCTTCCCTCTGTCACAAAAAGCCCTTTGAAATGTGCTTAGGCTGCAACAAAACACTCCCAGCAAAACAGATCTGCTGCTGCACTTACTGTGAGGATCAGACCGGGAAAAACGGTTTCTAACTGTAAACAGAGGATACATACAAAATGCAAAACACTGTTCTCATTTTTATTGGTTTTGTATTGTATTTTAAAACCAAAAAAATCTATAATAAAGATGTTTTTATCTTGCAATTTTTATCCTTTTTGTTTTTAAATTTTTTTCTTCTGGATTGAGGCCCTATTATAAAAGAAAAATGTAGGAAGATTCATTTCCTTTACATTTCTTGTAGTAACTAACTCCTCTGAAAAATAGGTTTGCTACATTTTAATCCAAGCACTAATTATACATTTCATTTTTACATTTTTAAATGTTGCATGGTCAGTAAGTTTGGGAAACTCTGGTCTAGAATTATTTTTTTCAATTTCAAAATATCCCTGAACTTTGTGTTCATAATCACCAACTTCTATGGTCTTAAATTTTTTATTCATTAATTTAAATCCTTCCACCACCACCCCTTTTCTTAGTGACCATTAGCTAGATACAATAAGGAATATAATGAAATATGCAGGAAGTTCTCCAGAGGAAAGGAGGGGGGAAAAGAGTTGACAGTAGTGATACGCAGCATAGTATCATAAAGGCAGACCCACTGAGGCAAAGGTCAAAGCCTTAAGTACCCTGAAAAAGACCACTGTTTAGTCTCAATGGATGTAAGTCAATCAACTATATGCCCAATTGTTAAGAAAAATATACATATAAATAATTGTTTAAAACTGTATAGAAAGGTCATCAAAGATTGTGCTTTGAAAGTTAGGTAAAGTTAAAGGGTTTTGTAGTGGCTTTTAGCACTCAAAGCTTGCCCTAAAACATGTGAGTCTAATGTTGAGTTCTACATTCCAGGAACACATGATGTATGAAAGTTGAGGAATGCTTAGTTGACGTAGGTAGCCTGCTGCTTCCGAAGCTAAACCTGACATTTGGAAGTATAAAAACTGGATTTTATATACAACTCGACTTATACCCACTATGTGTGGCATTGTAACAGACACTGGGAATACATCTTTTTAACTGACTCTTCTGGATACACAAGGAACTACTAATAGGGACTGCCTCTGAGAGGGCAAGCTGGGAGACTGGAGGTCAGTGGGGGCACAGAGATCAGCTTTCCATTCCATATCCTTTTGTACAGCTGTTAAAAATAATAAGTCAACCTTCTCAAATAAAAAAAATGTCATCATGATGACATCTTCTGCATCATATTAAATACACACAAAAATTCTGCATGCATTAGTTATTGTTATGTAGAGCTGAAATTCAGATATGTTTCATTCCTAGGTCTCTGGACAAAGCCTCCTTTCTTCTTCAGAAGCCCCACCCTCAACCCCTTCAAAAGCATAATTCATGTCAACAAACACTTAAAGGATACAAAGTACACCTCAAAAGTTTTCTCCACTAGTCAAACGTTCAAAAATATCCATCATGGCCCAGGCAGGGCAGCTTACTTGGTTAGAGCATTGTCCTGATATGCCAATGTTGCAGGTTCAATCCCTGGTCAGGGCACATACAGGAATCAACCAATGAATGCATAAATAGGTGGTCAACAAATCGATGTTTTTTCCCCCTCTCTCTATCCCTTCCTCTCTAAAATAAATAATAAAATAAAATAAAATGAGTTCTCTATTAAAACTAAGAGTAATCCATCAGCATCAATGCAGGAGCCATTTTACGTTTATGGTCTATGAGGTTCCCTCACATTAAGGGCTAAAGCTTCAGAACTACTCCTCTTCATATAACTGCGGATCATTTGATTATATGAAAGACCTAATAGATATTTAAATTATTAGTATCACCACAGTACCCTGCATGTAGCAATGCCCACATGCTTTCATTCCTGAAAAGCAATTTCCTCTAAATTATACACACCTTTAGGCAAATATATCAACAAAATCACAACATCTGCTTTGTTCAGAAAATACGAAACATCCTTAAACCAAATGCCTTGGCTAGGCATACTAGAAATAAAGATGCATGTTGAACACCCTTCTGTTGAGTTGCTACTTATATTTTAAATGAGACATTCAGTTCCATCAATGGGTCATGTGACACTAAGTTACCAGTGAATGAATTCAGCTAAAATGTTAGAGTCAGGCATTTTAAAGTAACTATCAGATGGTTTTATTATATTTTGTTAGAGATTAAAAAGGAAAACGTCTCAGTAATGGTGATGATTTTACTAGTCCTAAGCAGGTAAATGATACTACCAAGCTACTACTTTTTCAATGTCTTGAAACAAAAATTTGTAAATGTGTTGTGTAAAAACCAACACATTTGACTATTTGAGTATTTGGACTATATACCAAATGACTATTGCAAAGTCATTTATACCACAAATCGTAATCCAAAATACCACTAGCTCTCCAATATGCAAATGTACAATCTAATTTCACTTTAAATTACTCTGACTTCCTTTCTGCACTAGACTCCAAACAGGAAAGAAAATGAAGGAGTATAATTCAGGAGTCGAAAGAAAAGGAAAATGCAGGAACTTCAATCAGATCTGCATGACTCATGGTGTGTCAATTGCAAATTTCTGATTTCAAGCCTTTAAAAAAAGAAACTTCAAGGACCCTTCAAATCATGTTTAAGTCATATGCCTGATTAGAAAACGGAATCACTTTACTGGACTCCGTTTTCCTCCTGATTCAGATCTCTTCTCTTGCTGCCACAAATATGTTTATTCAGTGTAAATGGAGTGATGAAGATTGACCTTTCTAGTTGAGCAGTTGGCTGAAAAGGATTTTAAATCATATGCTTAGGATTTTACTTGACTCAATTTAAGGCAAAAGGAAGTGAAATAAAAGTTCATGGGTGATAGATCCATATATCTAATTTTTATCCGAGGAATTTCAGAGCCTCTGTCCGGCCCCACTTGATAAATTTGGCATCTCACATCAGGGTAAGGTATAACCAGAAGTGAAACACTGAACTACTACTATGAGAAGTTAGGAGTTCCACACTAGACTCAGTTGCAGCTCTTCAAAGAATTATTCCCACGCTAGCTGACTGGCTGAATTGGTTGGAGCATCGTCCTAGACACCAAAAGGCTGAGGATTTGATTCCCATCCCTGATATATGGTGCAGGTTTGATGCCTGGTCAGGGTGCCTATGAGAGGTAACAGAGATTAAGATCTCTCTCTCTCTGCCCCCCTTCCATCCTCCCTCCCTCTGTCTCTAAAAATCAATAAACATATCCTCAGGTGAGGAATTTTTAAAAATTAAAAAAAAGAGAGAATTGTTCCCACATATTTTCCTGTTCCCAGGGGATGGGGAACAAACAAAAGGGAAAAAATAATTCATTGTGCCCTTAAGTCCTACCTAGTACCTTGACTCATTCCAATGTCTTTTCACTGATTGTCCATGAATATCACAAAAATAATAAAACTTACATTCCTTCTTTCTTTTGTACCTCATAACCTGACAAACATAGCAGTCTTAAAACCCACTATTCTTGATATTTCAGACCAGACATATGTTCAGTCTTTTGTAAAATTTTTACTCACTAATCCTTGTCCCACTCACTCAGTTACTGTATGCTCGTAACTGAACCCATCACCCCCTAAAATTATAAATATGAGACCATGTGCAACTGCCTGAGAAATTGCATACTCAAAGCAATCCTCAAAAACAAATTTCCATGAATATCTAATGGGAAGTGGAGAAAGCCTATATTTATGAAATTTCTTTTAGATCTGCTACCTGATTTTCTTTCAATGCCAGAATGTAGGCAAGTGCTAATTTGCATAGCTGACAGGAGGCTGAGTCCAATCATTTATTCACAGCAGGCACAGAGCTAGAAGCTAAGGATGCAACGGTAAAAGATACCATCAGACTCTTCGTTCAAAGACCTCAAAGTTCTAGTGGAAGAGCCACACAAACCCACAATCATAATATTGCAAATGTGTCGTGATAGGGGTTTGTCCAGTGTCATGGAAGGCCTGCCCTGCCCCCCACCCCAAAAGGACCTGATTCAAGTCTAAAGGGAATTGGGGAAGTTTCTTAGACAAGGTGGCATTAGAATCAAGTGCAGAGAGAGCTGGAGGAGGACAGGTGTGGCAGTGGGGGAATGGGCATATAAAAACACCAGATGTTCTGTCTGGAATGGTGGAAGAGTTCTGGAAATAGAGGCAATCTGTTACACAAAATTGTGAAGTACTGAATGCTGCCGAATTGTACATTAAAAAGGTAAATTTTTAATAAATAAGTTATAGGGATATAATGTGTAGCATGGTGACTATAGCTAAAAATGCTATATTGTATATTTGAAAGTTGCTAAGAGAGATCTTTCAAGTTCTCATCAGAAGAAAAAAATGTATAGCTATGTGCAGTAACATGTTAACTAGACTTATAGTGGTATTCATTTCACAATACCTTCAAATATCAAATCACTATGTTGTGAACTTGAAACTAATGTTATATGTCAATTATATCTCAATTTTTTAAATGGTAAACTTTATGTTATGTATATTTTGCCACAAGGGAAAGACACAGATGTTTGGGAGAGACGTCTGTGGGGAAGACTGGATGGAGATGATTCAGGGCTAGACCAAAGGGCTCTGTATTTCATGCTAAAGGAGTGTGGAGGCCAAGTCAGAGAGGAAAAAGGACTCAAAGCTTCAGAAATGCTTAGGCGGCTATAAATATAGTCCTGCTGAGAAGTGAAAGTCTTAATTCTGTAAGGCAAGAAAGACAAAAATAATGAATAAATTTCCAAGATAGCAAGGCAGAAGAATGAAAAGGTCCTGGAGGCTAAATGTAAACTGGCAAACATGTGGACTTCCTCTCAGGTTTCTGGCTTAAGTAACAAGGCAGCTGCTGGTGCCCTCCACCTAGAGCAGGGCTGTCGAACTCATTTCTGCCGGGAGCCACATCAGCCTTGCAGTTGCCTTCAAAGGGCTGAATGGAATTTTAGGACTGTATAAGTGTAACGACTTAACTAGGGGCAAGGAGCTCGGCGCTGCCGCCAGGTATAAACAAGGTGCTGGCCGGATAAAACAAGGTGGAGGGCCGGACTGGGCCCGTGGGTCTTGTTTGCCACCTGAGATCTAGAGAGTGAAAACAAGCAAAGCAGCAGGTTGGATTGGGGAGCACAGTAACCTCTGCTTTGGCCTGACAAGTTTGAACACTGTGGATGAAGAATGAAGACCAGCAGTTAGAGAAATTTCTTGATTTCTTGAGTGGATCAGTGGACTCTGTGCTTACTCCAAGGCTCTGGCAACAAAGCACGGCCCAGATCTGAGAAGGAAGTCATTTTCCCCACCTCTGAACGGGACCCAGCCCATCTCTGTCACCTCAAAATTAAGGGCTTTGATAGGCTCATGCTGACAGCTGCCCCTCTGTCCAGGCCCTGAGGTTCTCAGCAGTACCCTTACTGAGACTCATTGAGGGCACCTTCCAGCAACCATCTTTGGTAAGCCAAAGATGAATAACACAGCTGGCACTTCATGGTGGCCACTGCTGACAGTTAGGTGCTCTGAAATAACTGGGGACAGGAATCAGACAGATTGGGAAAGGAGAGGCAGGCTGAGTTCCTATCATTTGGAGAATTTGGCTTACCAGTAAACACACATTTCAGCAAAAGTGAAACCATGTTATTCACTGTCTGACAGACTTCTCTTTGACCTTTAAAAACATGGTGAGCATCCATGCCATAACATGCTTCTATAACACCATGTTTAAAGCAGAATAGTGCCTGATTGTATAACATGATATATTCAACTAATCCCTACTGTTGGACATTTTGGTTTGAAAGGAGCTTGTCAAGCTACTTCTAAGAATTAAGTCCATCATCACCAATTAATGACATTTTCATGACAACTAAGAATACCTAACCATTTTATTTGAAGATTCTTTGTCCATAAAATTCCCTTTAGATTAAAAATGTTTTTAAACCTATATAATCCATTTAAGTCAATGTATAGTAACCTACTAGCCCTTATTTTATAAGAAGAAAGTAAACTGCTCACTTGTTGGGGGTGCATTAATTTTATCAAGCCACTAGCATACCATATTGTACAATGGAAGAGGCAGGTAATTTTTTAGATGACATCCTTGTGGCACAAAAGAACAAATGCATCTCCAGTAAGTGAACTGTGTGCTCTTTGTCAGCAGAATCAAGTGTATTATTTTACATCTTCTTTCCCATCCCATGAATGCTTATTGGTCTCTCCCTCCCTGAGTTAGCAACAAATACAGACAGAGAGGTCTCCACCTATGCTCATGTTGTTCCTTCTGCATGTAAGGACCTGTAATGTCCCTCAGCAATCCTAATTTCTGTGCCCAACCACTTCCTACTCATCATTCAACAGACTTCAAATGTTACTTCCTCCAGAGAGCCTCTCCTGACCACTCTCATCTGAGCCAGGCGTTCCCAAAGAGTCCGGCCTCCATCTCTTAGTACTTAGCACATTTTATTACAGTGATTTGATATTCACCCACCAAATCATACACCTCTTTAGATTGGGATTTGGCTTTTACTGTAACACCTGCAGGGCCTAACACACTACTCCATTAAACGATTGCTGAAAAGAATGCTATGATTTAGTGTCACAAAGTCTCACCTGCCTATCAACATTCTTACCCACCAGCAATGTTTTCTATTGAGGGTAACTGAGCAACATACCTAACTACAAAGGTTATGTATAGTTTTCTCTCTCTTTTTTTAAAGATTTTATTTATTTATTTTTAGAGAGGGAAGAGAGAGGGAGAGAGAGAGAGAGAAACATCAATGTGCGGTTGTTGGGGGACACGGCCTGCAATCTAGGCATGTGCCCTGACTGGGAATCGAACCTGCGATGCCTGGTTCGCAGCCCGCGCTCAATCCACTGAGCCACACCAGCCAGGGCCAGGTTATGTATAGTTTTCTAATAAAATAAAATACAATGGTAATTTGACAATGCATAATAATTAGTGTAATACATGGTGATTAAACAAAAAATAAATGATTGTATAAATTACTACCACTAACAATCTACAGGGATGAAGTGCAATGGCATACAGTGACCAACTTCTCCCTCCTTCTAAAATCAACCTCATCTAGTTCTCACTGCTTCTGCCTAAATGTCCCAAGCTTCAAAACTGCCCCCCTACTCCACCATACCTTCCCCTTCTTCTATACACTCTCCACCAAAATGATTATTTCCTCCCAAAACGGGATTTGGCTGAGAGACAACTTTCTCTGCTTTTGTACTGAACTGCCTGTCACCTTGATAAGCCTTATGTTCTACCAATCCTTCCTGGGATTTTTAGGTAGAGACAATTCCTTAAAGGGTTATAAGAACCTCAGACTCCCTTTCTCTTCCTACTCCATGTGTCTTAAAAAAATAGAAATAATAAGTTGAGTGGTATGAATCAAGAAAGGCCTGTCCAGCCTCAAAATCTCTCCCTTCGATTACTAGGCATTTCATCATTTACAGTTCATTCAGCTTAACAAATCAACACACACACCACTCCTACCGTACACAGCACACAAACTAAACAACAGAGGTCTATTGAGCACATAGGTGATACAAAGCAAGCTGATAATTATATGAAGGGGAGAGTTTTGAGGGACAGAGAGGAAGAGGAGTAGCAAGTGGAAATGCTGAACTGGTGTGGCAGCAAAATCTGGAGATGAGAAAACAAGGGATGCCAACAAAAGGAGGAAGGAGACAGGGTGAGGCCCAAAGATTAACTTCTAATTTCAATCTACAGCTGCTGAAGCATCCCTCCTTTCCTTCCCTCTCTCCTCTGAAAGTCAGCACCCATCCCCAGCACCTGCCAGGTGAAGAGATCCCTTCACTTCCACTGATCTTTACTGTTACATACTCATTTACCTTTCACAATAATACTTTGAGGAAACATAGTCTTCTCATCTTGAAAACGGGGTAAGACAACCTGCTCTTCAACCAAGTGAAGCAGCTGATTGCCCAGGAAAACATTAAAATTACCTCATTAGTCTAAGAGACGCACTTAAAATACAAGTCCAAAGTTCTTTCTTCCTCATCAAGATTGAGGTATAATATTTCAGATTTAAAGTAAATGCTGGTACATGAATGATCATAGCAAAATTATTCATAAAAGCCAAAAAGTAGAAACAATCCAATGTTCATCAAATGATGAGTGGATAAACAAAATGTGCTATATCCACACAATGGAATATTATTCAGCAATAAGAAGGAACAAAAATGTGGAAGTATTAATACTTCCATTTAACTGTACACTTAAAATTTGTTGGCATTGTAAAATTTATATTTGTGTATTTCTACAATTTTTTGAAAAGGGATAAAGTACGGATATGTGCTACAACATGGGTAAACTTTAGAAACATTATGCTAGTGAAAGAAGTCATTCACAAAAAGCCACACAGTAAATGATTCCACTTACATGAAACATCCAAAACACACACACTCACAGAAACAAAAAGGTTAGTGGTTTCCAGGGGCTGCTGGTAGGAAGGAATGGGGAGCCCTAATAGATAAAGGGTCTCTTTCAAAGGGTCGTGAAAATAAAAATATACATTTGTAATAGTAGCACAACTTTGTGAATATTCTAACAACCAGTAAACTGTATGTACTCTTTAAAAGGATGACTTGTGTGGTAAGTAAATTATATGTCAGTTAAGTTGTTCTTTTTTAAAAGGCATAAGCTGATAAACGGAGTGCTACTGATATACCTAGGACATTTAAGAAACACTTAGAAAGTCTCAATTATAGTTAAGCCTCAACAGCTGCATAACTGATCTATTCATATATGGGAAAATATTAATAAGGTAAAAGCACAAACTCACCACCATCATGAAACTAACCACAAATACATCACTTAAAAAAGAAAAAAGATAGCCAAGAATTTTTTTAATAACTATGCAAAATTATACCTCACTTTGATTAAAAGAGGCAGTAATATGTGATGGTTAAGAGTTCAAGTTCTGAAAATAGACAAACTAGGATCTAATTCTCAGCTCTGTCACCGGCTCTGGGATAAGAGAAAGCGACTTAATCTTACTGAAACTTAATTTTTTCATCCAACATGCAGATTCTCTTTTTTCTCCTCACTCATATAATTTACTCTATAACTTGGCTTTCAAATTTTTCCTCAGATTTTAATTAGAAATTTCACAAATATCAAATAAAGATTTTTGTATTTTAACTCTATATTTTATAGCATTTTAATTTTTTTTACGTTTGACTCTTTGTCTCTATATTTAAATTTCATTTCCTAACACTGAACTCCTCCTTTCCACTAGCATTCTTTCATTATGGTTTGCCAATTTTGGATTTCTGTTACTTTCTCTAAAGCCATGTTTTTTTTTTTCCTGTTTCCAGGCTAAAAATCTTATGTTCTCTTTGTCTTAAAACTCCTATGTTCCTCACAAATCCCCATCTTCAAAGCTTGTACTGTATGTAACTCTCTCCAAATGCTGGCAAAGTGCTACACGTGAGCTGAGGATTTGCTGACTATGCTCAATGTGTCTGCTTCCCAGCAGACTGTGGGCTCCTCGGGGCAGGTAACAGGCTCGTCTGCCTTCTCTGCTGTACCCTCTGTACACCAGCGGAGTGGGCAGGCACACAAAATTTTTTTGAATGATTAGTGAATAAAAAATGACTGTGGTCATGGCGCACTTGTTAGCTCTATTTTAGCAGATTCATTATATTGTTCCTTGATCACTCCCTACCTCTTACAACCGTTTGGTAACAGCTCCGAAGTCCTATTACTTACCCTGGTATTCATCGTCCTGAAGTGACTATTCAGAAATGAGTGCTGAGAACATGGCTTTAATACATACAGGTTATTCTACTATTTAATAATGAGATTGCTAACTAAACCTACATGAAGTGAAACGCCCAAGTGTTCATCCTTTACCAGATCTGAAAGAGAAGAAAGTGAATGTCTAGAGAGTAATAAATTCTGCGGTCTCAGACAAGGGTAAAAAGCTGCTACCTGTCTCCCTCTCCCCTCTCTGCTGTGCTGAGGTTTTTAACAAGGCCACTTCTCTTGCTGCACGGGGAGACTGTGCAGCTGATTAGAGGTCCCGAACGCTGCCTGTTGTCAAGTGCTTCCACTTCATTCCACAGGAGCCAAATTAAATGTTGATAGACATTATTCATTTTCCACCCCACACTCTCTACCTCTGCCTTTCTTCTAGAAAAGGAAGTCTCTCTAGTCTGGCTTCCTTTTTATGCTGCTCCTTAACCTCTGCACCACCTCTTAGGAAAGCAAGACAAAGGGAACAAAGACAAACTAAAGACAAGAGGTTTCTCTCTTTTCCGCTTCTCACTCCCCACCTTTCATTTCTGCAGTCTCACTTCCTTCCAGATAATGTCTACCCTCCCATTATGTTTTGTTTGGCTTCCTTGAATGTCCTTACTTACTAAGTGCACGTGGTCATCTCAGCAGATTCTGAGAAAGCAAACCCAAGTCATTTGACTTTTTTTTTTAAGGTTTTTAAATTTATTTTTTAGAGAGAGGCAAAGGGAAGGAGAAAGAGAGGGAGAGAAACATCAATGTTTGCTTGCCCCTCCTGCACCTCCCACCTGGGGACCTGGCCCGCAACCCAGGCAGGTGCCCTGACCAGGAATTGAACTGGCAACCCTTTGGTTTGCAGGCTGGTGCTCAATCCACTGAGCCATAGCAGCCAGGGTTCATTTGACTTTTTAATATGATAGTCTATGAACATACTTCCCAATAATAACCTATTCTGACATTCCCTCACTTGATCACACCACACTCTTTTAGTGTACTGGTTATTTTTGTATTTTAGCACATTTTTGTGTTATAAGAATAACATACTTTTTCTAACTTTTAGGAATTTAACAATATCTTCTGACTACTTACAATGTTCAAAGCACATATTGGTCATTCTTTTCAGATTCAGAACTACTCGTCAAATTAAAATCAGCCTAAATAATGGAGAAGGCTATGCAGATACATTATAAGAAATAGTTCTACCTTCCTCTTAATTTTACTATAAATCTAAAATTGCTCTAAAAATAAAATCTTTTAAAAAATCACCCTAAAGATCAAATATCACATACGAAGCTGGACATATTCATAAAGAGTATCATATAATAATAAACATTAATAGAATGCTAGCTTATGTACTAGTTGGATAAGTACTTTATTTAGTTGGCTAAAGAAAGTATAATTTTAAACTTCACTCATATTTTGATGGTTACATAGATATAATGGACTTTTCTGCCCACCAAGCAAATTGCTTTCTATAGTTTATGAGTGTTGATGGGAAATACACAGAAACTAAGAATATCAAACACTCACTTTCCCAGCCTTCCTTTCAGCTAGGAGAGAGCACATAACTTGGGTTTGGCCAACCAGATACTCCTACTGGACCTTGACTCTGAAGCTGTGACAGTGAAGAAGCAGGGACCAAGGAGATACATTGTGGTGGCAGATGCAGGCAGCCAAAACAGCTGCAGCACCAATATCAAGTGCACATGGGCAGAGGTCGCAGCAATGTGACACTGGTGCCTACTCTCCAGTACCCTTAGTGACAATGCTGCAAGTGATGGCACCCCGAGTTCAGAGGCAGAGGTAGGATTCCTCTCTGGAAAGGTGCCATAGTGTTATTCTGAGTTCTGGGTGCTCCCCAGCCTCCCTTGACATTGTCTATTTTCCAAGCCTGCTTCTGTACCCTTCCTATAAGTTTTCTGAGTCACCCAATGTCCTTCAATAAATTTCTCTTCTGTGAAAACTAGCCAGAATCAGTTTCTGTTGTGTGTAACTAAGAACTCTGATACAATAAGCTAGTGGCTAGCAGGAAGCAGGTATTAATCGAAATCCAGCAACTCAGTATTTGTTGGAGACCTACTTTGCATACCATAACTTTTTTTTTGGAGGGCATGGTCACATTTAAAGGAGTACAACTTGCAAAAAAAGTAAAATTCACCCTTTTAAACTGATGTGTTTTGAAATATTACAGTCATGTAACCCCTACCATAATCATAGGACAGAATGTTTCCATCTGAGTATTGTGTTTTAATGTTGTCATTTCCTTTTCCCTATCTGCACTCCCTCATAACCACAGAAGTGATTTCTGTCCCTGCATTTTTGCTTTTTCCAGAATGTCATATAACAGAATTATATAGTATATAACCCTTTCGTGTCTGTCTTCTTTCACTTAGCATAATGCATATGAGATTCTTCCATACTACTGCATATATAAATGGTTTGCTCCTCTCTGTTGCTGAGTATTATTCCATTTTATGAATGTACCACATTTTTTTATCTATTCATCAGTCGACAGGTAGTTGAATTGTCTCTTACATGGCAACTTTCTGAAATGTAGATACTTATCAAAATAGTTATATTCTACCTTCTGGGAGCTTAAATGATAGGAAGAACAATATAAGGAAATAGGGTATTCTCTCTAGCATAAAACATTTTATTTTGTTTTAAAAACGTATATATGCTCAGATATACATTTAATTTTTATTTGAGTATCCCCTTTTTGGCACATTTGTAAAAATAGAGACAGCATTCTTGATTACTCCCAGTGTCTCTTCTTTCACAAGAAAATTGTAAGAAAAATTCCCAAGGGAAAATAAAAGCAAGAAATACATGTGTATATCTCTGTTTCTCCACTGTCTCGC
Organism: Tonatia bakeri; assembly: GCA_004024845.1. Lineage (NCBI taxonomy): Eukaryota > Metazoa > Chordata > Mammalia > Chiroptera > Phyllostomidae > Tonatia > Tonatia bakeri. The sequence continues at coordinate 199,537 of PVIA01002554.1, forward strand.
AGGATCACAGTGTGACGCAGCAAAAGGCAGAATGCTACTTCAGTGGCACCTTCTCTTTAAATCGACGACATTCCTCACTCAACAGGACTCTGACACTGGCCGGTTTTCATCCTGTGGTAGTTCATCCTACAGGAGAAAAATCTTTCTCCAAACCTAGGTTTATGACTTTTAAGCTTTGTGAACAATATGGCCAAAGACTGTTACAGGCCATTCAGCCTCTGAGTGTTAAAAGAGGTCTAATTATACACATGTTTTAATATGGAAAAGAAATATTGGTTCAGAAAAAAATCTGTAACACTTCTATGAGAAACAGAATTCTAACCGCGATGCCACTGACACAGCTTGGGCATGGAGGCTGTACCACCACTTCCCTCTGGTCGCTTGTCTTAGATTGCCAAGTCTTCGATTCAAACATCTCTTGTAAAGGTTTCTGAGATTTTAAAATCATGGATTTGCTTAACTCTATTATTTTGTGGTCAATTTGCAAGCATATTTTCCAAGTACATAGATTCTAATCAAAGGCATTGATTGTAATTAACTGTAATTAAGAGTTAAAAATAATAAAGTTTAAATCCCTAAGCAATTAGGGCATAAATTTATACCCATACTAAGGGAAGTCATTTTGGTTCACTTATAAATAGCTAGTATTGGTGAAATAATACTATTTTGGATATATATTTATGCCCATACTAAGAAAGTCAATTCAGTTTACTTGTAAGTAGTTAGCATTAATGAAATAATACTATTCTGGATAAATTAAAGAGATGTTATCCAATATGTATAAAATGGGGGAGATCTATATATTATTCAGCATACAATAAACCTCAGAAATGAAATTATGAACTTGGTCATATCACATTATTTGAGGCAGGAAATTTTCCTTCCTTTTAAAGGTATAATTGACATACAACATCACATTAGTTTCAGCTGTATGACATAATTCAGTATTTGTGTATATTGCAAAATGACCACCACAATGAATCGAGTTAACATCCTTTACCATAGATAGATGCAATTTTTTCTTTTGATAAGAACTTGTAAGATTCAGTCTGTTAGCAACTTTCAAGTATGTGACACAGTGTTATTAACCAAAGTGGTCACACTGTATGTACATTAGATCCTAGGGACTCATTTATTTTATAACTTGAAGTTTGTACCTTTTGATCCCTTCATCCACTTCTCCCACACCACACCCACACAATACCTCTGGCAACACCAATATGCTCTCTGTATCTATGATATTTGGGGGTTCTTTTATATTATTTTAATTTCTTTTACAGCACATGGTTTCTTTTCAATAAAAGACTATGCTCTAAAACAATAACAAAAGATATAGTATAGTAAATACAGAAACAACATAGCTGTTTATTATCATAATTAAGTGTAATGTACCGTACATAATTAAATGTGCTATGCTTTTGTTTCCAATAACGCTTATTGTTTTAAAATATATTTTATCAATTATGCTATTACAGTTGTCCCAGTTATTCCCCCTTTGCCCCCCTCTACCTGGTATCCCTCTTCCCTCCAGCAATTTCCCCCCATTTAGTTCATGTTCATGGGTCGTGCATGTAAGTTTTTTGGCTTTTCCATTTCCTATACTATTCAAACATCCCCCTGATTATTTTCTCCTACCAAATATGCTTCTTAAAATCTGCACCTTCTCCCCACAATCTCCTTTTCCCCCTCCCAGCTGATAACCCTCCAAATGATCACCATTATCTATGATTCTATTCCTTTTCTGGTTGTTTGTTGAGTTTATTTATTAGATTCAGTTCTTAATAGTTGTGAATTTGTTGCCATTTTAATATTCATACTTCTGATCTTCTTTTCTTAAATAAGTTCAACATTTCACACAATAACAGCTTAGTGATGATGAACTCCTTTAACTTGAACTTATCTGGGAAACACTTTATCTGTCCCTCCATTCTAAATGATAGCTTTGCTGGATAGAGTCATCTTGGATGTAGGTCCTTGCGTTTCATCACTTTGAATACTTCTTTCTAGCCCCTTCTTGCCTACCAAGTTTCTTTTGAAAATTCAGTTGACAGTCTTATGGGCACTCCTTTGTAGGTAACTCTGTTTTTCTCTTGCTGCTTTTAAGAATCCTCTCTTCATCTTTAACCTTTGTCATTTTAATTATGATGTGTCTTCATGTGTCTTTGGGTGTACTTGGTTTGGGACTCTTTGTGCTTCCTGGACTTGCATGCCTATTTCCTTCACCAAATTACATAAGTTTTCTTTCATTTATTCGAATAAGTTTTCAATTTCTTGCTCTTCCTATCTCCTTCTGGCACCCCTATGTTTCAGATGTTGGTACATTTGGAGATGTCCCAGAGTTTTCTTAACTATCCTCATTGTTTTTTGTTTGTTTGTTGTTTTTTTTAATTCTTGTTTCTTCTTGTTGTTCTGGTTGAATGTTTATTTCTTCCTTTTTTACAGCAAAACATTTTTTTTTAAATAAGCAAAATTATTATGTTGGAACAAATCAACAATACATTCCAAATTGCTGATTTGAATCCTGGCTCCCTCCCCTTCACTGTTGGTTCCCTATAGATTATTCTTTGTTTCACTTAGTGTAACTTTCATTTCTTCCTTTACATTATTGCTGTACTCAGTGAGTTCTTTGAGCAACCTGATCAACAGTGTTTTGAACTCTCCATCTGATAGGTTGGTTATCTCTATTTCATTTAGTTCTTTTTCTGGGGTTTTGTTCTGTTCTTTCACTTGGGCCATATTTCTTTGTTTCCTCAATTTAGCAGCCTCCTGTGTTTGTTTCTGTGTACTAAGTAGAGTTGCTTCAACTCCCTGTCTTAGTAGCGTGGCCTATCACAGTAAAAGTACCTGTAAATTATGTAGGGTGGAGCCTTAGGTAATCACCAGGGTGGGGCAACCAGCTTCACCTCTTTGTGGCTCTGTGTGAGGCATGGGCTTGGAGAGGTGATAGTGCCCTGCCTGGCTTCTGGAGGTCTGCCTGGCACTTGCCCCATTTTGTTACTTTACTCTCCCCTTATGCAACTGTCACCCATCTAGTTGTTGCCCTGGTGGTGAATCCCAGAGTGGGCAGGTTTGTGTACATTCTAGTATCGTGCAGGCCCTTTAAGCAGAGTCTCCTGAAAGTTCAGCAGTTTCTCCCATGCCCCAAACCCACAGGTTTTCACAACCAGAAGTTATGGGGATTTATCTTCCCAGCACTAGAACCCTGGGCTGTACAGTCTGGCCTGGGGATGGGGTCAACTGCTCCCAAGTTATCTCTCCCAATTTTTATCCACAACATGCAAATGCAGGACCATCCGTTCCACTACTATAGCCGCCCCTTCTCTGCGCCACAATGCATCTCCTCACCTCTCCACCCTTCTAGATGAATGTGGCTTCTTTAAATCCTTGGTTGTTGGACTTCCATACAGTTCGATTTTCTGACAGTTCTGGGTGTGATTTGTTTTTGAGATTTAGTTATAATTCTCTCTCTGGTTTCATGAGGAAGCAAAGCGTGTCTACTTACACGTCCATCTTGACCAGAAGTCTGTTTTGGGATTCTTTTATTATTTTTTAAAATATATTTTATTGACTATGCTATTACAGTTGTCTCATTTTCCCCCCTTCACTCCCCTCTACTCTGCACACCCTCTCACACCCACATTCCCCCCCTTTAGTTCATGTCCATGTGTTGTAAGTTCTTTAGCTTCTACATTTTCCATACTATTCTTACCCTTCCCCTGTCTATTTTCTACTTACCATCTATGCTACTTATTCTCCATACCTTTTACCCCTCTCTTCTCCTCCCACTCCCCTATTGATAACCCTCCATGTGATCTCTATTTCTGTGGGTCTGTTCCAGTTCTAGTTGTTTGCTTAGTTTCTTTTTGTTTTTGTTTTAGGTGTGGTTGTTACTAACTGTGAGTTTGCTGTCATTTTACTATACATGTTTTTTATCTTCCTTTTCTTAGATAAATC
>PVIA01002555.1:0-35000 GCA_004024845.1 Tonatia bakeri
GGAGTCCGAGGCCTCTGTGGGAGAAGCCAGATCAATATTTTAAGCCCAAACTCCTCAACTTAGTACTAACAACAAAAAGGAAGGAAGGAAGGAAGGAAGGAAGGAAGGAAGGAAGGAAGGAAGGAAGGAAGGAAGGAAGGAAGGAAATGATGCCCTCTAAATTTAAAAACAGAACAAGGATGAGGAAAGTAGGGGAGGGGCCAGAAATATGCAGGTTATAATTTACGCCCAACTCCCAAGGAATAAATCTGTCTTTCCCAAACTAGACAAATGCTGAACCCCACCAGCCCAGCCACAAACAACCCTTCGTGAATACTGAAAGAGGAGAAGGGAATATTCAGGTCACAAATTTGTCTGGTTGAAAGTCAGGAACAAAAAGAAGCCTGCAAAAGTTTGATTTCCTTTCCATTAACATCGGGGGGAGGAGAGAAAACACGCTGATACGGCCGGGGGCAGAGGGAAGGGAGGCAGTGCGGGTGTCATTTTTTTTTTTCCCCAAATTGCATGAATAGCGTCTTACAGATATTTTCCTTTGTGAGGGAAGTGTGATTCTGTGTGAAAGCATTCCCGTGAATGAGTACCAAGCACCCCAAGCAGGCCTCCACTGCAATCCCAGAAGCATTTCTGCCCCCCTAACCTGAGCACCAGCCTGTTCTTACCTGTTCCAAATAGCCAATCAAGAAAGCAATTCTCAAAATTGCAGTCAGCTGAGACAGAGGGGATATCAAAGGGCTGAGGTTCGTGCGCTCTGATTGGACTCTAGCTTACGAGGGCCACCAAATGTCGCCTTACATAAGGTCCAGGCAAGGAGATGAAAAGTCAGAAACAATGCCGGGAAGATAGCCAGAGCGAATTATTTTATAGCCATTTCTTCTCCACCAGGCCCCCCTTGAAAAGAAATGACTTAATCAAAACTGTATCCAATCATTCCATTTTCTCAATTTATTGTGGATTTATGAGAGCCCATTATGTGTTAAGCACTGTAGGGTATACATAGGGGGGACATTCCTAAGACAAGCCCACCTTAGGCTGCTCCAAACTGCCCTGCATCTGGGTGGAGGAAAGGCAGCTGGAAGCCCCCTTGGAGATGGGGATGGAGGGTCGGCTGGCAGGGAGATGTTGCCGCTCACACCTGAGGTGTTTGTAAATGCGGCTGAGTGGACATGGCAAAGGCTGATAGTCACAGGAATGGGGGTTCAAGTCCTGGCTACACCACTAAATTTGAGCAAGAAATGGATCTGGGCCTCAGTTTTCCCATCTGTAAAATGGGGTAAAAATACCTACATCCTACGAAAAGTTAAATAAGGTAACATATGTAAAAACTGCTAGAAAACTGCCTAAAACTAAGTAGGTACTGAGTCAATGTCAGCAACGTGCCCTCTTTTCAGGATGTAAGTCTTTGGCAGGGCCAAGTGAACTCTGTGCTCCACCCTGCCCCCTTGTGTCTGGGAGGAGAGCAGCGGGACACAGCAAGGGAGATCAGCTCCCAGCCCACTCTGGCCCAGTAGCTCACCAGCTCACTGCCGCAGGGCTGGCTGGGTAGAAAGCCAATCCCCCTTGGAGTGGGGAGATGTTGGATCCAACCCTGGGAAAGATGACTGAGGTATTTCAGAAACTGAAAAGGATATGTGAATAGACACTTTTCAAAGCCATTTGAACTAGGCAGCCTGTTGATCTTCCAGAAGGAAGGGGCTCTGGAAGGAGCCCCTCACCCAGATTCACTGAGTGCACACAGCAAAGAACTGGGCTACACACTTGGATGCATAAAAAAAGGCAGTCCAGACATGGTCTTGGCCTGCAAGGAGCCTACAAGTAAATGAGGGACAGGGAACAAAAATGAATCAAAAATGTTGGATGTCAATTACAGCACCTGCCATGGCCACTCCCCATCTAAGGGGATCGCCCCCACCCAGCCCACTGTGTACAATGTGATTCCTTCCACCCTTAGCCATGGGAGATGGAACCATGGGTATGTGAACAAATGAGTCAGTTTATGGGTTTGCCAGGCCATACAACTCGGCACAGATATAAGAACAGGCTCTGAACCCATCTGATGGTTGCTCAGAAATGTTCGTGATGGAGGCCCGGAGCAGTGCGAGCTACAGCTGAGAAGCTGTAACGCAGAGAAGAGCGCCGAGATGAACCACGTGCAAGCTGAAGTTGGGAGGATGTAAAACGCACGTGTAAGAAGACAGGAAAAGCAATGAGGCGGTGTAGGCTGTATCTGTCAGCCTACCTGTCACCGGCCTGGCAGGAGGAAGACTACACTCCGAGCAATCTGAGAGAGGTTGGATACAGAGGGGTGTTCTAAGGTGGAGGCAGGGTTTAGGGAAATGGACGAAGGGTGATGCAGTCGCTAAGGGCTGGCAAAAACTGGGACTCTACACCCCTAGGCTCGATGTCATCAGACTAGGAGAAGGGAGCTGAATGGTGAAGGCTGCCTTGGGCAGAGGTTGCAGCCAGCCCACAGCCACCCAGCAGGAAAAGAGCTTCACCAACCTCCTGCCCCCCGTTCCCCGGCATTGCCTTCATCGGCCAAACCAAACTAGAACCAGAAGGCAATTTATGTAGGTATAGAGGGTAAGTGTCCTCCTGGCAACACACTCTGTCCCCCAAGATAACAAAGCTCAGAGTCTGTGGTGTCACTAGTTCTGATAAGCTGGACTTGTTCACTGACTGTGAACTTGGAGAGACGGAGGGAGATGAGGCCCTCACTGGACCCTTCTCCCAGTCTCCTGCCTCACCGGCGAACAATGGGACTTGTTTAAGCCCGTGGGGCTCCGACTTATCAGGAGTGTTAGTTTCGATCCTTAATTGGCATCACTGTCTTGAAACTCTCTTATTAAGCCTTTTTTTAAAACCTGACTTCTCCTCCTCTGAGAACAACTCAATGGATTTATTCACTGATGTGTATTCATTTTCCTGGCAAGCTAATAAGCTCAATTTCTATATTTTAGCTCTAATGGTCATTGTTTTACATGGTTCAGCCTCCCAGGGCCCAGAGCAGGAGGGGAGAGGAAAGGTGGGTCTGGAGGCGTAGACAAAGCTATTCAGAGTGCACGTGGGGGAAGAAAGCAACTAAGGAGCTATCAAGTGGGGAGAAGAAAGTCCCTGAAATAAGTGATGGAACACAGGGCCAAGTTCACACACTCTCTGACCCCAAAGCCATCTTTGGGGCCCTGGGTCCAGTCTCCAGTGCTGCCCTTCTTGAGTCTCATTCCCAGGCAATTGTTCCCTTAAGTACAAAGATGCCCTTGACACATAGGCCACCTTGGCTGCTCCTCTTGAGTTTCCCACCCAGGAGCCTTCCGCCCCACCTGTGGTCTGTCTCCCAAGACTCAATCCCTGCCACCGGAGGGATTGGATACAGGTCCTACCACAGTTAGAATGTCCTCTCCTCCCTGGTTCAGGAAAGTAGGTTAGGGCAGCCCATACCCTTTACACGCTGACTGTTCGGTCTCTCAAAAACTTCTACAGCAGGCAGGGCAGGTATTTAGGTAATTCTTTATTAAAGGCTTGAAACAAATTTGAAAAGGAAATGATAACATAGACCAGTTATTAAAACTGTATCTTTCCCCAGGATAATCCAATCAATCAATCAATCAATCAACCAATCAATAGCACTATGGTTTCTTCTCAGTTCCACTTTGGAAGCCAAACTCAGTAAGAAAGGAGTTTTCTTATCTTTTAATGGTTGCCCCTGGTTACCATAACAGATCATTCTAGAAAGGTCAGGATTAAGTTTCATTGTTCTCCTGCCAGGAAGAGGGGTATGGAATGTGGATAGTATAGTCAGCCTCCTCTAGTTATACTTATAAGAAGGCCCAGAATGGTCCTGGTCAGGTGGTTCATTGTTTGAAGCATCGTCCTGTACAGCCAGATGTTGGCAGTTCAATCCCCGGTCAGGGCACACACCTAGGTTGCGGGTTCTATCCCAGCTGGATCAGGTACAGGAGGCAATCAATCAACTTCCCCCCCGCCCTCTCTCTCTCTCTCTCTCTCTCTCTCTCTCTCACCTACCTTCCCCCCCTTTGTCTAAAATCAATAAATGTATCATAAGATGAGGATTAATAAAAAAAGACTTAGAAGGCCTAGAATGTGCAAGAGAAGTTTGGGCCTTGCAACCAAAAAGCCAAATTAACCCCAAGTCCCAAGGAGGGAGAGCCCACTGTGAGCCAGTGGGCAGGATCCAGCCAAAGACCCAGCTCACTGTGTCCTCCCAGATCAGCACCAGCACCCCGCCAGCTAGCCTGGGCTCAGGAACACTGCATAGTTGACTCAGGACTCAGGGACGCAAGGAGTTAATTTAAGTAGACACATGCGCTATTTAATCTGCAATTGGAAATCCTGCAGCCAAAACATGTGGAAAGCAGTTCTGTGAGCAATATTTTACAGAGGTTTCATCAAAGAAACTCTGGGGCCTGCCTCTCGGGGCTCGTTTCCCAGGGGAGAAGAAAGGAGAAACAGGCAGGGATGCCCTGGGTATGTGTTTGTGTTTGCCTGTGTTCGGAGGGGGAGGGGAACCGCTCCAAAGACAGCCCCGAGAGAAGACGCACCCGAACCACGCTGCAGCATCCAGAGGGTGACAGGGAGGGCTGCTGACGGTGGGGCGGGCTGTGCCGCCTGCTCCTCTGGAGGGTACAGTAACCCTACACAGCTCTACTCAAGATGACCACAGGGCAGACCATGCAATCTGGGCAAAACAGGGAGTCCTCTAGAGGCCTAAAAGGGAGCCCAGCTGCTCCCCTAAATGTTACTTCCTCCCATGACTTGGCCGCAGTGCTCCCAAAGCCCCGCCAGGAAGTTCACCTCTGTCCACAGTACCTGCTGCAGTGCAAATATCCCAAGTCTGTGTCACAGACGCTCAAACTGCAGCAGGAATCATCAGGGGGAGATACAGAATTAGGAGGTGCTGGCCCCACCCTCAGAGAAGATTGGGTGGAGAAGTTCCATTTCTGCAAGTTCCCAGTGACGCTGCCGGTCAGAGGTGCACTGAACTGGCATCTGTCACTTGGCAGGGAGCAGCTACTGAAGGGACTGGACATCGGAGCTGCGTTGACAGTGGAAGGAAGGCAGGAAAGGTAGCCTGGGGGTGGGGGGTGGGAAGCATGCTGGCCCTGTGAACTCAGCCCCACTGGAGAGGAGCAGCCTGGGCCCGAAAATCCTGGGGGAGCCGCAAGAACATGGTGGGAGGCCAGATGGGAAACGGAGGGCCCTTCGTTCCTTTCCCCCAGAGGAGCACACTGCTCACCCCTCCCAGATGGGATGGCAGCCTCGGGTTGCTGTCTGAGGTCTCCGACTTGGCAGGTCTGCTGCAGCCTCGCAGTGAGGCTCCAGGGCCCCTGGCCCCTTCACCTCTGTGTTTACTGTTCCCGTCCAGAGCCCTTCCTCAGATTCGGCCGTGTTTACCCACACACTGCAGTGAGGGGCCCGGCACGGGACTGCAGGACATGTGTTTTCCCTTTACGTGTTTCTCATTCTGATTCTCCTCTCCCCTCTATCCCCGTGCAGTTTCCCAGAAGTAGAATTCCGACAAGCTCCAGGAAAATCCAAAGGGGCCACTCAGTTTCAACAATGGAAAATCCTCCTCGTTGATTCACCCACTTTGAAGCCAAGAGCATGTGTTCTTCAGAATTAGAGACGAAAGGGCCGCCCCTCCCCCAGCCACGCAGTGCGGCAGCATTGTTCCAGGACTGTGATTAGGACGGGCTCTTTGGATTTTAAAAATGGGTTTCTAAATAATGCATGTAATACTTTTTTTTTTTTCAGAGAGAATGGCTTTCAAAGGTCCAGTTAGCTACTCTGTTGCATATTAAGGAATCTTTTTTATCTATCAAAAGGATTCTGTGGGTCAGGCCAGAAGCAAGGATAGAAACTTTAAAGATCAGAAATAATCAGCTGCCCAGTGAAAGCTATTAATCATGGCTCCATACCTAAACAGGCAGCCTTGCTTCAGGGGTGTCAGACTCATTTTCACAGAGGGGGCCACATCGGCCTTGCAGTTGCCTTCAAAAGGCCGAATGTAATTTTAGGACTGTATAAATGTAACTACTCCCTAACTAGGGGCAAGAAGCTCAGCACTGCCACCAGGTAGAAACTAGGTGCCGGGCTGGACAAAAAAAGGGGGAGGGCCGGATTCGGCCCGCAGGCCTTGTGTTTGCCACCTGTGCTCTAGGTGCTGATGCTAAAAGGCATAATGCCAAAGATCATGGCCACACAGAGCAGTGGAATAGCCTGGAACTTGGATGGCCAAAATATGCCTGCTTTAGTTGATGGCTCTTTGGATTCAACTTTATTTTGGGCAGCTCGTTAAGCAGAAAACTAAATTTTGAGCCCAACCCCCTCCCCACCCCGCCCTCATCCCCAAACCTCACATGGAGCCTCTCTGAGACCAAACGGTCAGCTTGTCCCAGCTCAAGCCTCTGCAGGGACTTCCCTCGGCGGCCTGTCCCGTCAGCCACAAAGTTAGTCCTGCCCAGGGCAACGCGAGCTAAACCAATGTGCGGGCACACACACATGCATGCACAGCAACCTTTCCCCATCCTCGAGAAGCAGCAGTCTTCCCACGGTGTGTTCAAATAACAAAATCGCTGTTCTGGGTGTTTTTGGCATTTACAGCCACACCTTGTCAGGTTTCCCCAAACCCATAAATACTCTGTCATGAGGGTCCCCCATCACAGTCCAGTGTGGGGGAGCGCGGCCATCTGCTTTCGGGTTTCAACCATTTTCACTTATCTTCCACTCTGTTTTATGGGCAGGGATTAGGCCTGGATTTCCGCAGAGGCCCAGTTTCATTCTAGCGCCTGTCAGTTTTCCCATCTCCGGCCACATGTGTCGGCTGATAAGTGGGGCTCAGACACTCATCCTGCCTAACGAATGGTCCTTGTCGGTGACCTCTAACCTCCCTGGTTGGCCCATTAGGAAGCACATCTTTTACTCTCTCTGGGATAAGCTAACAAAAAAAAAAAAACCGGCTCAGGAATGATGTAGCCGCACATTGCAATTCAAGCAAGCAAAGGCCATAGAATCTCCTGACACAAAAAGCCATTTGTCTGTGGGCGGCTCGTAGATTTGGAGTGGGCAGAATAGCTTCACACGCTTTTGGAGAAACAAAGAGATGTCAAAATATACAGCAATTGTGGCCATGAACAAGATAACGAGGGTCCCAATTTTCCATCTGCGTGCCAGGCAGGTGTGCTTGTGGGTCACGGAGGAGTCCCGCCATAGCGTAGAGAGAGGTTCTCAAAGTGTGGCACCGGGACCAGCAGCAGCAGCAGCAGCAGCACCAGCAGCAGCAGCACCCGCAAATGTATTAGAAATGCAAATTCTCAGCCCTGCCCTGGAACAATGAACCAGAAGCTGCATTTAATAAGGCCTCCTGGAGACAGGGAGGCACGCCCAACTTCAAGGAGCGCTGGCTCAGCAGGCACACGTCAGCCCTATGGAGGCGGGCCTGCATGGCCTGACGCCCGGAGGCCTGGCCGGTGTGGAAAGTCCTCGATTGCAGACCTGGTTCCACAGTAGCTGGCCATCTGGGTCCACCACTTCATTTCTTGGGAAAGCTGCAGAAGATCCCTGGTTTTCCAACTGGACTGCACCCTGGCATCACCTGGAATGTCAGCCCCAGTCCCACCCCCAGAGGTTCTGACATAATTAGTGCAAAGCGCAGCCTGGGCACCAGGGGTTTTAAAAGCTCTCCAGGTGACTGTAGCATGCAACTAAGGTTGCAGACCAGTGCCCTGGATGGCCTTTCAGGTCTTACTAGCCTTAAAGCACAATTATTTAGCCAATTCTATGGCTCTAGATAAGTATTAGAGGTTAAAAAATTAAATTAAAAAATGTTTAAACCTAAAGCTAGGACACTCCAAGGACTTGATTTGTTTTATTATATCTCTGATTTAGGTCGGTTTAAGGATAATAGTCATTGAAAACTGATTAATTAGGTTCCAGTTAATTGAAGTCCTACTCTAATATATCTTTTAGTGGATTTCGTGTTTCACACGGGCAGTTTAATGGCATGGGCTCTATTTCTCAACAGAATCTCCCCGCTTAAATTTTATTTAAACAAGTTGATGACGCGCCTATCTATTTTTTCCTTTGAAGTCAAGTTATAAATATATAGTGAGTTTGTCCTCTAATACCAACTTGTGATCTTTGTTCGAATCCATATGTTCATTGAAGTTAGAGGAAGATATTTCGAAATAAAGATGAGCTGTTTTCAATCTCCCTTTTGAACCACTGCATTGCCTTTCCTCCCTCCCTGTTTACCATTTCTTGCTGTTTTATTTGGGGATAAAAACACTATGGTTTGGTTTCCTTGACTGACCCATTTAGCTTCCCCATTTTGGATAAGTTTAGCTAGGTGAATCAATTTATATAGTCTCCTCTGACTTGTCACTCTTAGTGACAAGCAGAAAATTGAAATTTGCAAGCCATTAGCTGTTAAAATGGTACACGAGATTTTTAAGATTTGTTTAAAAAAAAAAGAAAGACTTGACTGGTCAGATTAAGAGTTTTTTATTTTAAAAAAAAGACCTCTGTCTATATACACATGGAGTATTTTAAAGAGAGTTTTCAAAAATTCATAGAAATGAATGATCTCAACCTTATGGGAAACTAAATCTCGGTCTGTGGAGCCATCCGGAACCAGCAGCCCCTCCCAGGTTCTCTCTCAGGCTCCTGGCATTTGGGAGCTGCTGTCTCTGAGAACCTGCTTCCTTGTCTTCTGTCCGAGGACCAGCTTTCTCTGACTCCCCACACTCGTGACGGAAGATGGTGCCCATCGCTTTGACTTTATAACACTCAAGTCCAAGCAAATAGCCTCCAATCAACCTGACCCTTTCAGTCACAGCTCGCATGCCCAGGAGAGAGGATGAGATGGCTCAACACAGGTCAGGTGTCCACACCTGTTTCAGTCTGTGTCCGCTGACATGTGCACCTTGGTACAAACATGGCTGCCACCATCTGCCACGCTGGAGACCAAGAAGTGACGGTCAGAGGAAGGGGAGCATCTGGAACCTGGCAGATCCTCCGAAGGGAGTTTACCACAGTTTCCCACTTCCTTAGTGGGTAACGAATAGAGTTTCAACAGCAGGTTCTCTGAGACCCACCATTACTCCCCTGAGTTGAGCTTCTGTCGGGGCTGCCAGAAACGCCACCCAGCCTGAGCTCCCCCCGCCCCACCATGTGCTTCGCTGAGTTGTGGTAGAGACAACAGATCATCCTGTGTTCCATCTTGGCTCAAGCATGACCCCGTGACGAAGACCACTAGTTATTCCCAATACCTATTTCTTCTTCTCCATCAGACCTTATACAACAGTTGGGCAGGTACCCAGCCATATCAAACATTACATTTCTCAACCGCTCTTGCACCTAGCTATGGCCCTTTGAATAAGTTCTTGTCGACAGGGTTGGAGTAGAAGTTGACAAGTGCAGTTTTCATGCTAGTAGAGGGAAGGGGTACTCCCTCTATTCCTCCTCCTTCCCCCATCCTGCTGCTTGGAACATGGGCATGGCATGGTGGCCAGACATCTCTAAGATTGGCAGGGCAACAACACAGAAGGTGCCTCGGCCCCTGATCATGCCAAAGACCAGAGCCACCATGTCACTTGAACCTTTCACATGAGAAAAACATTCACTGCAGAAACTATGTCCCAGCTACTACGGACAATCATAAAGTTCCAGAACTGTGGTGTTATAATACAGTGTAGAAATTATCCAGTCCAACTATTCATAGTACAAATGAAGATTTAGAGACCCAGAAGAGAAACGTGACAGCCTCATCACACACTTGTGACTTCACCTAGGGCTTCCAACCCTACCTCACCCCACTCCCTGCCCCAGAGCTTTCTCTATCACACTGCACTAAGCTCCACTAAGCAGGTAATGAATATTCAGCAATGCATGATCAGATCTGGTCTACAAAGCCATTTCCCACATCCGAGATGATGTGTAAGCGAAGCAGTTCCTCACAAAAGGAACAAAGAGTTCTGGTCCTGGCCTGCCTTTTATTTCTTCACAGCTGACACTTCAGATCTTCACTGTATCTCCACTTTCTCAAAGCCAGATTTAGCATAAGGCAGGCGCTGTGAGACATGCAGGAAGACACTGAGTCTCCCTGGGCCTCCTCTTCCTCCTTTGAAAAATGAAACTGGAGAAATCCATTCGACTCTGAAACCTCTAAAGTTCTATTAAGGTTGCAAGCTCTCTAGTTAGATCCTGACCAAAAAAAAAAAAAAAGATGATTTCTTTTGAAACAACTTCCCACCTTCAAAGGACAAAATAAGCTTTTTAACATAAAAGCTCTAAGCACCATGCATCCCCTGCTCCCCACTGCCCAGCACTCACTCGGGCCCTGCTGGGTGAAGAGGAGTAAGATCCCGTGGGTGGAGCAACAGGCGCCAATCACTCACAATGAGCTCTTGTTGTGCTAACCTCTTATTTGCCCCTTTCCCTTAGTTTGTTATTTTTTGGAATATGATGGAGGCCGTTGTGATTCACTGCGCCCCTGAGTGCATCTTGGGAAGGGGAGCCTTCAAGAGCCACACTGGAAAGGAAAGAACAATGACCACACTACTCTGGGTCTCTCCTGTTTGCCTATCTTGGTGTTTGCACCAACGGACCTGGGTTTGGAATGCCCATTTTCACCCATTGTAAAAAGCCACAAGTAGAACCCCAGACACACCATCTGATGGCACCACAGCTTGGAAAGAAAAAATGAAATTCATGGGAGATGAAATCAGACAAAATGTGGAAAGAGACCCCAAAAGTTGTTTGCCTCTCCTCACAGGCAGAAGAGCTAAGAATACAGAGGGAAATCCAGCCAGAACTCCACAGTATACACATAATTATCTACTTGCTGCCTTCAAGAACAACTTAATATTAAGACTAAATACTTTACACTTTTTTGCTACTCCCTCTTGAGCTTTTCAGTGTATTGTCACCCACTACAAAGGTGTAGCCTCCACAGCCCCTTTGCAGGGCACTGGATGCTAAAGCAGCAACGGGCTGGGACAGACAGTGGTCACAGCTCCACAGGGAGAATTTACAAGCCCTAAAGAGGGTGCCTGATCCCTAAATCAGAACGGGGGGAGAAGATAAACAGCTCAGTGAGACTTGGAGGAGTGTTCCATATCTGGTGCAGACACAACACCTGGGTTAAGTCCCGTTACATCACTACCGTCGGAGCAGCTCAGGAACTCAGTGATCCCCTGTGCACTTCCGGTCCCAGAATGCGTCACCTTCCCCAGTTCATCTTCTAGGCCCTAGGGCAGGGGTGTCAAACTCATTTTCACCGGGGGCCATGTCAACCTCATGGTTGCCTTCAAAGGGCCGAAATAATTTTAGGACTGTATAACTGTAACTACTCCTTAACAGTTAAGGAGTTGAAATTACCTTTGGCCCTTTGAAGGCAACCTCGAGGCTGATGTGGCCCCCGGTGAAAATGAGTTTGACACCCTGCCCTAGGGGAACATTCACTGTAGATACAAAGGAAGAAACTAAGTGCCAAGATGCTACACAAAGCCCAGACCCAATACTCTCCTTAGATGCCAGGCTCTGCCAAAGAGAAAACAGAGGGTGCACATTTCCCAGGTAAGGATGAGTGTTTCTCAGGCAGGCTGATGAAGCCTCTCTCTTGTGAGAATGGCCCTCTTCTCTTTCTAAATGAGAGGCTAATGGGTTGCACTCCAAGTGGCTGATGTTAGGAGGGAATTGAGAGCTACGGCCTGGGCACTTAACACACATCATCTCACCACCACTAGAGAACTACACATGCCTGTGGACCCCACTCTACAGACTTAAAGAGATGAAGTGACTTGTCCAAGATTACGTGATCGGCCAGTGGTGAGGCCAGGACTCCAGCCCAGACCTGCCACAGCACAGATCATCCACGGGCTAGCTGTGTGAGCCCAGGTTCAAGTATATATCACAGAGCTCTGCTTCCTGAAGGGAAGCCTCTGAGGAAGTATCCTAAGACGGCGATCACCAACCCCCCTCCTCCCCGACCTTGGATGCCGCTGGCTTTACCGCCTGAGCTCAGCCTCCTGTCTCCCCATGCCCCATCCTGGTCCGAGGAAAAATTCTCCCATGAAATTCTCCCTGGTGCCAAAAACTTGGGGGACCACTGCCCTAAGTGGCTGCCCTAAGTGTCCACAGACAATGGAACAGTCTGTGACCTTCAACTGGAAGCTACTTTTCTTCCAACACTTTTGCTGCTCAATGGTTCACATTTTGGGAAATTCATAATCAGGCTAATGAACTTTTTTCTAGGTTTCTATTTTGGAATACTCTCCATTAGCATCAGTTCCAGTTTTAGTTGTTTCTATCCAGCTTGGTTGTTTGTATCACTAGCTTTCTCTACACATTCCTGAAAAGCTTTAAAAAAAAAAAAAAGTTGAATTTATGACTCTGTCGTTTTCTCTTTCACCTAGAATCTCTCTATGTAAAATTGTCTTTAAAAAAAATACTATCCTCGCAGATTCTCAGCCTTTCCCTTAAAAAAGTAAATAAATAAATGCAAGACCTCCTTTGCAAGGGGCAGCTCAAGTTTCAAAACTGTGCCAGGAAGAGCTTTATGTTTGCACACTGGATCAATTAGACCTGGGTTTAATGAGGCGGTCCAGTCCCCCGTTTGCACCAGCAGGCGGGAGTCCCCGGCAGCCAGTGCAGCTCCCACCCTCACAGCTTCTGCCCCAGCCCTTGGCTGCTGTTCCCGCAGTTGGTACCAATTGCAAATAACTGAATTATAATCGTTCCCACATCAGAATTGTCTTTAAAAAACATATTATCCTTTATCCACTTGAGATAGCGACTTCGGATTTCAAAGCTAAAAGGCGAGGAATGCTGAGGAGGCAAAACAATCACTAGGCGATTGTTAATTAAACCTGAATCAAATTACTAATTAGGAAAAGACCCAGGCAAATAAAACTTTCTCCAGCCAAATTACAATCTCTCTGTGAGGTACAAGTTGACTTGACGGCATTTGGCCTTTCGGCTGCGATGCACCACAGTTTCAGGAAACTGAGGATGGGCGGCTCCGAGGATGCAGTTGGCTGCAGCCAAATTCTAACATCCCCAGCAGAAGCAACATCTTAAACTCTGTGGATAACATTAAAACAGCCTCCGCTTCCATAAATTCAACCTTGCTAGTATTTGTGAACGCTGAATTCTGAAAATCACATCATAAATAAAAATGTTACAAGCTGCCACTTCTTCTGTAAACTCAGCCTCAGACCATAAAAAAATTACAAAGTTACATCTCTCCAAAATGTACAGTCTCTCTGAGGACCAAGAGAGCCTTAGCAGATGAAAGAGGAAGGTATGGGGCCTCTGGGGGCCTGGGCAGTTCCAGAAGCCCAGAGATGCCTCTACATCCTTTAACTGCTGCAACTTTGCCCTTGAAAATGAAACTTAGAAGCTGGCAGATACCAACAGGTACTCAGACTCAGAGAGAACAAGGCTGTAATAACCATCACCACGCGCTCCTGATGCTCAGCGCAATCTTGGAGACATGAATCCTTCTCCAGCTGCCCTGGAGTTCGCAGTAACTCGGTGGCTCGGGGAAAGGTCTAGGGGTGCCCAGTGTGACTGGAGGCTCCGCAAAGAAGCTGCGAACTAGATTGCACTCGTACATTCTTTAACGCTGATTTATCAAGATCTAATCTGTGCCAGGCAATACTGCACGTAGCATAAGGACTTCTGAAGAGCGCCAAGATCTAAACAGGCTCTTGGCGCCAGCCCCTGGAAAATACGTGGCAAGAAGGGAGCAAGTGGGAGCAGCCGAACTTCCTTCCCTTTGCCCCCTGGAGCGGTGGCTTCCACCCTCTGCCTCCCTCTCTCCAATGACTCAGACTCACCTTCTCTCTCTGCCCCCATCAAATCCGCTTTAAAGAGAGCACCTGATGTCAATCACTTACACCTCTGTATAAACGGTCCAACTGTTGTTCATAAAAACCGCTTCCATTCTGGTAGGGTTTACTCTGCGTCGGGCCCACCCACGCTGGAAACACCCCACATGCTGGCTCATTTCAACCCTGCCCTGCTCTGTATTAGACGCAGCTCAGAGTTGTTTGGGGGCGGGGGGGGGGGGGGGGGGGGGGGGGGGGGGGGGGGGGGGGGGGTGGCTGCAGGCGCCCTTGTGTTCCAGAACACCCTGGGCAGGGGAGCCAGTGTGGGCTGGGAAAGAGCTCTGCCCAGCAGCCGCCACAGGCTTCTTGACACACTGGGGGTCAAAGCGCAGTGCTCCCAGGGGGTCCACGAGGCTCTGCCTCAGTTTCCCCACCACTGACCCCCCCCCCCACCTCATCCCCCAGTCTTGCTCTGCAAATTTCTGGAACATACCAGGCACATGTTTGCCTGGAGGCCTTTGCACTGGCTGTTTCCTCTGCATATGTTCTTCCAGGGACCAGAGGGGTCACCTTCTCAGTGAGACTGCCCCTGACTCAAGTCAAAATGGCGACCCCCCAGGACCCTCCCTCTCACACACACTCCCTCCCCTTCTTATTTTTCTCCACAGCAATCATCACCAGCTAAAACATGTGATTTATTTATTTTGGTTATCTTCTCTGCTTTGCCCCCAGCTGCAAGCTCCCAAGGCCAGGGGTGTGTGTCCGTTTTATCCATTGCTCTAAGTCCAGCACCTGGAAAGTGGGCACTCAATAAACATGTACTGAGTGAGTAGTCGCATGACAAGCTCTTCTAAAACGTAATTGCCTTCGTTATTCTGTGTCTCTTAGGGCCTTTCTGATGGGGTGTAATACAGACGCACTGTCGTGAGGACGGGAGACTGGACTGGACTACCAATTCCTCCTTTTCTACCAGGCCTCGTGGCTGCCCCAGTTTTCCTTACGTGAATAGAGCGGCTGTGGAGGGCTGGGAAATTACTGTGGCCCCTTTTCAAAGGCCACCCACCATATCATGGAATTTAAGGGACAAAGAGATTCCTGTCCCCAAAACAGAACCTTTCTGGGCACTCCTTTGCTCTTTGTAATGGGGTGGAGGTGGTTCCCTGAAACACTGGGGACTCACACAATGTTGTCTACTTTCCCTTCAGTGTCGTAAGGCGACAGCATTTCAGAGCATTAACCCTAGGAGAGAGAAAGGGCTTTCTTGCCTGGTATCCACATGTGAGTCTCAGAGCAGCGTTCTGGTTGGCCGGGTTTGGTCATCCCCATGCCACACACTGTGACCAGCTGGACCTGCATTTTGTGTTCACTGCTGCAGCAGTGTCCCCGGGACCACCTGACAGTGGGAAACAACAGTGCTCCTTCTGGAGGTGGGCTATTCACAAAGCAGGGAGGATGGTGAGGAGATAAAACTGAAGGGAAACCAGTGCATTTACTCCAAAATATGCCTCATTAACATAAATTTTATTTTGAGCTAAAGGCACTTTAAAAAACAGCAGCAGGGGCAAGAAGGGGGTCTGTGACCTGGACTTTATTCCTGAATACAGGTGATAAGCCCTCATATGGAAGAGGTCCTCCTTTGTGCCAGAAGGGATATACCGTTCTTATCACCAGGGATGGAAAGCTGAGACTGAGAAGATTCTGGACAAACAGGCCTTGTCAAAGTAATTCTTATCTTCCATTAATTAGCCTTCAGTTACTTTTCCTTTAGTTACTACTCCAGAGTTGCCTCTCTTGGGTCCACCTGGTAGAAAAGCATTTAGGTTTTGCCATTTCTTTGGGTCTTCATTTCCTTATGAGGGCTCCTGTGTCATATAAAACTTACATTAAATAAATGTGTATGTTTTTCTCCTGCTAATCTGTCCTGTGCCAACTTAATTCTGAGGTCCAGCCAAAACCCCTAAGGAGGTAAAATTGCGCTTCACCTATAAAAATAGCAGTCGTTTGGGACAGAGGTGCCGTATCCAGCCTGATGGCCATGACACAGGGCCTTTCACGTTAAAGATGAACGGTCCTCCCAGCCCTGAAGACAACCTAAGACCCTCACTCTCCCCTTCCCTCTCCTTCCCAGAGATGCTTCAAGCCCCAACTCACAAGTGATCTGAGGACTCACTGATACCATAACGACATTTGTTTATGACTTTGCTAATCCAGATTCAGTTAGCTCACTGGATTCCTCCAGCTAGGTTTGTAGTGTGGAAACAAGTTCAGAGAACTCAGAGAGACTAACTTTGCAGTCATAGGGCTGTCCAATGGCAAGGCAGAGCTCACACTCCGGTCTTCCAGCTCCAAGTCTGTGCTCCTCACACTAAACTACTCTGTTCTCATCCCACAACTCTTGAAATAACGTGCACTTTATTAAGTAAAAGAACTGAAAATATCCTATCGATTTGAACACATATCCAATGACATGGGCATATGCTAAAGATAAGGTTTCTTGCTATTTCAGAATTTGACAAGTCAAGACTTCGATCCTCAAACCAAGAGAATATAATATTTTCACATGTAAGGTAGGAAGAGCTTTCAAACACTTACTGAGACAGCTGTGGAATCGATAGCATTCGGTGTGCAGAGCTGGGCCTCCACCCTCACCCTTGCTTCTGTTCATTTTGCATATCAGTGTGCTGTTCCTGACAATCTCTTACATGTCTCCTGACAAGTAGCCACCAATTCAAATCGGATGGCAATCTTGGGATCCAGCTGTTGCTCCTCCAGCTCCCAAACATCTCCACAAACCCCCCAGGGCACTAAATTACTACCTCAGTCCTCTTCGCTTAACCTCAAACTGGGTCACCCTCTAATCAAGAAAAATTAATGACTAGCAACATATTTTTCTTTTCCTCTTAATTAGAGTAATTCCACCCTGGCAGTAACTCTCACACTGAAACTATGCTAATGACGAAGTTTTAATTCGGAGGAAAGGGACAAGTGATCAAAAGTAACGAGCTCCTAGTACTCCTGCTAGTCAGGAGATCAGACCGGTGGCCGGTGCGTCATGAAGATAATGAGACATCGGCTTCAAGGTTCCACTTTGCCAGCCTCCTTCCCAGGCCCCAAGCGGTAAGTTCACGTGGTCATACATTTTTGCAAACTTTTTAGAAGACACTTTAACCACATTGGTTAAGATTAATCTCTCCTTCCTTCCTTCCTTTTCCTCTGCTGTGCTTCCCCTCAGATGGGGCGGCACTGTGGAATCTGGATAAGGGGCGGTGTGGGATTCGTTTAGTTTGTGTTTAGAGGGCTGTGAGCATGTAGCTGGCAGTCATTTCCATGCACAAGTAAGTCAGTGCTGGCTGTCCTGGTGTTGAAATGGCTTTCATGAGCACTCCTCCCACCCACGGGGCCCACTCACCCGTGGCACAGAGGGGAAGGGCCAGAGGTCGCACGGCAGTCGGTTACCCGTACTGGACAAAGACTTTAACCTCTGGGAGCCTTAATATCTCATCTTTAAAATGAGGATAATCTTGAAGATTATCCTACGCCTATCTTGAAGATTGATGTGACTTATTAAAATAGATTATTGTTGCCCTGCCTGGTGTGGCTCAGTGGATTGAGTGCTGGCCTGCAAACTGTAAGGTCGCAGGTTTGATTCCTGGTCAGAAGAGCACATACCTGGGTTACAGGCCAAGTCCCCCATTAGGGAAGTGCAAGAGGAAACATATCAATGTTTCTCTGATACATTTCTCCCTCCTTCTTTCTCCCTCCCTTCCCCTCTTTCTAAAAATAAATAAATAAAATCTTTTAAAAAATAAAATAGATTATTGTTATTAACACTAACATTACTCTATACCAGGCACAGTGGTGCTAGCTTAATACACATTATCTCAGTTAACTCCAGGCTTAGAGAAATCAGGAAACTCATCAAAGGTCATGTCGTGCAGCTGCTAGATTGAGGATCCAGGAGATGAATGTAAGCAGTCTTGCTACATGTGGGCTCAACCTAGAAGCTCAATATTATCATGAATGGCTAACGCTTTTATGAAAGCAGGCCGAGCTGAGGCCAGGCACTCGCTGGAGACTGACAGCAAACAAGGACAGACAGAGGCCGAGGCTGCAGTCCAAGGAGCAGGACCCACATCACCGGCTGCAAAGACACACCAGCAAAAACAACTACCACTGGCTAAGCATGTTACATACACTTAACGGGATCCTTTTACATCTATTAAATCAGTAAGAGAAGTTGTAAAGTAAAATAATATTCAATGCTGCCATACTTTGCCAGTCCACTGCACTCACTTATTCATGTCAGGTCTATAAATTGTTGCACTCCTGGAAAGCAACTTGACAACATATATCAGGACTCATGAAGATATTCATAGCCTTTCATACAGTAATCCCACTGCTAGAAATGTATTCTGAAGAAATCATTGAAAAGGAACAAATGATCTAGTTACACGAAGATACTCACTGCAGTGTTATTTGTGACACTGAAACTCCAGAAGCCTGTGAAATGACCCAAGGGGGGAACTGACAGGCAAATGATGGCCTTTCCCATTGTTGGAATAACATGGCCTCGTCACAGTGATCCACATGGTCCATGTGAGAACGAGCACATCCCATGTGAGAAAGGGCTTGACAGCAATCACATTATTTTTGCAAGTATGGATCTGTAGAAATAACACCAACCAATTGTCGTAGAGCACAGGTGGCAAACACAAGTCCCGTGCACCAAATTCAGCCCTCCACCGTGTTTCTCCCCAGCAGCAGTGCCAAGCTCCTTGCCCCTAGTTAAGGAATAGTTACATTTGTACAGTCCTAAAATTACATTCGGCCCTTTGAGGGCAACTGCAAGGCTGATGTGGCCCCCAGTGAAAATGAGTTTGACATCCCTGTCTTAGAGTACTGTGAGAGGTCTCATTCTGCTTCCGCCCTCAAGTGTTCTTGATCAGTGAAAGTTGGGGAAAACACGATGCACGAATGAGAGCAGCAGTCAGAGGGGTAAAGAACATTCACACAATTCCAGGCCACAGTTCAGCCTTGGCCCACCAGCCCCACCAGGACTCTGGCCCCTCCACTCCCCCAGCCAGCAGACCTCTGGACAGAGCAGCAGCCAAATTGCTGAGTCACAATTTCCCTAACTGCACTATTGCACTTAAATGCACTATTCACCTGTTTTGGCCAACCTCATGGGGTTTTAGGGACAGGCCATCAGATAATGCTGTTTCACTGCATTTAAGAACATTTTTCTGGTATCAAGCCAAAGACATTTTGCAGAGTCAGGGATACAGCTCAGGCCTTGCATTCCAGATTTGGGGGTAGAACAGGTTTTACAGCTAGTGCCTAAGTTTCCAGTTCAGAGGGTTCACACACAGGGTTCTGGCCACCTCCCATCCAGTTGCAAATCACAAGCCCAAGTTAAGTACTTATTGCAGGAGATGTCTTCTCTGCTCTTGCTCTCACCAGTGCACCCTTCCTGGCATGCTGGCCACCCACCTTCTTCAGGATCAAGAGGACGAATTCCTCAAGCCTCCCTTTTGAACTGCCATTGAAAGAGAAAACCTCATTCTCCTGACCAGGTAGGTACCCTTGCCTTATACCACGGTGGGAGCAGGAAACTCCTTGGAGACAGCTCTGAAGCCACCCAGGAACCCCATCAATGTGAACTGACCCTGCCCCCCCCAAAAAAAAGCCTCATCCCATTTCAGTATTGCCCCCTCTGGAGTCCCCAAAGCTAGTGATAGAGTGAAGACTCTGAGCAGAATGGCCTTCCTGGTTGCTGCCTAACAGACTCTGGCCATCTCAAACATCACCCTCCAGCAGTGGCTGTCACCATCAGCACTCTCAACATTTGAGGACAGGTCATTCTTACCTGTAAGAGGGTGTCCCAGACTTCTGGTCAAGATGGAGGTGTAGGTAAACAAACTTTGCATCCTCGCACAACTACAGCAAAAATTACAACTACACCATCAAACGAATATCACCCAGTAATGTCAGAAAATCGAGCTGTATGGAAGTCCGCCAACCAAGGATTTAAAGAAGGCACATTCATGCAGACAGGTAGGAGGGGCAGAGATGTGGAGAGGTGTGGAGATGCAGAACAGGCAGTCCCACAGCCAGTTGTGGTGGATAAAAATCAGGAAGGATACCTTGGGACCACCCTGCCCAGGGTTCCAGAGCTTCAGGAAGTCCTCATAACTTGGCTATAAAAACCAGTGGGGGTTGGGGCAGCAGAAGAAACTATGGGATTTACAAGAGATGCCTCTTAAAGGGTCCACAACAGATTTAGGATTTACGCAGATCCACTCCCTCTGGGACTTGGCACAAGAGCAGCAGCTGGAAGGGCACCAGTGGCATACAGGGAGAAACTGAAGTAACTGGCATCAGGGCGAGCACCAGGCAACAACTTTCTCCCAGGCAAAACTCCAGAGGCCAGGCAGCAGCACTGCCCTTCTCCAAGCCCTCCCCCACATGGAGCCGCAGAGCAGTGACATAGTTGCTAAACCCTGGGGATTACCTGAGACTCCACCCCATACAATTTACTGGTGTGCTTTTCTACTAAAGGCCACGCTACTAAATCAGGGAGTCAAAGCAGCTCTACCTAATACACCGAAACAAACACAGGAAGGCTGCCAAAATGAGGGGGCAAAGAAATAGGGCCCAAATGAAAGAACAGAACAAAACTCCAGAAAAAGAGCTAAATGAAATGAAGATAGCCAACCTATCAGATGCAGAGTTCAAAACGTTGGTTATCAGGATGCTCCAGGAACTCACTGGATACTTCAACAGTATAGAAAAGACCCAGGCAGAAAGGAAGAGTGGAGGGGATGAAGCTGAGGGTGTCCTGAGTGTTGGGGGGTGTTTAGCAGCATCCCTGGCCTCCACCCACTAGGTGCCAGTAGCACACCTCAACCCAATTCTGACAATCAAAAATGTCTCCAGACATTGCGAAATGTTCCCTGTGGGATGAAGAGCCTCACTGCCTCCTCCACCCCAGTGCAGAAGGATTTTCTCTTCCATCTACATATGCCTGTATTATACATATACTATACATAATATATCCACAATACATAGATATCTCTGTTTGTCCTCGTCACTGCATTCTATGATTGGTTCTCTACCTGTCTCTCTGAGGGCAGACCTTCATTTCCCCGAGGCAGGGTCTGTATCCTGAATGGCGTTACACCCCCAGCACCTAGCACAGGCTGTGATGCTCAGTCAGCCCTTCAGAGGCGAATAGAGAAGACCTGACCCACAGCTGTATAACGCTGTCTTCTCTCCCAAACTGGGTGCGAAGGAGAAGTGGACAGTGTGTGCATTTACTGAGGAGAGAGGGGAAAAACTGGACTTTATTCTTTTTGCTGACAGAGATGTTTAAGAAAGTTTGGAGTTGTGTTGGGGATTACTTTCAATAAGTTTTTGGGTTGAATCTTGCTAAACCGTACCCATGGGGACTGAGCTCACTAATTCCAAAAGACAAGAAGGAATATTCTCAAAGCCTAAAGGCATTGATTTACAATTGGCGAGACTCTCCCCAAATCTCATCTGAGGTTACTTACAATAAGATGTCCCGTGAGTCCCCAGTGAATAGACTAGCAGTAAAAATGTGCTCAACCCAGAGCATGAGGGATTTGGGTGAGTCACTGGGTAGAGGCCACTGTAATCAGGGACATTAGACACTGGTGTTCAGAGCTAGGTTCCCAAAAGATGGATTCTGAGTTGCTTCAAATGCTCTTGAGAAGAAAACAAATGAGAAAAGTGGATTTACTTCCTGTTGGATAAGCAATACCCTTCCCTCCAGCAAATTCTTTGCAAATAACCTTGATGTAGAACACCTCTGAAATTGACCTTCCAATAGATAAATGGAGCCTTTGAGGAATTTTCTTAAGATTTTTAAATGAGCTTGGAGAGTTTGTAGAAAGTATCTCTGCCCCACCCTCGCTGGATGAGCGAGCGTGTGTGGACCGCATTTCTCTTTCAGAGGAGTGGGTGGTTTCCGGGGGACCAGAGCCATCAGTGGGTGAAACAGCCATGCCTTCCCCAGTGTCCCTCACACCCTTGGAGGCCCACACACCCTCCCACCAAGCTCCAAGGCAGTCGAACACCCAGGCCCAGCCCCATCCTACTCTGACCTGGCAAACAAGTGTCTACACAGACCCGCTGGCCCCAAAGCTTCCTGGCTCTCTTCTCCAGTACAGTTGAACACCTTCAAGTGGGGAGTGGGAACAAGCAGGGGGTGGGGCCTGGGCTATGTCCAAGAACTCCCAGGAGCCCCGTTATGTTCAACCTGCCTGTAAAGGTAACAGCCCACATTGACAGCAAGGGCCCTCAGTTCCCAAATAAATACCTTCCCCAGTTCACTGAATTTGGAAATCCCCCATGAGAGCCAAGGCTCACAGTCAACATCAGGGAGATGTAGCAAATCGCCCATAGCACACTCACTGTAAAATGCAAGCCACTCCTCACGGAGATCAGCTGCCCCCCCCCCTTCACCTCCCTTTCTCAGGGAAGTTTCCTTCTTCTGTTTCAGGCTGGAGGTTAAATGCCACCCCTCAGAAAGATCTTCCCTGTCCATTCTGTCTTTAGTGCCTCTGGGAAATCACGATTGTATCTCCCTCTGAATGTCCTTCCATGATCCTCCTCTATGCTGGGGTCACGTCTCTGGTGTGAGTATCTATCTCTCTGATCAAATTCATTCATCCATTCATTCATTCACCAGTAAAGATTCTTTCCCAGATAGGTGTTGACCAGCAGTTAGAAGGCCGTAGGACAGTGTGGTATGCCAACACCAGGTGCGCTGCGCTCAATTCTCCTGGTTTTATGTCACGACAGGTAAGTGACTGAGCATGTGCTTCCCATTTATAATATAGCCTGTAGCTAATGCAGGAATATGGCACTCTCAGCATGGTTGGACCTTGTGCTAGAGCCGTAATCATAAATCCCCAGGTAACATGGCTTGCTGACAGCAGTTGTTGCAACCAAATGATAAGGCTAGAATGTCAGGGGAAATTCCAGGAACACTGTAGAACATGGGTGAGAGCCCACCAGTCTGAGAAAGCCCAGTTTTGGGGACTCTGCAAAGCTGTGAGACCTCCACCAGGACAGGCCAGTAACCCACATCGTCTGAGTGCCTCTCTCATGCAGGGGCCCAACCTGGCATCAGCCGTACCTTTTGCTGAGACCTCTGTCCTCTAAGCTCAAAGATATAAAGTGAGATTTGTCCCAGACATAACTAAGTGTCCATTCTCAAAGCCAGACTTCTGTTAAACTAATCCATAGAGAAGGAACAATGGAAAGAAAACCGGTGACAGTAAAGGGGGAAAGTCACCAAAAAGTTCTTGAAAAGGTTAGAAGACAAACTTGACCAGATTTGCCTGTGGCCGAGGACAGGACCTGTACCCAGTGCTGCCCAGGAGCTGAGGAGCAACAACAAAAACAAACAAACAAACAAAAACTGGAACTCTGCTTTGCCATCCCCACTTCGCTGCTTCACGCTCACGTGTAGCACTCTGTCCCGCCCCTGGATTAACATGCAGGAAGCCTGGTCCCCCTGAAACATGTGTAAAACCACAATGTAACCTGGAAATTGAAGAAGAGGGCTCAATAAATCAATGGGAGGCAGCCCCTAAGTCATGACTCATGCACCCAAGTCCAAATGCCTGCAGCGACCCTCCCACCTCAGAGGATATGTTAAGCCAGCCAAACATGACCGGCTGTCTAATTCAGCAGCCGCCTAGAACAGTCACAACCATGCCTCCAACGTGAGAACTCTTTCCAGCAAATCTCCAGCCCCTTAGATTTACGCCCATGAATATGAAGCTCAACAGTTTTCATCAATTTTCAGAAGTGTCCTCGTTTGTACAACCCTGAGAGTAAGTTCTGTTTGGGTGATCATCTCTTTGAGCCCCTAAACCCCACCTCTGGTTTTCAGCCTCAGACAAGTGAAAGAAGAAAACTAAATTGCCCGATCTCAACTCCCAGACATGTTGGCAACTTTGGGCTGAGGGCTTCCAATGGATTCCAATTTGCCTTCCCCGAAACATCCGAGGTCTGTGGAAGGTTTCTGGAGGATAAACTGAACAAGCCACAAGCTCCAGGGAACACCACTCAGCGGGGTCTCCCCAAGAAGTTTCAAAAATGGTGATGTCAGATCCTATTAAAGAGCACAGGGATCTTATTCTTTCTTTACTTTTTTTTCTTTAATGCAGATTGGTATGCAACATCCCTCAGGTGTATCTAACCAACAGCAAATATCCAAAAGGCACTTTAAATCTAGTAAGACTGAACTAGATTTGCTTGCAGGAAAATAACAGTGGCCTTTAAATTTAACACATTAACATCTGAGCCTTTCCAACCTCAAATGTGTGTGAAATGTCAACAAAAATATAAACAAGAAAACATCTAGGCAAAAAAAACACAGAAACCAGTGAGGCGGCTCCAGGGGGTTTTGTTGAAAATTAGCATTATCTCTGCCCACACTTCCAACATAATAACATTTTATTTCTACTTGAGACTTTGACCCTAAACTCCACATGCAAAGGGAACTATTTTCCTAAACTAATTAGTCCTAAGTAACCTCCAATCAAAGCAACATATGGCTTATTCTCCCTGTATCCCTAAAATATTTAACCAAGGCCCAGATTTTAACTTACTGATGCAAGAGTAGGCCATCTTACACCTGTTCTGTGTAACAAATTACCCCAAAAGGTATGGATTAAAACAGCCATTTTCCTTTGTTTATGATTTTGTGGCTCCTGAACTGGGGAAGGGATGGCCCGGGTGGCTCTCACTTGGGACCGTGCATGCAGTTGTGAAGGGAGGTGGGGCTGCCTCACCTCGGAAGTCATACTGCGTTATTTCCACTGCACTCTATTCGTTACAAGAGAATCGCTGAGATTCAAGGGGAGAGGACTTTGTCCCACTTCTCAATATAAGGAGCGTCACAGAGTTGGTGACAAGTTTTTAAACCTGCCACTGTGCCACCAGAAGACATTACCCCAACGACGAAGGCAGAGCTGGCCTAGGCCACACCTCCCTCAGACGATGTCATCCTTCTTCACACATACTGTCCTCTAGAGCCATCTTCGGGCTGTCCCCTGGCCATCCAGGCCACGGCTCCTTTCCTCCATAACTCAGCCACAGGCATCCCTCATCCCTGCCCCGGCCTCAGCTCAGGAAAGACTGTGCCAGCCAGCGCCACGCTGCATGTCTGTGCAGGCTGCACACCAGCCGAGGTGTGTGCACTTGCAGAATCTCGCAGCTTGCTCGAGGCTCTGCCTACCCAGAGAGGCTGTTTTGCCAAATTTTCACCAAAGGACTGAATAGGTGAGTAGCCCTGAGTGCTCAGCTCTGTCTCAGAGACTTCCAGGTCCCACTGCCACATAATCTCCAGTTTCTTGCCTTCCTGTCAAAGCCATGTGAATGATGAGAGGAAGGGGAGGGAGGGGTGCTGCCCAGCTGTGGGCAGAGATGCCATAGAATGTATTATAAAAAGCACTGGCGGAGAGCAGGCGGGCAGGCCCCCTCTGACTCAGGGGGTCGGGAAGGGCTCCCTGCAAAGATAGCCTTCGAGTGTTCTGTGAGGACACCCACGACCTCAAGAGGAGGGAGGAGGAGACATGCCCTGCAAAGGGAATGAAAGTATGAAAACATAAAAGGGAAGATATAATCAAGTAATGGTCTAGAGATACCTTTTGTAGGAGCAGAGATTATTAGCACAGGGAAGAGGGGGAAATTAGGCAAGAAGAAAGGAGGACAAGGGTCCTCTCCTAAGGGGGACCCTCTCCAGAGGGGGCACAATGCCTGCCAGTGTCCACCTAGATTCTCTCAGATCTCCCTTAGGTTCCCCAGGACACGCATCCCCCCAC
Source organism: Tonatia bakeri (assembly GCA_004024845.1). Lineage (NCBI taxonomy): Eukaryota > Metazoa > Chordata > Mammalia > Chiroptera > Phyllostomidae > Tonatia > Tonatia bakeri. Next base: position 25,709 of record PVIA01002555.1, read on the forward strand.
CAGCTTCCATGGGTCTTGCTTGGCCCCATCGCAGACAGATGGATGTCCGTGGGTGACTAGAGGCACTTTGGCCACACACTTGGAGCTCTGAAAGAACCTGGGATTTTACAGGGGGAGCCAAGGCTCACCCTGAGAAGACACATGACCTTTCACCCCTACTTAGCTTCCCTTCCTCCCCATCCTGCTACCCCCACACCCTTACCTATTTTCCTGGGAAAACATCCTTAACACTCACTTTCTGTGAATCCTTTTCTCAGGACCAGCAGCCCAACTTGGTACAACAGTTAACTGCCAGTGAGCCTTCCTGGTTTGCTTTTAACCTAACTATGCCCAAGTAACCTCAAGGCAGCCTAAGGCTGACCCTCACTATTCCTCCTACCTCTACCCCCTACCCCAACCCCCAGAAAAGCAATACTCAGACTTACCTCACTGCAGCAAGAACACCCAGAAGCGTTGACACAATCCCATTATGGTGAAACTCAGCCCTAATACTGAAACTAGACCCTAATAGTTTTTTTTCCTTAGTTTTTTTCTTTTACCTTTCAGGAGGTAATAGCAGGCCTCCTCACGGCACCCAGGAGACCACCGGAACGAGTCCCACTGGGCTTACACAGGTGCGGAAAGCCAGTAAATTAACTCCGAGGAACCACCGCAGGGAGCCCAAAGCCTTTGTGTGCAGACCCAGACCTCACAGCAGTGTCTGCTGCAGGGGGGCCTGGATCTCACCTAGTCGGACCCTGACAGCTTGGGATTCCTCCATGCTGCCTCTCCCCTTTCCCGTACCTTAGATGTCATAGTTCCAAGATGGTCCAGTCAAGAGTCCCAAATTGGAATTAAGAAATATGTGTCATTTCTTCTTAACTTTATCCTTTAAATTTGCTTTAAGTCTTTATTCCAGGAGACTGATCTCCTCATTCAGCTGGCCTGCTGAGTTAACGTTTTTCTCTGCAGAAACCCGTTGTCTCAGACTTTGGCGTCTCCGTGGGTGACAGGCGATAGACCCGCCAACTCTCAGGTCGGGAGCAGTGGCACGTCAGAACTAGAGTGGCTTTTCATGGCGAGCGTCCCCTGCACTCTGGAGCCCCACTGAACCTCGGCAGCCACGGAGGAGAGAAGCACCTTCACCTGGAGTAATATTCAAAACACTTAACAGCACAGCGTGGCTTCCAATCAGTTAGAACGGACAACAGCTGCAAATAACTGGTGTCCCAGGGTTCTCGAGTTCTGGGTCATAAAGATAGCCGTCTGTCACCTGTAGGTTACTCGAGCTCGAAGATGGCATCTTCCGTGTCCTTGCCACTTCCCCAAGGCCAGATTAAAACCACCCCAAGTCTGTCATCTATTGTCTGAGTGCCCTGGGGGTGAGTCCGTGAAAAGGAGGAAGAATAAAGACAGAAAATGAAGGCTACAGGGTAGACACAAGAAGAAATAAGAATAGAGATGAGTTACAAGAGGAATGGATGAAAGATAACAGAATGCAAGTTGTGGAGGGAACCGCTCACGCCCACTGCATCAGAGAACGCTACAAGCAGACACTTCCTGGGACTTTTCACCAGGACCCCAAAACTGCGCACACAGCTGCGTCCCACTAGTCACAGCACCCGGACGGTTTGAGAGTCCTCTTACGATCATCACACTCAGGGAGTGGCAGAAAAAACCTCTCTTAAACTCCAGGTTGTTTTAAATATCAATCTGAACTCATTTATATTCTCAGCTTTGACGGGTCAAGGGCCAGGGAAAAAAGTCTGCCACTCTAACTTGCATCCCAAGAGTGTGCTAAATTCTCGTGAATGGTAATTAGCACCCAGCGTCTTTACTCTGCCCAGCCCGTATTTTCAAATCAATTGCTCAGCATTAGTGATTCTGCTGGGGTTGATTTAATAGTCTAATATGAAGTCTCAGCCCCTCTGTACAGGTTAATTACATGTGGTCTTATACATTCTAATTTAAAATACTGCCTTTGCAATTATCATCAGCACTAAAATGGAGCACTAGTAATGAAGCCGGGCTTGAATTTTTTTCCAGAAGTAATGAATTGAAAAACAGAAGTGACTTTTAATTTCTCCGGCACTTACCACGTCAATCTCTCCTCTGCGGGAAATATAAATCAGGGTCTCCTCCTTGTTTCAGGTTGCTATGAAAACAGGCAAGATTGCCTTCAACAAAGTAGGGGCCTTTGATTTTGAAACAGCCCAGACTAGCCTAGCTGGGTTTTGGCCAACCAGAAGGGCCACTCCCCTACCCCACCTTCTCCCCCATTTAGGTATGGATTTATGAGCAAATTTCTATACTTGACAAATACATAGCATTTACTATGTGGCAGATATTGTCCTAGAGCTTTATAAATAGTAACAACCTCATTAGGTACCGTATTAGTTATGTAACAAATTACTCCAAAATGTATCCACTTAAGACAATAAACATTTACTATCTCATAGTTTCCATGAGTCAGGGTGTGGGGAGAAGCTTAGCTGGGTGGTTCTGGCTCAGGGTGTCTCACAAGGATCACCCCATTGGTCAGAGCTGTCCCTAGTGGACCCACTTCCGAGTTCACTCATGTGGTTCTTGGCAGGCCTCAGTGTCTCCCCAAGTGGGCCTCGCTACAGACTGCTTGAGTGTTCTCGCTTCGTGACACCCAGTTCCCCCAGAGCAAGTGATCTGATGGAGGTAGCAGAGAGAGACACAGCAGAGACAGAGAAGAAAGACAGGGAACTAAGTTGAAGCCGCAGTATCTTTTGTAACGTCACTTCCGGTATATTCTCCTGGTCTCACAGACAACCCTGGTACAATGTAGGAGACTTCTATACAACAGTGTGAATACTAATAGGTGGGAACCACTGGGGGCTGGCTGGACCCTCACAAGTAGGTATTATTATTATTTCTGATTTGCAGTTGAGGCCATGGAGACATAGGTAGGGGGCGCCACTAGCCTGAGATCACTGGGAATAAATGGCATGGTCAAGATTTGGACCTGGCGGGTCCTATTGGCTCTGGAATCCAAGCTCTGAACAACTACTCACACACAGTCGGCTCCATGTAAGGACACTGCTCGTCTAAAACCTGTCATTAATCACTCACCCTTCCCTCCCACGGGCACCCCACCCGCTCCCCGCAGGAGTCCCTGCTACTGTTACAGTCTACAGGGGCTTCCTCCCCACCTTCTGGGTTCATTTTGCCCACCGCCTGAGGAAAGATGTCTTTAAATACCAGAGATCAGTGAAAAGGAAAGAAATTTATTATTCATTTGAAATAACACAAGCTAAAGTTCCCCACAAATGCATACAGTCCTCCCAGCACCCTCCACATGGCAAAAGGGAATACTTCCAAAGCCTCATGGTCTTCACTCTCACCGAAGCCTCATGGTCCCAACCAAGACACCAGAGCTGTGTGATCCTAAACAGACACGTGGTCCCAAAAAGAGAGATGCCCAATGGCTGCTGTGCCTCCGTTTAAATCCCAGTGCCAATCTTCCTCTGCAGCCCCATTTCCGGCTCCTCTCACAACTGGCCATAGCTGCCTGCTTTCTGGGCAGGTGTGGCCCTGTGGTGTGGAGCCAATTATCTCCGAGTTCTTCTGGACCCTATTACAAATCCCTATTTGGGGCTCCCCTCTGGGCTGCACCCTGTTACACCACCAGCTCTAGTTTCAGATCACACTGGTGCACCTCTGGCACCGACAATCACACCCGACCACAGGCCTGGGTCTGAGCAGCACTGGGCGTCAGGGGTCTCTCTGTTGGACTGCAAAGGGACTTTGCTAACCAGAGTTCTAGGCACTTCACGTATATTATTTTATTTTCTTCTCCATGTCTTATAAATACGATCATGATAACCACAGAAGAGATCATAAGCTTACTATGTGCCAGGCTGTACACTAAGTGCCTCACATCTATTAATTCTTTGCATCCTCACACAAACCCATGCAGTAAATTTGATTATTGTTCCCACATTACAAATAAAGAGCCTGAAGCTCAGAAAGGCTCAATGATTGGCCCAAGGTTACACAAAGCCGGGATTCACACCTGAACATGTTTCACTACAATGACCGTCCTATCTCCATCTGGACGAGCAGTGACAGGGACAGGGACAGGGACGAGGTCCTCCATTTTTTTGCAGAGCAGCTGGGTGCTGCCCCCAAGCTGCCGAGGGGCCTGACCGTTCACATCCAAATGGTCCATCAGAGGATTTTTCTAAACAAAGACAATTCCTTCTCTAGAAGGGATTCTAGGGCCAGGTGTTAAGATGCCTTTTTTTCTTTTTTAACTTTTCTCCACTAGCAGATAAAACAATATATCAGGGGGTTAGCAGCCTTCTTAAAGGACAAGATAATAAATATTTCCCACTTTCCTTCTGGGCCATATGGCCTCTATCACAACCCAGCTCTGCAATTGCAGCAAAAGCACCCGGAAACAATATGCCTATTAATGAGCGTGGCTGTGTTCCAATAAAGCTTTATTTGTGGACATGAAAATATGAATTTCATAAAATTGTCTAAAGTCATGAAATACTATTTTAAAAAATTTTAAGCATTTAACGATGTAATAGCCATTTTTAGTCCACAGGCCCCTCAGAAACAGATGGCCACAGTTTGCTGACCTCCACAGTATCGACAGAGGGAGTCGGAAATTCTCCCAATAAGTTGAGTGATGTGGACTTTATCAAATCAACCTAAAGCCAATTCCTGAGAAACATACTGTCTGGGGATTGTTTTGAACGTAAACTCGCAGGGATAGTCAAGTGGATGAAGTGATTTCCCACTTTCCACACACTTCCTGAAAGACTGGCTGGGAAAACCAGCGGGGGTGTGAAGTGCGCTCCCCGAAATGCGCCTTTGTGACGAGGACTTAGACTTCCGCCGTATCTCTCCTGTTTGACCAGGACAGGGGCCGAGCCCTGTTCACCTGTGTGTCCCCACACGGACCTGTCCGGGCCTCTCCCTGAACCTTAAACACACCCGGGGCCGTGTTGTCCAAGCCAGAGAGAGGAATCCAAGGTCTAGCAAGGATTTTTTTCCTTATCTTGTGGGTTCTTTTATGTGAAAAGTTTAACAAGGATATAGAAATCAATTTACATGTAAATACTTAATAAAGCATCTTATTTTAAAAGAAAAAAATTATATGAAATGCGAGTCCATCCTGGAAAAGTCTGGACATAGAACCATGTGAATATGGCAGGTTTTCAATAGCATTGAATTAACAAAGAAAGAAGGGAGGGAGATACAGAAGGCAACGAGAAAAGGAAGGACAGAAGGAAGAGGCAGAATATAGACTATTTCCCACCAGAGTCTTCCCTGATGCGTCCAGTAACTTATTTAATGGAGAGCTGCTGTCCAATGAAGCACAAGTCAATGGTTCGCCCCAAGTCGTTGCTGAGTAATGGCTATGTTCCAGAAATACCATCTTCACTTTCTCTTCAACTACCTTTTATAACAATAAGGTAGATTATTTATTATTTATGTATATGTCTAGAACAGCATCTTTTAGAATTAGGAAGAATATAAGCACATCAAAATTATGTTCCCTCTTTCCATTCAATGCACTAAACTGCCACAGGAACACAAGATAAGATAACCAGGCTTCCCACAATACACAGTACAAGTTTCCGTAACAATGGGACCAACCCCACTAGACCCTGGCTTTTGGAGGGCAGGGACTGTCTTATTCATTTGGGTACCTTGGGGATCTGGCAGTAGAAGGCATTTAATAAATGTTTGTTCAGTGAATGAAAAGTAAATGAGGTAAATGTTTCACCTTTAGAGAACTAAAACCTATTTTCTAACAACACAACAGGACTTGAACAAGGCGAGTGTTCCTGGGAGACAAGAAACCCCTGGGAGAATGGAGCAGCAGAAAACAAAGATGAGTGTGGCAAGTGTCGGGGGGGTGAAACTGGAGAGGACTCCTGGGCATAGAATGAATGCTCCCAGTAAGAGATGCTTTGACAATAATCCAACTAAATTCACCTCTTTGCCGAAAATGAGGGGGAAAAAACTAAATTTTTCCAGGCTTAAACATGCCTCAGTTAAATTCGACATTTTCCAGGATAAGGAGAAAAGCAAGGGAGTAGAAATACTATTATCATATCAAAATTGGAGCCACTGTCAAATTCAGGTTTTTATTTTACAAAGAAAATTGAACCAGGCCACCAACATTAAAAATAATAATAATCACTGTTTCTAAGAGTGGGGTCTAGGTTGTTCCTGCAGCTAATAATCAACTCACTTCCGGCAGAATAATCTGATGCTCTTCTTACTTCTGACTTTGAGTCTCAGTCAGTTGTCACGAATCCAAAATGGAATTGTCTTTAGCTTCTTTGGGTGTAGAAATCAGTGTAATTTTCCAATCAGATCGCCCACAGGATGGGAAAGTATTAGGGAGGAGACTCACTCCCTCTGTAGTTGTTTGTCTGAGCGCTAGGGGGAATCCTCAGCTCGCTCAAGCCAGATGCTCACCCTGGCAGATGGGGTGAGCTGAGACGAATTATTTCCTCCTTCTCATGCTACCTACCCCATGGTGTAGTTAAGAGATATGGCCAAGACTGGCCAGCTGCTCTTCAAATCCATTTCCTCTTCTTCCAGCCAGACTACAGACTAGCATCCTTTGCATTAGGTGTGCCTCTGTGACTGGGTTCTAACCAATGGTATATGAGTGGAAGTGGTGTACGCCACTTCCAAAAGTAGCCTATAAAACCATTTACTTGTATTTCTCCATGCTTCCCCCTCTACCATCTTTTTTGTAGACAGACACAGTGACCTTGGAAGCCATGTGCTGAAAATGGCAGAGCCACAAGATGGGAAAGGCCTGGGCTCCTGACGACTCCTTGGACGACAGCCACCTGCCAATCGTGAATACTGTCTTAGATATTATATTCGTTTACTAGGGCTGCTGTAACAAAGTACCATATCACAAACTGGGTGGCTTAAATAACAGAATTGATTGTCTCATAGTTCTGGAAGCTAGAGGTTCAAGATCAAGGTCTGGGAAGAATTGGTTTCTTCTGAGGCCTCCCTCCTTGGCTTGTAGAGGTCATATTGTTTTGACACCAGTCATATTAGATTAGTGATCTTATTTTAACTTAATTTCCCTAATGACCTCATTTTAACTCAATTACCTCCTTGAAGGCCTTATCTCCAAATTCATTCACATTCTGAGGCATTGGTGGGATTAGGACTTCGACATATGAATGAGGGGCCCATAATTCAACCCATAGCACAGGGTCAAGCCCAATATCAATGAGACGGGGAGGGAGACTCCATGCACCATAGCAAAAGTAGGGAAAGTAGCAAGAACCGTGGGCAAAATAACATTAACCTGCCACGGAGACAAGGATGATCCACTGTGGTAAGTTCCAAGATGGAAGCAGAACACACAATCCAAAAATATCTGTCATTCAAACCTCTCCCAAATGTGACCCCTGATGACCTGTCCTTCCTGTCAGCTTCATTCTACAACAGCATTGAACTCCAGTACAAAGGCCCAGTGAGAAGTACACATGATGTAGCAGAAAGAGATACAGCAGGATCCCTAAGTTACTTTCTACACAATACCCTGGTTTCTCTTCTAATGCGAGCCAAAAGCCATCTGTGTGATCTGGGACAATCATATTTCTCTCAGGATCTATAATTTCATTTCTAACATGATGAAATGGACTCCAAGGTCCTTAAGATTTTTTGACCCCATTTTTTTCTTTGTGATGTGTGTCCCACAGAACATTAATCCTAAGAGATATCGTGCAAATAAATGTTTCCATGAGCAAATCCACTTGGAAAATGCTGCATACATAGTCTTTTCCTAGAATACCAAAGGTTCTGAAAAGTCCTGCAATCTGCAATTTCTTTAAAAAAAAAAAAACACTGTTTTACTTCCACAGTTTCCCCCAACGTATTTGGTCTAAGAATTTCTCTTTCTGTTCCTTGTAACACGGCCCAGAACCAATGAATTAATTCCTTAAGTACATACAAATTGGAGAGTTAGATTTTTTTTAAATGCCTATGTCCTGTCTCTCCTCTCTGCTCCCAGAGAACAGGGTGCTCTGTGAACTCTTGCCTCTAAGCCAGGAAGTCCCACAGACAAGACGTGGTCCCCCCCTCACGGGCCCCACACGCCACAGCCCGATCTCTGCTTCCTCTACAAGCTCCACACACAGGACACCAAAACCACGAGGCGTCACGTGCCGCATGGGCACATGGGGGCTCTGCCTCATTCCCAGTGTTACTCAAGACTTTCGCACCTTCCTTTTGGTGGATTCACGCCAGTCTGTAGCACATTTTCAAACTGTTCTTAGTAATGGCCTGACTCTGCCCTTCGTGGGGGAGATTCGGGTTTGGAAAGAATGAATGTCTACTGGAGCCAAGTTTGGTGAATGACTTGGGAGACGAAGCTGAGAAATACTGTTCTGTAGCAGACGTGGAGAATCCAGTTCATCTCATCTTTCCATCAGGCCCACTCTCATCTGGCCCCCAGGTCTCTGGAACAAGTATCGTCCCTCCAAATATAATCTCGCATGTTTGCCGGAATCTCCACACACCACATACCCGAGCAATCTGTGGCTCCCCTGAATGGGGAACAATCACATCCGCTTATTTGATTTGTTCCTTTATTTGGCCCCTCATCTGAACAGAAATTCACAATGCAGCATGTCTTGCATTGTGAGTTCTCATGAGGCCATTCATGTTTCTGTTGCCAGCTGTTGTTTGGATTTCAGAAGACTGTCCCCAACTGCACATCTGCATCTTGAATTGAGCCGAGACCATTCTGAGGCCTCCCTTTCTTCCCCTCTGCTCTGATACCCTGCACAGGATAGCCCTGCCTCTCTCTGGCTTTGATCCCAAGGTAAGGACTGATTTGTTTTTTAACACGATTCCTGTTATTCAGTAGTCAGTGCACGCTTTTTCTTTCCTTCAAATAACGTTTAATTGCTTTAACATAACTTTTAAAGGAGGCAAAGGAGTGGTCTTATCCTCAAAGCTGGTCTCTCAGCGTTGCCGAGACTTGTGCTCACTTTTAACAACCAGAGCACGAGACAAAAGAAAGGAGTTTGACACCACCGTCTCTGAGAGCAGTTTACCTGTGACGATACAGCCAGACATGGGCAGAGCTCGAAGGTAATGTAGAGGCCACTGAGGCTGGGTGGATTCTAAATCCCTTTAGCGCTGGAGGTCATTTCAGATAGACCTTCCAGAACCCAGGATATTAAACAAAAGCAAGGAGGGCTTCTCAAGATCACTTAAATCTTCAGATCGGCTTTAAATGCCTCGTTGTTTACACATCTGAGGCAGAGAGACCCAGCTGGTA
>PVIA01002555.1:40000-57779 GCA_004024845.1 Tonatia bakeri
TATTATGTGTCAACCACCCCAAGTCATATGTCCCCCCTTTACCTAACTCTTTCCCTCTTGTAATCACCATACTGTTGTCTGTGTCTATGAGATATTTTTCTTTGCCCAATTTGCCCAATATTTTTGTTGCTTAATCCCTTCACCTTTTTCACCTAGCCCCCGAGTCCCTCCCCTCTGACAGCTGTCAGTCTGTTCTCTGCATCTATGACTCTGTTTCTATTTTGTTAGTTTATTTTGTTCATTAGATTCCACATTTAAGTGAAATCACATGGCACTTGTCTTTCTCTGACTGGCTTATTTCACTTAACATAATGCTCTCCAGGTCCACCCATGCTGTCACAAAAGGCAATGAATTAAAATTAATATCATTTGTTAATGGAGTGAAGAGCCATTCATCATTTTATTAGGAGTAATTCTTAAGGCCATGTGGAACCTTTTCCAATGGAGCAAATCTATTCTGTTTAGAATATTAAGATTTTGATTTTTAAAAAACGCAGAAAATAGGGTTACCCAAGTAAATTTTTCTCTTATTAAACATAAGTAGTCACCGGTCAGTATGACAAACTAGACATGTTCCTGTAAAGTAAGTATGCAAATGTTGACAAAATTATACCTTCCTTTCTCCCTTTCTTTCTCCCTTTCTTCCCTCCTTTCTTCCTCTCTTCCTTTTCACTCATTTATCTAACAAATGTTTATTGAGTGCCAAGCACCATGCTTGGCATAGAGATACAATAGTGAACAAAAACAAAGATTGTCCTGCCTTTTTTACTCTAACATTGTAAAGGAAACAGACATTAACCAAGTAATTATGCTCACAAGTGTAAAATCACAACTGTGAAAGATGATAAGCATGTGCCGGGAGGGTATCCTGGAGCATGCAATGAGAGGACCAGAAAGCTAGAGGACTGCAAACCAGGCCTGAGGAAGGACATGATGAGGGGCACGGCTGAAAACGCAGGCAAGGGGCATGTAAGCCACAGCTGGAGTGTTTTTTCCCCCCTAAGAACCACGGAAAGCCATCAAAACGTTTAAAGGGGGAAGACGGCAGGGTCAGATTTGAATTGTGAGATCACTCTGGCCACAGTGTGGCTTCTGATTGGGAGGGTAGAAGGCAGAGTGGATGTGCAGACCCACTTAGGTATGTTTGCAGTGGTCCAGGTACAAATGATAGAAGCCAGAGAAAGGGGAGGGCAGATATTGGCAGAGTGCTTGTAGTGGGGCTAGGGCGGGTGGAGGTGAGAGGAAAGGAGGGTTGGGCTCAAGAGATATTTTAAAACTCTGCAGGACCGAGGAGTGAATTAGAAGGGGACAGTGGTGAAGACAAGCACAGAGTCAACGGATGGCTCTTGGGTTTCTGGTTTACAGAACTGGGTGGGTGGTGATGCCATTCGCTAGGTTTGGTTTTTGTTTTGGGGTTTTTTTTTTAATGCTGCAGGAGACCCAATTAAAAAGGGAAGGTCTGGATCTCTGGGTAACAGATCCATGCAAGCCCTTTTCTAGCCGTAGCATCCCAGTACAAACCATGGCTAAAGGGGGGAGACGAATGGGGTTAGAAGAGAATAGTTAGTGTGGCCACCTTTATTTGATCAAGTTCCCATGTGCCCTTCCCCCAAGAATATTAGCACCAGAAAGAATTTGGGAAAGTATGACTGTACCCCCTCTCTTGACAGGTAAATGGGGAGACCTTTGCCCAAGGTCACCAAACAAATGACTGTGAACCCCAGAATAAACTAAAGGGTACCTTGAAGAGGACCTTGGGCAGCAGCTAGTCACTCTGCAAACATGGCCCTGACACCTGGGTGCCTAGCACCTTGCCAGGTGCCATGATCAAAGATGAGTGAGACCCAGAGAAGAAAGACATTTTAACAGGAAATGCTAACCTGGTTTGGTAAGTGTTGTGATGGAGGAGACATGGGAGGTGACAGGTGTTCACAAGAACAATGACGAACCCCAGGAAACAGGAGTCAGGGATGAGCACCCAAGGTCACACCTGAGCTAAGTTTTAAAGAATGATGGGGGTGGCTTAAGTGTTTCCAGAGGGAGGCAACAGCAGAGCAGCAAGATAGAAGGTTGGACCCTTGATGCTCCTCCTTCTCCTTCTCCTCCCCCACCTCCAACACCCTTCCTAGCATAAGTATCCTCAAGGAGTTCAGGATTTTGGAAAATGAAGCAGGAAAAGCATTATCTTCTCTGTGGACAGCAACCACTTCCTGCCCTAAGGAAACTTAGGATTCCTGGAGTTGAGCAGGGTCTGGTGACCTTCCTCAGCGGCGGGCGTGGGGTGGGAGTTGTAGCACTGGGAAAACATAGCAAGAATATAACACCTCTGAACATCTCAACACATAATCCTGCCACAAATGTTCTAAGTGACTGCATATGGAGAATGTATTGAAGAAAAATAGGGGAACTCTTTAGGAGATAGAGAGAGCTTCTGACACATGTTGGAGGCCCAGATTAGAGAATTTAAGCATTTTTCAGTGGGTATGAGTAGATATTTAACAGGCCTGCAACATCAAATCATTCCACTTAATTTGCCTCCCTTCCTCTACCCCAGAGAGCTAGACCTACCCAAAAAGGCCACCAAATTAGAAAAGAATAAATTGGGAAGGCTGAGGATGACCCACTACACACAACTCACACTCCCTACACCTCTTACAAACAAACACACTCATTTAGGGAGCTTAACGAGGGCACGCATCCCACCCCATCTTTCCCCAAAGCCTTCGTTGTCAACAGACATTAAACGTCCGCCACTGCCCAGCCACTTCATTCCCTCCTTTCTTCTCTCCCTATGGTCTCGCCCGCAATGAGGAATGAATGGTTAAGCTCTCCTCCCCATGAAACAATGTAGGCCCTGTAGCAGATTAGGAGTGACCGTGTGGGAGAATTGCTTTGGGAGTTAGCACCAGCCCATCCACAGAGCTGACAAAAAGCACCAGTGCCTTGCAGATCCCTGGCATGCAGGATGGATTTGACCCAGGACACGGCACCAGGATTCTTTGGGGACTGATCACCTTATCCTTCCCACCCTTGGCTTCCAGGAGCCCCCTCAGGAGTCCAGTCTCAAATGCAGTTTATGCGGTTCTCCCTTTGCAGACACAAGGCATAAATGAGTTTCTCGAGACTGAGCTGTTGAGGCCGCTACAAGCATTCCTGGGACAGAATACCCCAGGGCCCAGCAATCAGTGCCCTCCCCAGGGCTGGGCCTGGCCGTCAGCGGGCTCAAGTGTAATTTAGAGCTGCGCTTATTACAGGCTCAGACCGTGTTCGATGAACTGGAGTGGAAAAAAGTTCCCTCTCTGCATGTGGCCGTGTCCTCTGTGTCTGTCGTATCCTTAACAATGTAAACATCAGAAACAGATGGGGAAATCCAGGCCGGTGCCAGGCCAAACAGCACTCACTGCAGACAATACGCCACCGTGCCAAGATAAATATGCTCTGTGGATATCACTAATTCAGAGCGCACTGGAACCAAGCAAAACAAATAACAATTAAGGCCCAGAAATCTTAAAATGAATAACCTTTCTGTACACAAACTCAATGCCACTATTAAAAGGCCATCAACTGTGACAAATATATGAAACATAACAAAGGAAATCCTTCTTATGTGAATAATTACTGAATAATTACCAGGAAAGGGGGCATTCCTCTGGTTTGCAGAGCTTGTGGGTTTTGCACACTGAGTTTTGCTTTTGCAGAGCACAGAGGCTCTTTCCAAATGCCTTGACAGGCCTGAGTCCCTGGCAGGGGATGGAGTCGGTACAGTAGGCCCAGGTGTGGCGGGCCCACGTGTCCCCATTTGCCCGACAACGACAGCATAGATTGACAAAGAGAATGACCCAGTTGCCGTGCTGTAATGGACAAAACAGGGTCTGAAACCAGGTCTCCCGACTTTCAGTCCAGTGTTCCTCCCACTGTTTGCAGTCCTCCCTACCTACGCCTGCAATCCCCATGCTTCTCCCTCCCCATTGTATTGTTTAACTAGGGAAATAGATGCTAGAAACTTCTTAGACACAGACTGGCAAAGCGGGGATGCAGCAGGGATCCAATCATTGCAATGCCCAGGTATCCTTGCCAGCTTGTAGCCTGACATCTCTCTTTACCGGTCAAAGCAGGTGCCTTAACAGGGTCAAGGGGACGGGGCGGGAGGGAATTCCTTCCCGGCCATAGGTTATGAGCCAACTGGCTTCAGCTGAATGACTTCACATTTCAACTAGGTGTCAGTCCCTCTAGAGGTCACAGCTCAACACAGAATGTGAAAAGGAGAATCCACCCGGAAACACAGCCTATCCACTCTCTCTGCCTACAGCTCACCCAATGGGTCCCTCACTTTACCTGGGCACAACCCAAAGCAAAACTGCCCATCAGTGTGGGTCCACACCCCAGGGACCCAACTCCCAGAGGAAAAGAACCCCAGACTGCACATGACACATGGCTCTTGAGTGTCACTGACAAACACAAAAGCCATTCTTTGCCTATCAGACTCACAAAACATTTTAAACACTGGTCATTTTAATGGTGGTGACAGTGTAGGGAAGCAGAAGAGGGCATATTGAGATGATCCATTGAAGGGCAAGTTGGCAATTTCAGTTAAAACATGCTGGGTTGAACCATATGAAATTGCCAATATTCAACCATCTTTTTGACCTTCACTAGTTTTGTATGGTTCAGCCAAATACCATGTGCGCACCCTCCCACTTTGCATAACCACCTTTTTGCAGCTACCTGGAGAAAAGATGGCTGATTTGCAAAAGGCTCTTACACAAAGATATTCACTGGAAGATATATGCGCGACAGTGGGAGTGTGACAACAATCTACATGCCCGTCAATAAAAGAATGAGGAAATAAACTGTTGTGAGATAATCATGCAGCAGGTAGGACAGTAGGTCTTTTTAACAAATCATAAGGAAGGAGAGAAAGAAAAATGGAGGGGAAGCTACAGGCTGAAAGGGACTTAAAAGATATACCAACTAATTACAATGCCTGGATCTTAATAGGATGCTGATACAAATGAATGCATTTTAAACTAGAAAAAGGTTGGTACTGAGAAAGTGTTCATTTTTTCACGGCGACAATAAGGTGTTTATATATTTAAATAGCCCTTATCTCTTAGAGAGACATAAGGAAATATTTATGGTTGGGATGGATATCTGGGATTTGCTCTAAAGTAATAAGGAAGGAGAAGGCCAGTGGGGTTAGATGTTCCCGATTAGATGCGCTGACCATTGTGGACGCCGAGCAGTAGGCACAGGGGGCTCCTTATATTAGTCTGCCTACTTGTGTGTACGTTTAAATTTTTCCATAAAAACATTAAAAATAAAGTACCAGCTCCTAAACACACACAAAAAAATAGTTCTGTATGCACTGTCAAGGAAAGAACCTACTAAGTGCAGTATCAAGTTGCAGTATTACATTACATTATAATACATATTACATTATACCAGTTATTTGAAAAATAACACCACCGCACCCCCCTATGTAAGTGGGTGTACATAGGTAAATATTTCAGAGTTCAGAAGGTTACATCCTAAACTACACTGTTGATAGTAGTTACAACGAGAAAAAACAGGTTGGGAAGGGAGAGAGCGGTAATGATTGGGAACTTTCCCTTTTATGTTGTTTGTGTTTCCACAAGAAGGTATTAACATACTATTTATGTAATTAAAAAATATTAAGCATCATTAACCAAACATTTTTAAACAGCCCTGCGGGAGGCCTCTAGTTGTTTCCAAGATGATACCGTGGAAGCAGAGCCACCGAGGCGCGGCGGCCAGCTGAGTACGGGTGTGGGCAGCGGTATGTTGGTTCGTTCTTGTTTGAGTCACCAGTGCCCACAGGCGTGGAGAGAGAGAAGAAATTTCCCTTTTAGTAAGTACCTACTAAGTGCCAGGTACTTGTTCTTATTCATCATTTCCGTAGTCTTCTCAATAACCACAGGCCAACCATTGGTAGACACCAGAGACCACGTTCCTTCCATTATAACATGTTGAGAACCATCAGGTTGTTCCTTCTCTGGGGCCTTCCCTGGGGCTGAGCAGAGCAGAGAGGCCATCGCCGTGAGAGGAGGAAGCAGGGAACTGCCACATGGGACCGTGACCAGGAAGGGGAGGAGAGGAGTGAGAAGGGCAGGAGAGGTACAGGAAAGATGGAGAGGACGGCTGTTGGCAGCTGTGCTGGTGACTGATCATCCCCATAGCCACGGTGGCGAGCACAGTGCTGATGGTGAAACTATGAGGCTGGTGGTAACAGGTGTAGTGGGAAATTCTCTGACAGGAAGCAGGATCTGCTTTCTCATCAGCATATCAGGACAAGCCCCTAAGCCAGGAGAGTGGGGATGCAGTAGAAATAGTGAGGGTGGGTTCAGAGCTGAGGACAGTCAGGTGACAGTGGTGAGTGGAGGCGACAATGGGAGTGATTTTTTGGCAGAGGAGAGAGTCACACACACACACACACACACACACACACACACACACACACACACAAGATAGGAGATGGAAAAACAGTGAAAGACTCAGGCCAAACTCAAGAGTGCCAAGCAAGCAGCCCTCCTTCAGCTCTTGGTAGAAATTTCATAAATAAAAATGTATCAGAACAATTCGTCAGACCCATCAGTCTTGTTCTCAGCCTCCCTGAGTGCAGTTGGTTCCTCTGCCTGAAGCATCCTCACTTGCACCCTCACCTGGGCTCCTCAATCTTCCAGGCTCAGCTGAAATGCCACCCCTCAGAGAAGCCATTCTGTCTGCACTAGCAGACGCCCTACCACAGCCTCCCTCCCTCCCTCCTAGTTAATGCTTAACAGTGGGTCACATTTTGTATCTACTTATTCCTTTCCCCACTTTCTCCAATTGTTAATCACCATCAAAGTGCATCCGAAACGCTACGTTGGGGAGGAGAGGTGCACAGATCGGGTTGATTTTGTTCATCACTATGGCCAGCACACAGCAAGCTGTCTGGCACAAAGTTGGTACTCCGTAACCGTTTGAAGGGTGCGTGGATGAAGAAAACAGTGAGGAAGGGAGGAAAGGGGAAAGAGGGAAGAAGGGGCCGGAAGAGGGAGGGGAACAGAGGAAGGAAAAAGACAGGGAGTGGGGGGTGCGGGGAGGAAATGATGATAATTCACTTAAGTTATCTGCTACCCAAGGGCAAAGGGGCACCCAGCAGGCAAAGAAAAATTCCCTGAACATTTTTTTTCCAGTATCATCTACTCCAAAGTAACATTCTCAGTTTGGAAACCCTGCACTAAGCTGATTCTTCCCTGGTTTTATCTGCACCCAATCTCTCCTCCATTACTTAGGATAGCGAAGAATTGGCTAGAAATCACACATTTGATTTGGAATAGAAAATAACGTGTGCATCTGAAATGTTATGCAGTTGTCTGGGAGCTGCTAGACTACATTCTAAGCTGGCTTCGTAGAATATTTATAACTGCCAAAACAAGTTATCTTAAAAATAAACATGGTATTTTTAGCCCAGTGTTGTTGAGAACCTGTTTTATGAAGTCATAATCTCGGCTCAGAATCAGCTGTATGTCTTCAGTCACCCGTGGTTGCCAGGAAGCATCCTCAGTCCCTGGATGCCCAGCTCACCGTGGTGATGGGAGCCTGGACACTGAGCCACGACAGGCAGAGGAAGGAAGTCGGGTCAGATCTCTTTGGAAACCTTGGCTCAACTTCTGTTCCCTTACCTCCCAACATTTTCTTCCTCCCTCTGTCAATGACAGAAATCGAAGAACAAAAGGGAAACGGCAGCAATAAGAATGAAAACAGGAAAAGAAGCGTGGGGGCGGGGAGCAGTACTCAAATGCCACGTTAGCAGATGCCAAGGGCAGCCAAAGAGCAGAGGTGGAAAAGGAGGATGAGAAGGCAGAGGGGAAGGAAACCCAGACAAGGTTCTTCCTTGACCAGAGGAGCATGACCCACCTTAGGGTGCAGAGCAGTGATTTCCAACCGGTGTGCTGCAAAAAATTTTAAAACATGCAATACCTGACTATTTAGTCAGGGGCACTGATCTCTTTTCCCTTAGACTAACCAAAAAAATGACAACAGCCAACACTACAATAGCCATCTAGTGTGAATGAATCAAAACTAAACCTATTTTTTGTCAAACTGAGAAATAAATATATTTTTCAGTGTACCACAGAATTTTAGTAATTAGTCTATGTGTGCATCGGATCAAAAAGGCTGAAGATTGCTGGTGTAGAGGACACTGTGGGGACGCCTAGCCCTGGATTTAAAGCCTGACCAAGGTTGCTAGGAAGGAAAGCAAGAACGTAGGAAGCCTCCCTCGGCTTTCAGTTTTCTCTAGTTTCTACCAACAATTTCCCCTCCTCCTGCCGCTGCTGCTCTGTGATCAAGATTCTCAAGAGTGGTGAAGAGAGTGTGCAAAAGTATGGGCATCAGATCTAGGTTTAAATCCCAGCTCTGCCACTTGCTAGCTGTGTGACCCTGGGCAAGTTACTTAACCTCTCTTGGCCTCAGTTTCCTCAACCATGAAATATGGAAAATGATAGTACCTGCCTTCCAGGCTGGAGGAACTAAACACACTAATCCTTATAAAGTACCTGTCACATAGTAGAAATAAATGGAGACTCTTTTTTTTTTATTTAAATGAATGTTCAAGTACAGTTTTCGTAAATGGAGACTCTTGTTGTCTTCATTTCCCTTCTGCCTCCTACCCCCAGTCCCTCTCTCCTGCATGACTAATTGTCCCCTATTACTATAAGTTCATGGGCAGGGAGGTTGAAGTCTGAATGGGGACTGTGGGAGGAGAGGGGAGGCATGGACCCAAGAACTATTGCTGGGGACAGGGCAACAGGACTGATGATGAAGGCGGCATTAAATGTCTGCAGCCCAGCCTGACCTGGCCTCAGACCCCACCTCCACCATTTACTATCTGCGTGGCCTTGAGCAGGTGTATCCATTTCCTATGGCTGCTCCAACAAATTACCACAAACTTAGTGGCTTAACACAACGCAATCCTATTCTCTTACAGTTCTGGGGATAAGGAGTTCAAAATCAGTTCACTGCACTGGCCAAATTCAAGGTGTTGGCAGGGCTAGTTCCCTCTGAAGGCTCAAGGGGGGATCTATTTCCTTGTCCTTCCCAGCTTCTACTGGTCACCTGTATTCCTTGGCTTCTGGCCCCGTCCTTCATCTTCAAAGAACATCACTCCCATCTCTGCCTCCGTCATCATCCTGCCTTCTCCTCTGCCTCTGACCCCCTGCCTCTGTCTTATAAGGATCTTGTGATTAAATTGGACCCTCCTGGACAATTCAGAAAGATCTCTCCATCCCCAGATCCTTAACTTAATCACATCTACAAATCA
Source organism: Tonatia bakeri (assembly GCA_004024845.1). Taxonomy (NCBI): domain Eukaryota; kingdom Metazoa; phylum Chordata; class Mammalia; order Chiroptera; family Phyllostomidae; genus Tonatia; species Tonatia bakeri. Next base: position 49,326 of record PVIA01002555.1, read on the forward strand.
CATCCTTTTTCCCCGTGTAAGGTAACATTCCCTGGTTGTGGTGATAAGACATGGGCGTAGCTGGAGGGCTGGAGGGTAGGCATTATTCAGCTTACCACAATACCCAGATAGTTGGTCAAATACCAATCTAAATGTCACTGTGAGGCTTATTCTTTGATGAGATTAACATTTAAATCAGTAGACTGAGTAAAGTAAATTACCCTCTATAACGCTATGGTTGGCCACGCTTACCATCTCCAAGCTTACTCATAGCATCACGCTATGACACTGTTCAGAGTTGTCCTACAGTGGCTGGCCTTAGAAGAGGAAACCTGATGCAAGCTCAGCAGGGAAACACGTTAAAACATAGTCTATTCAGCTGTCATATTTCAGCAGCCGCTCAATGGTATTCACAGGAGCTCACTGAAGTCGAGCGTATGGGGCCGTTCAGGCGGTTCAGCAGCTCAGCCCTGGAAGGTACTGCACCTCTCCCCTTCCATGGGAGTTGCAGAAGCTCAAGTTCATTGAGCTGCAGCAGGCGAAGGTGTTCTAAGTTCAAACTGTGACAATTTGCATGGTAATTTACACTGCAACCCTTTGTCCCCCTGTCACCCCCCAAAAAAGCTCTCCCAAAAGTTGAAGGAAAGCAGCTCAGATGTTTATAGCCTGCTTGACACCCTGTGATTTCACCCCACCTCTCGCCAGACAGAAGGGGAGGCAACAGAGGGTGTGGGTTTTATTGTGGCGTCTGGCGTTCTTTGACATTCTTCAGCGGAGAGGCGGGAAGAAAGACTGGGTAAAGTCATCATCTGGTTGCATTGTAAGAACACCTAATATCAGAAACTCTTTGTGGTTAGCTAGAAGTTGACTTTTCAAATAGTAATAAAAATAATTTCTTCCACTGATATAATGCTCTTCACTTTTCAAAATACATTTTACATTTACTCTTTCCAGTGGGGAAAAGAAAGTTCTATATTAGCAGGGTTATGAACTAAATGCTTGTGCCCCCAACTATACGTGTTGAAGCCATAACCCCCAATGTTATATTTGGATGTGGGGCTTTGGGGAGGTGATTAAGTTTAGGTCATGAGCATGGGATGTTGTAATGGGATTACTACCCTTATAAGAAAGGACTGGAGGGTTTCTCCCTCCACACTCTGCCGTGTGCGGATACAGCGAGAGGGCAGCCATCTCCAATTCAGGGAAAGAGCCTTCACCCAGGGTTTGACCATGTGCCCCTTGATCTTGGACTTGCAGACCTCAGAATTGTGAGAAATAAATGTCTGCTGTTTAAGTCACCCAGGCTGTGGTAGCTCAAAAGCCCACTCATGCCAAACTCAAATTTTAACACAGTCAGTTGTTTTATTTAGCCCAAAGAAGCATATTTTGAGCCATTTAGAGCCTGCCTGCTTTGCATACCCAACATCTGCTAGCTGTAGAGAAGATAAGCCCAGCATCTACACAGACCCCTAGCTGCTGTTGCCCTTCGGAGCCCTCTGACCAGGCAGGGCTGCTGGGCAGCAGCATGTGGACACCTAGCCCCTCCCACTCTCCCTCTCCCTGGAAGCTCCCCTCCCTGTCTGAGTAGTGACCCCTATGACATAGCCTCTGGACGGTCTCATGCTGGAAGGGACTTTCCTCACAAGCAAACCTTCAAAGAAACACGCAAGTAAACCTTGAGTGTGCTACTGCCACCTCGTGGTCATATCTTTTCCTTTGATCAGCCTCAAAATCCCTCAAATTCCCCAAATCCAGTATCTCAAGAAGTGAAATTGATGCAAATGTGGCCTAAACCCACAGTGATACGAGCCTAGGAAGCAGCAAATTCTCAGAGTCCAACAGACAGCAGGAGCAAGACTCAGAGGACCCCTCCACCTCCACATCCTTACCAGTGACTGGACCGTGAGAGGCTCCAACCTCCCTCTGGAGAGGGGGCTGGCCCATGCCAGGCCAAAGCTCAGGACCTCAGCCAAGTAGAGAACTATGCAAGGAGAGAAAGCAAAGAAGAGATTCTGCATCCTGACTGGCAGAAGGGGGGCTCACACTCTTCCTCGGAGGTACAGAGGCTACAGCGAAGGCTAGGGCAGAGCAGGGGCCTGAGATCCACAGCACTGCCAGGTACTGCTTTGTGTCAGGCACCTGGAGAGTCCCTGGGAAGGCAGGATGCTGCTGCTGCTGCTGCTGCCACTGATGGTGGTGGTGGTGGTGGTGATGAGAATGATGATGATCTCAACGATGATGGTGATGGTCATGATAATGGTAACAATGGCAATAATCATGATGGTGATGGCAGTCATGATCAGAAAGATGATGGTAACGTTAGCTAACACATATTAAGCATTTATTATATAGCAGGCATTGTATTAAGAATGGGCATTGTTTAATTTAATCCTCACAGCAACCCTATCAGGTTGTTTTCCCCCAACTTCTCATATGAAAAAAATCTGAGTCTCAGAAAGGTTAGGAAACCTGTCCAAAAACACACTGGGTTCAAAATCCAATCCCGGGCAGCACTCCCCAGTCCCATACTCTCATCCCGTACTATCATGGTGAAACAGGGGCCTATGACAGAAAAGGCAAAGTTTGCTCCATGCCCCATTATGAAAGTTTCCAAAACCACACAGTCTCCCAGGAAACAAAAAGAAACATTGAACATGCAACACATAAAGGTGCTTCTAATATCCAAGTGGCTTAAAGCTCAGAGGCTATCTCTGAGACCCCTGAACACCCAGGTGCAGAATAAAAGTTTCAGCCACCGCACAGACATGCAGGTTCTTGGAAGGGAGAGCAGCTGCTTCTGCACTGTTTGCATCAAACCCAGAATAGGGCTGTATAAACAGCATGGTGTCATTGCACATCAAAAGGGAGCATAGGAATTAATCCACCCAGGAATAACAAACTAAAAAACATGCATTTTGAAAAGTCATACATAGCCGGTGACAGCATCAACCAACCTGTCAGAAGCATAAGCAGATAGAAAATTCTAGCTTTCCATTAATGGAAAGGTACTTCGTTTTACTTTCTAATGCCTCGAGAAACAACCTGCTCAAGGTGGGTGGCGAGCTATATTCCACACCCCACAGGAAACCATCACGAGAAACACTCGTGGTTTCGTGGAGCAGTTCCTAGTGACAGCCAAGGAAGAATGCAAAGGCCAACGAATCCCAGCTCCAAACCATGGCTACTCAAAGGTTTGTGTCTCTCTCTGTGATCTGGACAGATAAAAGCAAAGACCTCTTTATTAAAAGCTCGGTGCAATAACAGAAAGTTGACATATATCTGGGATGTAATTTAAGACATGGCTCTATTCATTCCTATCGTCATCCAATCATTTCCTTCTGTCCACCTTGTCTCCTCAGAGATTACAAGCTCCTTAAAGCCAGGGGATATATACTCACTGCTCTAATTTCCCCCATAGCAACCAGTGCAGAGGCAATGCAGCAAGGCCTCCAGTTGTCCTAGCAATGAGAGTCGATCTCATGCCCACATTACAGCTCCTCAGTTTGTTTGGAGCCAGAAATTATCGTTGTTGAATCTATCCATTTTTCCCATATTGATGTGCAGATAGCTGCAAACTGAGCCATAACTCCTCTTAGCAACAATGATTGGGAGTTCCGTTGCTAATCAAAAATTCAGCATCAAATCAATCATAAATATGACTACAATCATTTAAATAGAATCTACAATCATTTAAAAGGGGAAAATTGTTCTCCATGTAGGATAACTTTAGAACTTAAAAGGACCTGACAAGTGCTTAGTCAGCTCCCTTCCCTCCACATAAGCAGAAGCAGAGACTTTGAGAAGGTAAGTCATTCAAAGTCAACCAAGGAGGAAGGGCAGAGCTGGGACTTGACCTCCAGCCTGTGGGGTTGTCTGCACAACACACTACTGTGCCTCTTTGGCAGTCTCGTAAAATTGGCATAAATATATCATCTTCCTTCATTTTATGGGAGGTCCCAAAGTACCCATTTCAAAAGTCCAGCTCTACAGTATCATCATCAGAACTTCCCAGAGGAAGAATTCCTAATATTCCTCAAACCAAAACTTAACAGATTCTGTGTCAGAGACTTGCCTGTGTGCCTCTAGCCTTCACTCCTTCCCCTCCGTGCTGAATTATGGATGAGCTGGAACCCCACAAACTGAATAGACCCTCTTGCCAATAGGCTTCCATTTATATTCTGCAAATGTGAGCAAATGGCAGGTGACTCAAAGATCAGAGTGCGTATTAACTTGCTATTGCTGCCATAACAACACAGTGGTTTGAGACGACACTCATTTGTCATCTCACAGTTCTGTAGGTCAGGAATCCACTGGGTTCAGCTGGGTTCTCTGCTTCGGGCCTCACAAGACCAGGGTCAAGGTGTTGGTCAGCCTGAGCTCTTCTCTGATGGGAGAATCTATTCACAGGCTCATTTAGCCTGTTCTTGGCAGAATTCAGTTTCATGAGTTGCAGGACTGAGGTCCTGAGGTTTTCTTGCTTCCAGTCAGCCAGCGGGCATTCTCAGCTTCTAGAGGCTGCTTGCATCCCTTGGCTCCAGGCCCCTTCCATCTCCAAAGCCAGAAATTGTACATTGAATTCTCTCGTGCTGCAAATTTTTCTGACTTTCTCTTCTACTTTTAAGGGCTCATGAGATTACAATGGGGATAGGCTCATAAGGTCATAAGGTCACTGTCATAAGGTCATAACCCTGATTATATCTGCAAAATCTCCTCTTTCACCACAGAACCTGATGTAGTCAACATGATGTCAGGTGGCAGAGATCATGGGGACCAGAATTCTGCCTCTCACAGAGGGGACAACCCTCTAGGAGAGAGCTCCAGAGTGCTCCCACACATCCAGCACCCGCAGCTCACCCTACTTCCTGTGTCCCAGCACTAGGGCTTAGCACCTTCCCAGTGGTCCCACCATTGCTGATCTCAGCACCCCATGTATTACTCCCAAGGATTAAAGAAGCAAGTGTGTCCCACATTCTGTGAATACCGTGTCTACCCTTTGGGGCTGCAGCTACTATTTACAGTTGATAGTTTCCAGGTCAGAACACCTCTTTGGCTCTCTCAGCTCTCCTACACTTTTAAACTACAACTCTGTAGCCAATCCTCTCTGAATTACTAGCTTGTCTACATTTTCCTGAATAGGCTCTGACTGGTGGAAGTACCATACAACAAAAGAGCCTAGTGGACTTGGGAAACTAAGTTAGGCAGTTTTCCTTCCTGTAGGAGTCCTCAGAGTATTGGCTATATTGATGAGCATTGTGAATACCCAAGAAGGGGACCTGGCATGCAGAATCACTGTTTCCCAGACATTTTTGCCAATGGATTCTTATTCCATAGAGAGTCTTGTGGGCCTAGAGTTTGTGATGCTTTAAGAAACACTGTCCTATACAGAGGGCCCAGAGACATATGAAAAGATGCTCAACATCACTAACTATCAGAGAGATGCAAATTAAAACCACAGTGAGATACCACCTCACACAGTCAGAATAGCCATCATAAACAAAGCAACAAACAAGTGTTGGAGAGAATGCGGAGAAAAGGGAACCCTAATGCACTGTTGGTGGGAATGCAGACTGGTGCAGCCACTGTGGAAAGCAGTATGGAATTTCCTCAGAAAACTAAAAATGGAACTGCCTTTTGACCCTGCAATTCCACTGCTAGGAATATATCCTAAGAACCCTGAAACACCAATCCAAAAGAACCTATGCACCCCAATGTTCATAGCAGCACAATTTACAATAGCCAAGTGCTGGAAGCAACCTAAGTGCCCATCAGTAAATTAATGGATCAAAAAACTATGGTACATTTACAGAATTCTATGGTACATTTATGGAATTCTATGCAGCAGAAAGAAGGAGCCCTTACCCTTTGTGACAGCATGGATGGAACTGGAAAGCATTATGCTAAGTGAAATAAGCCAGGCGGTGAGGGACAAATACCATATGATCTCACCTTTAACTGGAACACAATCAACAAAAGAGAAAAGCAAACAAAATATAACCAGAGTCACTGAAATTAATAACAATCTAACAATAGCCAGAGGGGAAGAGGTTGGGGACAATGGGGAGGAGGGTTTTCAGGAACTACTATAAAGGACTTATGGACAAAACCAAGGGGGGGGGGAGGAAGCAGGGAGGGAGGTGAGTTTGGCTGGGACCGGGGTAGTGATGGGGAGAAAATGCAGACAACTGTAATTGAACAACAATAAAGTAAATAAAAAGAAAAAGAAGCACTGTCCTAATTGAAATCCTCTCAAGTTATCATGTTAGCTCTGATCAGGACTAAATACTTGACTACCAAAAAGTGAGCCTGCATTTTGAGAATTTAGAATAGCATTTGGGAGTTGATTTTGATGACTAGAAGAGTTAAAACTAATAGGTTAAGTTTATTTTCTCAATCAGTATCCTACAGCCTCCTTTACTCTCTGCATTGAAAGCCATTCCACAGCATTTGTGAAAAAGCCATTGGTGAAGGGTTTAAGAAGGTCAAGGTCATTGTTTACTCTCAGCTCTCACCTTTAGGAGTCTTGACCGTGAATGAGTGTAAAGCAGGCTTCCTTTAACTCCCTCTGCTTCTGAGTTATTTTTCTCCTCCTTTTTCTCCCCTCACCTTTACTGCTTCACCCTGCTCCCTCCCTCACCTAGAGGACAGCAAATGACATGATATCAAGGGCAACCCCCAGTGAGAAATGGACTGAGAAGGAACGCAAAAGGCCACACAACAGAACAGGGGTTAAGCAATCTACCCCCCTCTTGATGAATTCTTATATAGTCATTAGAAATGATAATTACAATGACTTTGCAGCAACATGGAAAAAATGCTTATGATATAATTAATGCTAAGTGGAAAATGCAGAACACAAAATGATAGCTACACTATGATTACAACCATTTAAATTATACGTTCACGGGGACAAAAACTGGAAGGCAATATGGAAAAATAAAAATAGTTTAATTTGCCAGGGTTGACAGTGGTATCATGGCTGAATTTTTTCTTTCCTTATGTTCGGCTAATGGTTCTATAACACTGAGCAAGTTTTCAAAAACTAAAATAAAAAACAGACTTAAGAATGTGTGGAAGTGGAAGAGGATAGGCCATCATTCTCTTTTGCCTGAGGGTGAGAAAGGATCTGTATAGAATAAGAACAGTCAACCTGTGTTTTAGATCAAAACGCAGCTTGTTTTCTTGCTGACTAAAAATCAGAACACAGTGCTTCTAAGCAACCAGACAGGCTGTGCTCGGGAAAGCCAGCTTCCTGTTACTAAGGGTTTGGGCTCCAATCTAAGTGTGATTCCATCCTCCCTAATGGGGCCGTAAGGGTCATGGTGGCAAGAAAACAAGAAGAGACTTGGACCTCCAGCTGGGTTCAGGTAAGATCTGGGAAGAACAACTATGGAAAGGACCCCAAATGGGGCCCATTCACCCAAGGTCCCACCCCAGAAAGTTGTCCAAAAGGATGTATAGGAGAGACATGACCAGGGAAGGGCTGAACGAGCCAGGGTCATAGAGGATCTCTTCAGCCAACTACTCCAGCCTCATGTTGCGGGACACTGGGACACCTGCCCTCAGAGCGGCCACCTCCAGTGGTCTAGCTATGGCATGAGGTGCACAGTGCCCTGCCTGAGCCTCGGTGAACTAGCAAAGTGGCAGAGGAGCTCCTGGGGCCCCATGAACATGTAGAACATTCAGAACTGGACAGAACTGGACACAGGCTGGACAAGGCAAAGGACTATTGGAGGTGCTTCTGGTTAAGGAGACAGGGTGAACCTGTGACAGGGAGCAGCGCACCCCTACTGATACTCTGGTGAACAAGGCCAACTAGAGAAACACAGCTGGGAATTCATCCTAATAAATAGGAGTGTGGGGTGTTCTGATGCCAGGCAGTGTGAAGGGGGAGAAAAGGGAGGGGAACTGTTCCAGGCCAGTGGGAGCCTGGCCAAGGGGACAGGAGTGCTAGCAGGCCCTAGGAGGAAGAATTATATGACAGCCAGCCAAGCACAAGCTGGAGAGGCTCTGGAGCAACCAGGCACCATGGGGGTCAAAGAGAGAAGCTAAGAGATGGGACAAGCCCAGCACCCAAACAACTGGCCACTGCCTGGGCAGTGTCCTCTCGTGCCTGCCCACCGCCTGCAACAGAGGCACTGCTCAGATGCTAAACTTGGCCCAGGACAAGGATTCTAGCACTCAGATACCTGTCAGGTATGCTGCACACCTGACAGGTGTTCCAGAGGCTGAGCTACCAGCAATGCTGGAGTTAAAAAAATGAGTCATGAAAGTAGTGTGCACAGGTATGCAATAGGCTGAATAATGGCCTCTCCCAAAGATGTCCTCCTCCTAATCCCTAGAACCTGAGAATATGCTACCTTACGTGGTAAAAGGGACTTTGCAGATGTGATTAAGATAATGGACATTGAAATGGGAGATTATTCTAGGCTATCTAGTGGATGCAATGTAATCACAGGTGTCTTTATAAGAGTGAGG
>PVIA01002555.1:57879-181559 GCA_004024845.1 Tonatia bakeri
CGCCCCCCCCCACAGTCAATGCCCACACCACTGTACATGCCCATGCGTCATTCACACATGTTCTTTGACTAGTCCCTTCCCCTTCTTTCTACCATTATCCCCAATACCCCCGGCCATGTCACTATGTTCTATGTTTCCATGTCTCTGGTTCTATTTTGCTCACTAGTTTATTTTATTAATTAAATTCCTCTTATAAGTGAAATCATATGGTATTTGTCTTTCACCAACTAGCTTATTTCACTTAGCATGATAGTCTTCAATCCTATCCATGCTGTCACAAAAGGTAGGAGCTCCTTCTTTCTGCTGAATAGTAATCCACTGTGCAAATGTACCACAATTTTTTGATCCACTCATCTACTGATGGGCACTTAGGCTACTTCCAGTACTTGCCTACTGTAAATAGCACAGCTATGAACATAGGGTGCAAAAGTTCTTTTGAATTGGTGTTTCAAGTTTCTTAGGGTATATTCCCAGCAGTGGAATTGCTGGGTCAAAAGGCAATTCCAGTTTTAATTTTTTGAGAAAATTCCATACTGTTTTCCACAGTGGCTACACCAGTCTGCATTCCCACCAACAGTGTATTAGGGTTCCCTTTTCTCCACATCCTCACCAGCACTTGTTGTTTGTTGGTTTATTCATGATGGCCATTCTGACTGGTGTGAAGTGATATCTCTCACTGTGGTTTTAATTTGCATCTCTCTGATGGCTAGTGATGTTGAGCATCTTTTCATATGTCTACTAGCCATCTGTATGTCCTCCTTTGCCTATTTTTTAATTGGATAGTTTGTCTTCCTAGTGTTGAGTCAGATGAGTTCTGGTATATTTTGGAGATTAAACCCTCATCCAATGTATCATTGACACATATGTTCTCCCATATGGTCAGTTCTATTTTCATTTTGGTGATGGTTTCTGTAGCCATGCAGAAGCTTTTTAATTTGATGTAATCCTGTTTATTTTTTTCTATATTTCCCTTGCCCTAGGAAATATACCAGCAAAAATATTGCTGCATGGGATATCTGAAATTTTTCTGCCTATGTTTTCCTCTAGGACTTTTATGGCATCATGACTTATATTTAAGTTTTTATACATTTTGAGTTTATTCTGGTGTGTGGTGTAAGTTGGTGGTCTAGTTTCATTTTTTTGCATGTACCAGTCCAGTTCTCCCAACATCATTTGTTGAAAAGGCGATTCTTACTCCATTTTATGTTCCTGTCCCCTTTGTCAAATATTAATTGACCTTAAAAAATGGATTTATTTCTGAGCTCTCTATTCTGTTCCATTGATCTTTGTGTTTGTTCTTATGTGAGTGCCAGACTGTTTTGATTACAGTGACCTTGCAGTATAGTTTGATATCAGGTATTGTGACCCCTCCTACTTTGTTCTTCTTTCTCAAGATTGCTGAGGCTATTCAGGGTCTTCTTTTGTTCCATAGACATTTTTGACATATTTATTCTAGATCTGTAAAATATGCCATTGGTGTTTCAACAGGAATTGCATTGAATCTATAGATTGTTTGGGGTAGTATGGTTATTTTAATGATGTTATTTCTTCCAATCAATGAACATGGTATATGCTTTCATTTATTTGTATCTTCCTCTTTTTCTTTCTTCAGTGTTGTGTAGTTTTCTGAGTACAGGCCTTTTACCTCCTTCATTAAATTTATTTCTAGGTGTTTTATTTTTCTTGTTGCTATATTAAATGGGATTTTCCCTAGTTTCCCTTTCTGATAGTTCATTGTTGGTATACAACAATGCCATCAATTTCTGAATATTGCCTTTGAATCCCGCTATTTTACCAAATTCACCTACTAGGTTGAGTAGTTTTTTGGTGGAGTCTCTAGGGTTTTCTCTGCAGACTATCATGTCATCTGCAAACAATGACAGTTTTACTTTCTCTTAACAATTTGGGTGCCTTTTATTTTATTTTTCTTGTCTGATTGCTATAGCTAGAATTTCCAGTATTATGTTGAATAAGAATGGTGAAAGCAGACACCCTTATCTTATTCCTGATCTTAAGGGAAAAGCTTTTCATTTTTGTCCATTGAGTATGACATTGGCAATAGGTTTTTCATATACAGCCTTTATTATGTTGAAGTATGCTCCCTTTATTCCCACTTTGTTGAGTGTTTTTTATCATAAATGGGTGCTGGACTTTATCAAATGCTTTTTCAGCATCTATTGATAATGATCATGTGGTTTTCATCCTTTATTTTATTTATGTGGTGTATTACATGTATTGACTTGTGAATATTGTTCCATCCTTGCATCCCTGGGATGAATTCCACTTGATCTTTTTAATATATTGTGGGATCCAGACTGCCAATATTTTGTTGAGGATTTTAGCATCTATAGTCATCAGAGATATTGGCCTATAGTTTTCTTTTTGTTGTGTCTTTACCTGATTTTAGAATTGGGATGATACTGGCTTCATAAAAAGAGTTTGGGAAACTTTCCTTTTTTTTTGAATTTTTTTTTGAATAGTGTAAGAAGGGTAGGAGTTAGTTCTTCTTTGAATGTTTGGGAAAATTTCCCTGTAAAGCCATCCAGTCCAGGGCTTGACTTTAAACTTCTGACCTCGGAATTTTAAGATAATAAATTTATGTGTCATTAAGCCACCACTTTCGTGGCAATAGGAAACTAATACAAAGCATTTAAAACCCAAAGCTCCAGAAAGGCAGCAAGTGGGGATCTTTCATCTCCAACTGCAGCTGCTCCTGGGTAGGAGGACACTTGATAGTGTTAGACAATGATTGACGCAGAGCAGCATGCACTTCTAAGTAATGGGAGAAAGACATCCAGGAAGCATTCGACTTAAGTATTCATTCTTGCCTGATACAAGTTAAAATGTATTAACTCCTTAGTATGTACCAGACCTTGCAGCATGTGCCTGATGTATCCTACCTTATGTAATTCTCAAAACAACTCTATGATGTAGGCACAATTTGTATCACCATTTTGCAGATGTGGAAACTGAGGCTCAGATAGGTGAGGTTATGTACCCAAGCAGGAAATCTGAGATTTGAACCTGGGCAGCCTGACTCCAGAGCCTGAGCTCAGAACCACCATGTCATACTCTGCATCCTGTGCGGAGAGTTGTCCTCCTGAATGAACTACCTGGGGATGTCCACCCAGCAGCAAGTAGGCACAGAAAGGGCTGGATTTCTAGACCTGCAAACCATGAACTCCATAAAACCTAGACAAGACATTCTCTGGGCTTTGAAGACTATCCTTAATGATCTAAATGTCCAAGAATATAAAGGATTGATTGACTAAATCATGGTTCATCAATACAATGAAACACTAGGCAGCTTTTTAAAAGGATGATATAGATCTATACTTATTGACATGAGGAGATGTTCCTCATACATCATTAAGTCTAAAAAGCCAGTCACTAAACAGTATACACAGTATGAGCCAACGGTGGGGCAGGGGGGAATGCATGAACAAAACCATTAGCGGCGTTTATCTCGGAGGCATGAGAATACAGGTGATTTAATTTTCCTTCTGGCTTATCTATTTTATAAATTTTCCACACAAAAAAAGAAATTGCTGGGATGCTTAAAGGTGGGGAAACTGAACTTCAGTAATTACAAGCAAAGACAAGAATGTGCAATGGTTTAAAATGTTATGAAGATCTACTATTTAGCAGACCAAGTGCTGATAAATTTATATAAATTTAACCCTTCTTACAACCCGGTAAGGTAAGGACTGCAGTCTCCATTGTTTCAGATTTTTTAAATGGAGGCTCAGAGAGATTAAGTAGTTTCCCCCCAGAGTCACCCAATCTGAAGACATTAGGCTGGGATTTAACCCAGATCTGTCTAGCTGCAAGGCATATACTCTCCATACTACGTGACTCTGTAAACTTTTAACTCCAGAACCATGGGGTTTCCAGGCAAGCAGGGACACAGAAGGGATCAAAGTGGATCAGAGAATGTTGCAGAAAAGGAGAAGAAGATTAGAAAGGGCAAGAGTACAGTATCCCCACTGTTCCAGTACTGGGAGCAGGGGCTCTTAGCCTCAGCACCACTGACATTTCAGGTAACAATTCCTTGTTGAAGGAGAAGGGGAGAGCAGTCTGTGCGTTGTAGGATAGGTAGCAGCATCCCTGGCCTCTACCTACGGAATGTAGTAGCACCATGCTAGTCGTGACAACAACAAAAAAATCTTCAGACATTGACAAATATCCCCTGGAGGGTCAAATCCCCCTTGGTTAAGAACCACTGCCCTGGAGAATTGCTACCCCCAGAATGACATGGGGTGGTCCAGAACATTGTTTATTAGTTGCTGTATATATTCACGTTTCAGCCAGCCACACAGTTCATTCCACTGATCTGTCCTTCTCAACTAATCCTTTAGTCCTTATATACTGACATTGTTAAAGACAATGTCCTAATTGGTGAGCCCCAAGTGGCATTTGTGGCTATTATCCCGATCTCCAGAGAGGACAGATAGTTCAGTTGCCTTTGAGAAGGGCCCCATAATGGGCCTTCTGTCACCCTTTTGTGGGGGTTCATCCATGCCCCTGCACTCCCTGAATTAAAAGCTAAGGAAGCTGGTTTTCTCTTGTAAACACCAAGCTGTGCAGTCATTACAAGCTTGCTTGGAGATAATCAGGGCTGACACTTGCTGTACGCACACGGTTTATTGGAGACCACCCACAAAGTCGACTCAACACAGAATGACACTACTAAGTAATCTAATCCCAAAATGTAGATTTCATTCCAACAAATTGCACACAAGTGGTCTCCTGCTGGTTTAACTGTTGCCTGGAAAGGCAAGCTCAACTGCATCCATGGTGAGTATGTTAGTGCAAAGCATCCAACCCATAAACAGAATGCAAATGCCTGTCTGGAATCATAAACACCAAATGTCTCAGAGAGAAATAAACACCTTTTGTATTGAATTAAAATATAATTAGGAAGTGGGTAGAATGTACCTACCACCTTTGTCCTAACTCATTTCCTCTTTGAATCAAACACCACAAAGAGAATAAAAATATGAAGAAATTAAGTGTTTTTCCCTTTGCGTCAAATCTCTTACAAACTGTTTCCTGCAGGGCCATATGTTCTAAGATGAACCGAAATTAGAGAGAACCAGCACTCTGACTTTATCCCCACCCAGCAAAAATGGATCTTCAGTCCCAAAATGCGCAGTCCCCAATCTCCAAGACAAGGGCATTCTGTTTATCCTGCACTATCCCCCCACCTTAAAATTAGCTATATAATAAAAAATTGATTTTTTTTTGAGAACTAAGATTTTTTTTAAGTCTCAGAGGGTGGAGTTTGGCCACAAGTTTAATATGAGCTAGCAGTTTGTCAAGGTTGCCTATTATCAGTTTTATTCTATCTTAGGATGCATAATAGAGTTCACTGCTCAAGTTACAGGGGGCGAGAGTCTTAAAGTGATTTGACCGCAAGTGGGGAACAGGCGTTCTCAGGTCGACATTGAGGTGGATATCGGTGCTGTCTGGGCACCTGCTCTGAGCAGTAAAATCTGACCCAGGTACTTCATAAGAAACAGGCAACTAAGGTATCTACCAGCTCCTGCGTGACTCACATCCTCACCAATTCATCGCCCTGAAGGCTGGAACTATGTTTTACTCCTCTTCTGTCTCCCCACCACCACCACAGCACTGAAAATGGTGTTAGGTACCTTGTGAGTACTCCACAAATGTCTGAAGGGTTTTCCTAGAAACCCTTGCTGAGACTATATGTCTCTACATTAGGAAGCCAAGTAGGAAACAAAATAAGTATGTCATTTAGGTCAGTGATTTTCAAACTGTGGTTCACAGCTGATTAATATTTTGTCAAATTCTTAGTCCACAGCCAGTAATTTTCTTAATGAAAAAGAAGATAAACCCTCAGGTTGCCACTCTCTTGCTTTAACAAACTGTTGGCAACCCCCAAAATCCAACTCTCTACTCACTCTGGACCACATCCCCACAGTTGAATGTGGCTGGAAAAACTCAAACCACCAACACCCACTAGTCTTAACGTCATTTATTTCCATGACCTCCACTGGGTCCTGACGCTGCCTGGCCATCACACTTCACTCCCTCATCCACTCGCCCGTCACCCTCCTAAATGACACGGCTCTCTCTTTCAGCTTTCAGCGCCTCCTCTCCCATCCCCAGTCTCAGCTGCTCACCTTCTTCCTACCTCACTGAGAAACTAGAAGCACTCAGAAAAGAACTACCACAGTCTCCCACACTCACTTCTCCCCACCCGCCAGCATCTGCTCCCATGAACTCTGCCTTCCTCCCCTTACTAGGGGCAGGCTATCCTTGCTCCTATAGAAGGCTAGCCCCTGAACTTGTACCATGGATTCCACTGAAGGACATGGTTCCAACAACCCTCCCTTCTCTCTCCTACATCATCAAAATTTCCCTCCTCTGTTAATTTACCCCTCATCGACATGTTATTTCTGCCATCTTAAAAAAAAACAAACAAACAACCGCCTCTTCTCACTCTATTTTCCCTCTGATTACCGCCCCATTTCTCTGCTCCCCAATGTAATAAAACTCCTTATAAGAATTGTCTGATGCCACTTTGCCAACTCCTCTCCTCTTGTTCTCTTTTATACTCCCGCCTATCAGATGATTGGCCCCCCATAACTCCACCAAAATTGCTCATCAAAGTCACCAGTAACATCCACATGGCTAAACCTAATTGTCAATGCCCATTGTTCATCCTCTCTGTCGTTGGACATGGATGCTCCCTTCCTCCACCTCGAAGCACTTTGCCCACTTGATTTCAGGCCACCACACTCTTCCGGTGTTCCTCCTACCTCGTGGCCATGCCTTCTCACTCTCTTTCATGTGCTCTTCCTCTTGTCCCCACCCTCCCTATGCTGGAGGACACAGGGCCCAGCATTGAGGCCTCTTCTCTACATGCCCCACTCCCCCGGCAATCTCATTCAGTTCCAGCAGATGTCGATTACACACTGACAATTCCCAGAAATTTGTGTCCAGCCAGAACCTCTCTCAGAGCTCCAGGCTCATAGATCCAAATGCCCAACCACCCTCTCCACAGGGATGTCTAATAGACTTACCCAATACTGATACCCTGATACTCTTCCAGCCCAAGATCTGTCTGTAAAGCCTCTCCCATCTAGTGACTGGCAACTCAGGCCTTCTAGTCACTCAGGCCAACACCCTGGGGCATCCTTTACTCTCTTTCTTTCACACTCTGAGTCTGCCTTCAAAATATACCCAGAATCCAACAGCTTCTACCACTTTCAGCAATACCTCATACTCCAAGCAACATCATTTCTTACCTCTATTATTGTATCTTGCTCCCTTGCTGTCTATCGCTAACGCAGCCATCAGAGTGAGTCTATGAAAATGTATGTCAGCTCAAGTCACTCCTCTGCTCACTCACTGCTACATGAGGACACCGCCTTAACAGGAATCTTCAACAATCCTGCCCTCTCCTACATGAAGGCTACAGAGATGCCACTTGTTCGTGGCTCACTGAATAAATATCATTGATAAGGACAATCTGTTTATTAGGAACTGTTAGAGCCAGCTAATCATTTCATTCATAAACAACCAGCAACCCTCATCCTGAAATCCTTTGACTAATTCAAGTCAGGTGTGATCCCATGACCTCCAGGTGAGCAGTGGGGTATCCAATTTGCCACCCCGGAGCCATCCATCCCTCTGGCTTCAGAGTCCTGATGTTCCACGATATTCGCTTCCCTGACAAATCTCCAGTCACCCAACTCCATGCAGGTGCACACCTCGTATCTGTAGCTGCAGCAGCCCCATGCAGGTGCACACCTCATAGCTGAAGCTGCAGCAACTCCTGCTGGTACAGGTACAGCTGTTTCCTTTCATGCGCCTCTTTGTGCACTGACATATCTGGAAAAAAAAAGAGGGGGAACATATTGAATTTCAGGAGATGAACCAGCTGGCTTAAGACAGAGGAGAAAGAAAAAGATGACATGGTCAATGAGACACTTTTCATGAGAATATAGCTCCAGAAATCCAGGTCCATGCAGGGTGTTACACAATGTTAATCTTGCCCCCAAGATATGGATTAAGGAGAGTCTTCCCGTAGAGATGCATGCTTTCCAAATAGCCCTCCAAAGCTGGAATGTGGAGACCACTCAGGAGCTCAGCATCTGAACACTAACACTATAGCTCATTCTGGTTTCAGATTCACTTTGCTTTCTTTCTTGTTGTATTTTTTATTTCTTCCAGGTGCAGAGACTGGTTACGTGGCCACAACATACTCTTACTTAACATCAGTGCAGGCTGCTTGAGGACTCAGCTAAATTGGCACCGGGACCAATGTGTGACTTTTTGACCTTGTAATTGCAAATACGGAGCTATTTGTTTTTTCAGAAGTGTCTAAAACATGTGGGACAGGTATAAAGTTTCCACATATGCCAACCTCTTTGGTTCGTTTTGATCTAAACAAACTGCTTCCCACAGCTGGGCCAAGAATATTCCTTCCAGTCCCATCTTTTCGAACAGTTCAAGCTTGGAGAGTTCCAACATGGAATTTTGCCATGTCTCGTATGTGGCAAAATCTTAAACCAACGCTTCTCGGTGCCAGAAAAAGAGCAACCTAGCCCAGGAAGAAATCGAAGCTGCATTACTATTAAACAAGATTATTAACATAGTAGAAAAGAGGAGGCCATTTTGTTAATGATCAAACATAGAGGCTTCAGCCAATTAAAGCTTTGAAACAAATGACCGCAGATAGACTCCCTCGCTGGCATTAACCATTAAAGCACGTGACATTTGAAATCTTTTTTTTCTTCTAACTATAGGAATTGAAAATTGAAACAAGTTGCCAGCATAACATTTAATCTTTTCAGCCCAAAGTGCACTTGCTCCAAATTTGCAGAGCCGTGAACTTAAACAGGACAATACCTTCCACCACCCAAGTCAGCAAAGCAGAACTTGCAGGAAACTCCCTAATCCAATGTCTGCTAGCAACAGAAACTGAGCCCTGGCAAAGCTACAGGAAAGGGAGTCAGGTGCTGGAATAAGGCAAGCTCCCAACAACCAACCTTGATTCTTGTTCTGTGTCACCTACCCCCTTGTCCACATGGCTCAGTTCATCAACAAAAGCTAAGCAAGTGACCAAGGTCTCTGTGGGCAAGTTTCCTCAGCTCCAGCTTTCCGTCCAAGAGGACACCCTTCACCTGGTCAGCCACCTAAAACTGTAAGCCTCCTCTCCACGGAGCAACCAGCCGAGGGAGGAGAAGGGGGGAAATTCTCCACCTTCGTTAAAATATTCGCTCAAATATTTTCATCCTAGACTGGAAGCTTGGCATCATCAAAAAGTATGAAAAGAGAATGTTACTATGGATTCTAAATGGTGAATAAAATATGAAGTAAATATCTTATTCAAAAGAGGCCCCATTTTTCATGTTTTAATGCAATAGTTATGTATTTTGTAATTAACAATTATTCATGTTTGATATCATAATAATAAACCCTTGCATTTTACAGGGATTATCAAACACTCATGCATCTTAGTATTTTTAATACTATTAGCTGGTAAGGTAAACATTATTACCCCACCTTACAGATTAAAAGAAGAAGAAACCAAAGCTCAAAGAGATCACGTAATCTTTTCAAAGCCATAGTATGAAGCAATTAGAGAAACACCGAAGTCCGGTCCCAGGTGCTCACTTCTGCACGTACTATTTCCCAGATGAGTGGATTCTGACACCTACCCTTGCAGAAATACCAAAGGTCAAAGTTGCAGCTCTGATCAATCTCATGTGTACGGAGAAATGGAAGGGAAAATATAAATTCTTCCCTCCCTGTCCTCACCCCCAACCCAACCAGCACAACTATGTGCCTCTGACTATGACCAAAAGAACTCAACAGTCCACTGAACTAGCCCTTCTCACTGGCCACTTAAGGATCAGGGGCCTGAGAACAAACACTAGTCGCTACCCTCCCCCCTCCCTTCACTGCCATTACCCTCCCTAGAGTAGAAGCCCCCAGAGGGCAGGCCCAGGCCCTACTTGCCGTGTACTTGCCTGCTGTACCTGGCAGAGTTCACTTCACTTACCAACTGCTTATGAAATGTCCGCTCCTCATCAGTCCAGAAAAGGAAGGGGAAAGTAGGAAGCCTGGACCGCCGTGCTTCCTCACGAATCACCATCCACTGCATCCTCAGGCTGCTCAGGTTCCTCTGAGAGAACACGAGAGAGGGGACCCATGGCCACAGGGGCAAAGATGGCGGTCCATGTCCAAGCACAGTCTCTAAGTTTTGAAAGGCCCTATTATTTTCAGTGTAAAGGATGGTATACATGCAATGCCATTTGCTGCTGAATGAAATAGTATATAAAGAGACCAAGTCTTGGACTCCACCACAGAGGGCAGTTCCGATTCTTGGACCGACACCACAGCTCCTGTTCAGAATGCTGAAAGACTATGGATGGACAGGGCACACAGGTACAAGCTGCAAAAACCAGAGTTAAGTAGAATAAGGAATCTTAGGGAAGGCCACCAATTAAAGTAGAAATGGAAAAGGTGTGGCACCAGACATCCTCTCCTTTCTCCTGTCCATAGCAGACACCATTAATGGTCACGGCACCCTTCCGCCCAGCCAGGCGTTCCAACCCTCCTAGATACCACACTTAGGTGGCTGCCATCTTTCAGCTGGGATTGGCAAACAAGATGTCACCTATTTGCCATCTTCGATTAAATTTATTGGGGTGACATAGGTTAGTAAGATAATATAGATTTTAAGTGCACGATTCTATGATACATCATATATTGACCCCCTTTGCCCTTTACTACCTCCCACCCCTTCCCTCTGGTAACCACCTGCCATCTTTGTGTTTAAGAGAATTTTCTCTTGCTAGAAATCAGCAGTTCACATGTTAGGCCTACACCATGGTGCTTCCTCATATGCCTCTGATTCCAAGATTCCCGACATTAGGTTAGCACTCTAATTCTGATCTCCAAGACCCTTGACCTCAACTCTCAGTTGCTAGCTGCCACTTCCATGTCACCAGGCCGCCACACCCTCCCTCAGACCCTGACCTGTAACCAAGGATTCTAACCTGGGCCTGGTGGCCTGTCCCAACTCCTGCTGCCTGTTCCACCTGGTGGCTTTTTGTCATCCCTCCTCTGACTTGAATTCACTGGTCCACCCCTGGGGCTCGTCAGAAAGTACCCTGACCAGATCAGGATCCCTCCCATGGCTGCATGACAGTCCCCAAAGAACTGAGGCGGGCACAGCCGAAGCTGAGGGAGAAGGTAGCGAATGGTTCACAAACTCTCCCTCAACTGTGGAGCTTACCTGAAGGTTGGGCCCCCTCTTTATCCCTTCAGACAAAGTGAAGGATTCCAGTCCTGGCTTTTTCTCCTTTATGGCAACTTTTCTTCCTTCAAGGTAAAGAGCAGATGTTTCCTAAGCTCCCAGGGATTTATCGGCCTTGTTCACACCTTCAGCAGACAGGTCATCACAGGTTTAATTTATAAGGTTCTACTTTACAGGTAGGACAGTAACTCTTGCTCCATCTCAAGTCACAAAATGGGTGAGTAAAAGAAACCCAGGCACGCTTGGCCAGGCCTCCCTCCACGTCTCTGCACGCACACTTCCCTACCTGCGCCTCCCTTACATTACGTTTCACATAGTCTCTGCATCTGAACAATACAGTCAGTTTCCAATGTGCAACATGCTGCCAAGAGGCTCCGGGGCACAGTGAGGAGAGCATCAATCAGGAAGCCTGCGTTCTGGGCACAAAACCCACTTCTGCCAACAGCTCACCAGCCAAATCGGTTCCCTTCTCCAGGCCTCAGTTTATTCATCTGTAACCTGAGGGGTGGGGGGGGGGTGATCTTAATGATTTATAAGATTCCCTTCCAGTTCTGACATTCTATTAAACTCAAGTTTACTTGAAGAGGCAGGCTTTCGACCGCCACTCAGATTGGACCAGCCACACTTCCCACAATGCCCCTCTGCGACTCCCCCACCATTTAGGCTTAACCAACAGAGAGAGAATCATTCCCAGCTGCTAGCAGCCTAATCCAGCTGCCATGTGGGGAGTTTTGTTACGCCTGTTTTGCAATGGGTCATGTCAAGTCAACATGTATTTGTTAAGTGCCTCTGACAAGCCCAGAAAGAGGGTGGAGCCCTCCAGGGCCTCGGTGACTTCATCTATGAAATGAAAGGCTTACACTTGCTGGGCTGCTAAGGTGCCTCCCAGCTCTGAAGTCCTGAGAGTCATGGTCCCACTGGGAGAAGGGAGGCCACACCCTAGGACCACCAACCGCAGCCCCACCCTGACGTGGCCCAGGTCCAGCTCCTGCCAAGCTCACGTATCTGGGGCTGCACAAGGTAGAACCTGTTCAGAGACTTCGGATTATGGTACAAACATAGTCATATCTCCAACCCTTCTCCATGGCTGGGTCTCAGGGCTTCCCCGCCCCAGCCCCCAGCTCTCTGGGCCCCTCTCTCATAAGTGGGGAAGTGGCAGATGCTTGTCCACATGATGTGATTTGAACAAAGTCCCCACACACCCCACCAAATCTCTCTCTTACAGACCTGCCTGAAAAACCCTGATCACAGGGGTTCAGATTCTTTGCATCCAAGCATCTTGCTTCCAGAAGTTTCCTGTTAAATGCAAACATGCACAGAAAAGTGGCCTGTGCTTAGGCGGGGGCTTCTTTCCCTGAGGTTACCCTCTCCCCATCCACATTTGCCAGCTCCTGCAGACACTGCCCAGCCCTGCACAAGGGCCTGATGTGCACAAGAAGAACTCCCACCAAGAGAGGCACAAAACCTTCCTTGGTGAAGAAAAAAAAAACTACACGGGAATGAGGACAAAACAGGCTTGCTGTCTGACTTCCACCCTGACTTACTGCATGTCCTCAACAGCCAGCAAAACAAATGACATGGCAAGGGGACTGAGAGAAGAAGAGGAGGACAAGGGATAATGGAATGGTGGCATTCAAACCCATGTGTTATTAGGGTTTTTCAGGAGTAAACGTTCTCACTTCTGAGAGTCGTGGAGCCCCACCACTGTTTGTTTGGCTTGGCGGCCTGTGCCTCTTCTGAAATTACTGCACGTGTTTATTATTTAAATGTGAATGAATGGAAATTAATTTCGAGTGCAGAAATTTTGAGGGATAAGTGTAGATACACAGATGCAAACCACAGATAGTCAGAATTAGCATGCTCTCCCCCCACAGAAGCCAGAAGAGAAAAAGGCTTCATCCTGTAGTGAGGAGGATGTAGGCCACGTGGAAGACTTCCTGGGGAGTTGTTAAATCCCAGAGAGGAAATTAAAGGGAATTGTGAGGACATTTCTTTCTTTTGTAAATATTGTTAAGCAGAATCAGTTTCCATTTTTTATGACCTAAATTGTGACCCCTCCCCTGAAAAATCTGTATGTTAAAGCCCTAACCCCAGTATGACTGATAGAGTTTATAAGGAATTAAGGTTAAATAAGGTCACTGGGGTGAGGCCCTAATCTGATAGAGTTGGTGTCCTTATAAGAAGAGGAAGAAATGCCAGAGATCGACGGATATCTCTCTCTCTCTCTCTCTCTCTCTCTCTCTCTCTCTCTCTCTCTCGCTCTCGCTCTCGCTCTCTCTCCATGCACAGAAAAGAGGCCATGTAAGGATACAACGTGGCCTTCTACAAGCCAGGAAGAGAGATGTCACCAGAAATCAAAGTTTCTGCCCCTCAATCTTGGACTTAAGAAAATAAATATCTATTATTTCAGCCACCCAGTCTGTGGACCCTGGTTATGGCAGCCCGAGCAGACTAACACACTCCTGCCTGAGAGAAGGGAGTAAACTGGGTCAGTCAACAAAGGGATATAAACTACTCCTCTGGGCACTGGGTTGATGGAAGTCTACATGACGATGGCCCCAGCAGGGGCGGGGCAACCTCCTCACAATACCTCTAACCCACAGGTTCTAGAATTCATGTCCTTCTTTCTAAATTTCAGCCTCCAGAGATTTTAGAAATGTGCCTTTTGCAGACTGAGTAGGAGTCATGCTCAGTATCTGGGGGAGGGAGGCAGTGAGTGAATGACTTTCTCTCTCCTGAATGTCACCTTAGCAGCAGTCCAGGAGCGGTGACTGGGAGTCCAGACTAGACCTGTCGAGAAAAGCGGATAACGCTATAAATTGGAAATAGCCATCACCCCTCACAAATAAACCCAAGAAGGGTCTGAAATGGGACAGGGGAAGAGTGTGGTGCATTGGGATTAAGGACCCCATCTTGGGGTGGTTGTCCACAGGAAGCCCAAGGAGACAGGAAGAAGAAAATGGGGGGATTTCTAAAGGAAACTTGGACTGTTGCTGACATAAAGAAAGGGATCCAACTGTGCCTGAAAGCTGGGACAACTTGCCTGTCTTTTGAACAAACTCTGTTTAAAATTAAGAGCAGAAATCTGTACTTGATAAAAAAAAAAAAAAAACTTTTGTTTCAAAGCTTTTGAAGGAGGAGAAGGAAGTGAGGCTATTTTTCTCTCTTTTTTTTCCACCCTAGTAAATATTTGCATCAAAATAATTCCAAAGCGTGTCGCTATTGAAATGAGGTGGTGTGAGTATGTTCCAGTTGGTACCAAGAGGAGCACATGGGGCCGCATGGAGGACTGGTAAACTGGCCAGAGGCAGGCTCAATTTCTAGCGTTGGCCAATTTCCCTGTTGTAAATATTCCCACCAAGGCTGATTTCGAGCTACTGAGGATTTAAAAGCCAGCTTGCAAAATTCCTACCTATTCAACCACAGTCTCTGGCAAGCCAGCACCAGCTGGCTCAAGCACAAGACAGCAAGGCAGGACGGGCAGGCAGGTAGCATGTGACCCAGCACAGAACCACTTGGGAGGGGCAGAGGCCCAGGGACCAGAAAGGGAGGACCCCAGAGAATGATGTTAAGAACACAAGCAGATTTTCCTCTCTGGGATGCATGGCCTCACCTGTATTAATAGAAGCCCACTGTCATGGTCACTCGGCTGCCCCACTTCCCTTCTCTTCTTTAGGAAGTGCTACCTTGTCCACTGGACACCGTGACAGTGCCACCTGGAGCTCAGGGAAGGGCAGCAGCCAGCACAGGGAATCCCCGAAACCCACTGCATTTTTAAACCTCCAAAAAGCCAGCAAAAACTTTGATTTACAGGGAAAAAAAGGAAAAGAGAAGGAACCAACCATTGTAAAAGTAATAAGCCACACTTTACCAGGCACCCCAAGAAAGTGCCTATTATTTCCCTGTAAAAGGAGAAAGGGAAAAGGAATTCCTGAGACTCATTTGGGGATCTGGCCAGACATGTGCTCATTCTCCCCTTGCCCTACCCTAACAAGGCTGGGCAATTCCATCACTCACTACCCCTGACCTTCTGTAGACGATCCTTATGGAATGACCCATACCCTGGACACTCATGAGTAATCCACTAGAACTTCATTCTGTAGTCCAATATTAATCTTCAAATAAACGACAAATATATGCTTTTACTTCTTGGACAAAACCCAAACCGAAGCCGAGACTGGGGTTCATACCTCTCTGGCTTATCCTCCGGTCCTGGCACAGGGCTCCGTGCTCAGTCATTGTTCGGCACTTCCACGTCCTATTTGATTCTTCCTCTTTTCCCTGCAGAGAGAGACTCACCAGGGGATCCTCTCTGAGGGCTTGTGCTGGTCACCTCCAGGAGGTTATGACAACCTGCTGTTTGGTGCATGAATCTGAGAGCTGGGCAGAATTTGAGCCGGCATCAGTAAGCATTGAATAATACTTGATCAAGTGGATTAATCAAAGAATAGGAATCATCTACATAACCAAATGGTACTTCTTTTATGTATGCAAGTTACCCATTTCAGAGTTCGAGTAGATGATATGTTTAAACAGTGCCTATGTAAGAAAATATAGAGGGGTGAATGATGAATATATTTCCACCAGCCCTCTGGCTTGCTCCCAGCTGAAAACGCCTGCATTTCCTGGGACTAAGGAATCGCAGCTAAGAAGCCATTTGTTGGGAAGGATGGAGGAGAAAGGGTGACCTCTGCTGGTAAAGTGACTGTTTTAATCTGGTTATTTTCCCCAACTTTGCAAAGAAAAAAGCGAGCAGAGTAGGAGGAGGACAGGACCATGTCCTCCCCGAACAAATGATCATTTTTTCCACACTAGTAATTTTTACAAAGTCTTCAGCAAAAAGTCATTGTGTGGGGAGCTCAAGAACTCTTTAATGATGTGTGAAAATGAGATTCAGGTTGGTTTTTATTGTGTTTAATAACTATTCCCTTATAAAATAAAGAAATGTTCTCACTTGAAACTCAATAATTTGTTTTATTTTTTTTCCTTTTGATAGTTCATTAATGAAATGAAGAATTTGCAGTCAGTTTTGAAATGTAGGGACTACTAAATAGAATGAAAGAAAGCACAGCCCCCACATGTCTCATTAAGGTTTACATTTATTCATTAAACAAATGCACACTTTAGGAATTAAGAATTCAACATTTTCAAACATAGTCTGTACATTTCATAATCCAATGTCTTCTGAAAGACTTGAATGAAGTTGCTTTGCTTTAAAACTCAGCAATGCTCAAAACAAAATCATTTCCATAGCACTCTCATTATGTGGCTCGATTTCCCCCTTGCATGCCTTTCAACACCTTTGACAAGCCAAAAGCATATGCCGAGCTACTGGCTCTCTAATAGTGTTCAGTTATTAGTCAGACTTTCCCTGGTCATAGGCATCACTTTGGTCTTTAGCTGTGCCAAGTTTAAAGCAAAAACTTCATTTTGAGTTTTCCAGAGAAAAGCTGGGCATGATCTTTTAAAAGTCTAGCTTTTTTTAATTGTCTGATGCTGCTTCACATGTAATTATCATCTGTGTGTGCTCAGGCTTGTCGTGGGCAGGAAGAGCAACACCCACGAAAGCGAACTGGGAGTCCCATCCACCGTCCTATAAAATGGATTATATTTGGGGGGAGTCGTATACCTTTTGGGAACCATAACTATAAAAGGCATCGGCATCCAGTACAATGGAACCCATGCTCTATCCTGACCAATAAAACTTAGTGTTTACATTCAATAAAGTGTTTATTTAAATGCATGTATGTCTGTCTCACATAAGCGAGTGCACACCTCTGTCAGTCTGCTGGGAGGCCTGACTATCTCACAACCAACACCTCTTTGGAACTCTGGCAGAGAAGGGAGAGTAGGGGAAAGAATAAACTTAATTGTAATTGGAAGTGCTGCTGTCCTGAGCCTAAACTGAAGTGGGATAGAACAGTAGCACCAATTCAAATAGGGTTCTTTCTCAGCACATGCCATGTCCCCTGCACCCCACTGCTTTCCTATATCCTGTACTACACGTATTCATTCCTTTCAAAGAACACCAAAGAGATGTGAAGTTCCTTGAAGGCAACATTTCTTTGTTTTATTTCATGAAAAAAAAGTAGATAATTCATTAAGAAATTGGTAAATACTGAATGTCAACATTTATTTGAATGCCAGTGTACATTCAAGTTTTTTTAATAAACATAAGACTAAAAATTCAAGTAGTTGGATTTAATAGTAATGACAAGAAGTAGTAATAATGGAAGAAAGATAACTATTCCCAAAACTATGTATCTCTTAACAAAAGAATATTTGCAGGTGTAATCGTGAATATGAACATTCAATAGAAAATCATCCTTTAAATAGCTCTCTACAAGTGCTCAAGTCGCTTCTCTTGTTTGATTAAGCGCCAGCTGTATACCACACATCGTGCTGATCATTGGGGAGGCAGTGACTCATAAAGGCAGTAACCTTCCTAGTCCTTCTAAAGCTTGCACTGCTATCACACAAGAGGCACACAACCACAAGGACTCATACCAGTAAATAGAAAATCACAACAGCGATGAGCTACAACCTAGAGCAGGGGTGTCAGACTCATTCTCACGGGGGCCACATCAGCCTCATGGTTGCCTTCAAAGGGCCGAATGTAATTTTAGGACTGTGTAAACGTAAGTACTCCTTAACAAGGAGCTCGGCACTGCCATTGGGTAGAAACAAGGTGCCGAGCCAGATAAAACAAGGTGGAGGGCCGGATTCAGTCCACGGGCCTTATGTTTGCCTCCTGTGACCTAGAGGTGGAGGGTGCTACTAGAGTGTTTTTCCTTAAACTAGAAATTCTATTTTAAAAATCCATCGGCATATAAGGAAAATCCAACATTGTTGAATTCTGGCCTAGGGCAGAGAAACTCAAATCAAGAAACCAAAATCAACATTTTATAGACATGACGTAACCGAAACAAAACTCTAAAGCAGTTGGTCAAAAAGTGCCTGATTCAATTTAAATGTATTCTTCAGCTTCCATGTTGAGTCAAGCAGTGCTTCTCAAGCTTTCAGATGCATGGGAATTACTTAGGGATCTTGTTCAAATACAGATTCTGAATCAGTAGATCCAGGGCGGGACCTGAGATTCTGCATTTCTGACAAGCTCCCAGGTGATGTCATACTTCCGGTTCGTGCATCATACCCTAGGTAGCTCCAGTGCAGGCCAAGATGCTGAATGAGCATGCCTGCAGATCCCCACCCCCACTTCCCCAACCACATCGACTTCATATGAACTAGAATGGTAGAGGAGAAAACCACTGTGAAGAGGTCCTGAGTTTCCCAGGGGGGGGTTATACAGGTGTTTGGGGAATGGTGGCATTGTCCTGAGACGGCACAGCCCGGCAGGGTTGTGGAAAGATAAAATAGAAGAACTGATGGAATTCTGCACCCATTTGCCCCCACCTCCCTCCAGTGCCTTATAGCAAATGATACTGTACCCCTCCTACCAGGACATAGAGATCTGGAGCAGATGTCCTCAGAAGAAACAGAAAAACTAGGGGACCAACTGATCTCTAGAACTTTCCACATCCCTTCTCCTTCAAACTCCCAGAGCTGGAGAATTACAGTCCAGTCTGGATCAAAGGTCTCAGTCTTGACTGCAAATTGAAATCACCTGGGGAGCTTTAAAAGCCCTGCTGCTTAACTCCACCTCCGGGGATGCCGGTGACATTGATCTGGAGCATGGTGTGGGCATCTGGACCTTTAAAAACTTCCCAAGCAATTTCAACGTGTATCCGAGATTCAGAACCACTGAATTCGGAGTCTTGTGGGAGTCTGTTTCTCTCTCTGAGAAACAAAGAATGAAGACCGGACCTGAGGGTTGTTTTGGGGGGTAAGGAGCACTTGAATGTAATTTCCTGGTGTCAGAGCTCTAGACTCTGGAGCTCACCTACCACCAGCAGCTGAGTTCACGTGGTGGCAGGTGGGGGGCGGGGCGGGGCGGGGCGGGGCGGGGCTGCTTTTCGCCAGGTACACTGCCTCATTGGTGCCCTGCGGAGAAAATGAGCACACAGAATAAAATAACACGATATTGGAGGAGCACAGCTATTTCAAAATGAAAATAACGTCCTGGATGACAGATTCCAATAGAAGCAGAAATATCAAAACATATGAATCAACTCTTTTTAATCAGCCTGATAAATATGTGAAAAGATATAGGATGTAATTAATAAGAAGAAGCAAAAAATATAAAAAAGAATCAAACAGAAATATAATAAGAGAGAGCAGAATTGATACTGCTGAGGAACAAATTAGTGAATTGGGGGGCCCAATCTCAGAAATAGCTCAGAAGGAAGAAAAAGGACAAAGAAATAGTATAAATGAAAGCAAAAAGGAAAGGAAGATAAACATAGGTGGAGAGGAAGAAATATTTGAGAACACTAATAAAGATAAATTTTTCTGCATTTATATATTATATATGTAATCAGGAAATATATACACACATAATCAGGAAAACACATACCTACATATATTATATACACATAATAAAATATAAGAATTTCAAAGCTATCACAGAAAGATCAGACCACATACAAAAGAATAAGAAGCAGACTGACCTCAGCAATATTAGACAAAAAAGAAGACAGAGTAATGTTTTCACAGAAGTGAAGGACATAGAAATTAGAATCTAATACTTTACACTCAAGCAAACTGTTGTTCAAATGTTAGGACCAAATAAAAATATTCTCGAACATACAAGATATGTTGCAGAAAGACATGCATTATAAACAGTTCTGGCTGAAGCACTATGGGAGAGAAAAATCTAAGAGATTCTGCAAGACATTTGTGGAACAAAGATGATCCAATACCTTGATAAATGTTTTTATTGTTTAAGGAGGAAAAAGCAAGCTAAGGCCAAAAAAAAAAGAAAAATTACATCTATAACAATCTAGAAGTAAAAGTCTAGGTTATATTTTTTTATAAGATTTTATTTATTTAAGAGAGGGAAGGGAGGGAGAAAGAGAGAGAAACATCAATGTGCAGTTGCTGGGGGCCGTGGCCTGCAACCCAGGGATATGCCCTGACTGGGAATCGAACCTGCGATGCTTTGGTTCGCAGCCCGTGCTCAATCCACTGAGTTATGCCAGCCAGGGCAGATTCAATATGTTTTTAATCAAAGTCTAGGTTATATTAACATGATAGGGGTGAATGAAGGAGAGAGCAGGAAATCCTAAATTTTCACCTTAGAGAAAATCAGGCAGATACAAATATATCATTAAAAATTAAACTAAGGAAGATAAAAGCATTGTAAAAGTGACACAAATTGAAAACTTAAGGTGATAAAATAGGTGTGCACGTATCATTTATTATTACAAAGGTAGATGGACTGAGCTCACCAGTTAAAGCCAAGAGACTGAATTTATTTTTTTAACTCTGATATGTGCTATTTACAAAAGATGTACTTCAAACACAAGGATATACAAAGGTTGAAAGCAAAGGAATAAAAAAAAAAACATTCAGGCAAACATTAACTGAAAGAAAGCTGACTTAGGTATATTCATTCCAGAAAAGATAGTCTTTATCAGTAAAGAGCAGTGTCGGGGACAGAGAGAGTGCCCTAGGATTTCGCAATTTCACTCCCAGGTATAAACCCAAGGGAGAGTCGTGCACACGGACAACCCTCTAATGAGCCCCCACCATCCCAGCTTCCTGGTACTATGTCCCTAACAAATCTGCTCCCTTGGATCTGGGCAGAACCCACGCTTGCTTCCAACCAATAGAACATGGCAGAAGTGGTAGGATGTCACTTCTGTGATAATGTCACATACGATCGTGATATTTGTCATCATAGACTCCCTTGCCAGCTTTGACGCCGCAGCCATGCTGGGGAGGAATGCAGGGTGACCCCTGGCTGGGAGCCAGCAAGAACCTGAGGCTCTCGGTGCGACCGCCTGAATCCCACCAACCACCAGAATCCTCCCCAGTCCAGCCCCGCATGGCTGGCAGCCCACAGCCCTAGACAGTTCCTTGCCTGCAGTCTTCCGAGGGCTTGAAGCAGAGACCCAGCTAAGCCATACCTGGCCTCTCAACTCACAGAAACGGAAAGATAATCAATTATTTTAAGCCAATAAGCTTTAGATAATATTGTT
This sequence comes from Tonatia bakeri, assembly GCA_004024845.1. Taxonomy (NCBI): domain Eukaryota; kingdom Metazoa; phylum Chordata; class Mammalia; order Chiroptera; family Phyllostomidae; genus Tonatia; species Tonatia bakeri. The sequence continues at coordinate 79,279 of PVIA01002555.1, forward strand.
ACACAGCAACAGATAACCAATACAAGAGACAAGAATACCAGTAATAAAACAAAACAATGAAAAATCTGGAAACAGCCAAACACCCATCAGTACACGAGGGAATGTGTAAGTTGTGGTGTATTAACCGGCAAGGGTCAGTGTTACACGCACAGCCAGACGGCACAGTATGGATAAAGGTTAACAATATAAAACTAAGTGAGAAAATAAGCCCCAAAAGATTGCCTCAGTGTGATACTCATTTATAAGCTAAAAACAAATTAAAACCAACAACATACTTATAAAGTTAAAAATATGAAATTCTGATAAAGTTAAACATAACGTTCTTATAAAGTCATACATATGACCCAAAAATACCACTCTTTGGTGCTTATTCAAAAGAAATGAAAACACACACCCACACCAAAACCCATCTATGAATGTTTACAGCAACTTTATCTGTAATTGCCGAGAACTGGAGACACTCCAATGTCCTTCACCTGGTGACTGGAGGGACAGATGAGAATCCGCCAGTATGACGGAGCACTGCTCAGCAACCGCTGACGGGTGACGACACGGGTGAGTCACAAACGCATCACACTCAGTGGCTGAGCCAGACTCGGAAGGCTGCACGCTGTACCGTCTCACGCAGAGCACTTTCCGGAAGAGGCAGGACTTCGGAGATTAATACACTGAGCGGTGGTTAGCTTGAGGTAAAAAGAAGGAGATAACACCAGAGAGGCACAGGGGAACTTTTTGGAGTGATGGGACTCTCATACAGGGGTGGGCAAAGTAAACCTACTTTTCCCTACCACTGTATATATTGATTTTGGCGTTATTTATACAACTGTGTTCATGTGTCAAAATTCATAAAAATCACACATTTAAAAGGGTGAATTTCTATATGTAAATTATACCTCAATTTAAAATGCATGCGTGTGTATATATACACAAGGGTGTGTGTGGGTGTCTGTGTATAAACATTAGTTAAGTGCCCCTTTTGACAGTCCCCTGGGCCAGGTCCTTCCAGCCAAGTCCTGCAGCCCTTCCTACCTGATATAAAAGGAACAAAATGAAAAGTTGTATAATTGGAAATGTTATAGTTAAAATTACTATAGAGATTTATCTTGAAAGGGGACCCAGACAAGAGGAGGAAACGTTTGAGCAATCAACGGAATGTATCTAAAAGGGACTGAGGAAAACAAAGGTGTGAACACTGCTTTCTTTGCCTTGGAGACAGGAATGTTTATGACTTTACAACTATAAACCTCATTTCACTCCAGGCAGCAGGGAGTTACTGAGTCATTGTCCAACCACCTTCCACACAGTGGTAGTGGGGTGGGGGAGATCAGGGGGACTTCCTCCCCAAATCAGCAGCCCTCTTTGGTCCAGATTCACTTTGCCTCGGAATGTCCCCATAAATGGCCCATTAGCAGCCCACAAAGAGATTAAGAAACAATTCCAATTAAGAGAATGCACAGTTTAACAAAGCATCCTTGAATCAGAATGTCCTGCTTCTGCTCTTTTATAGACCAGAGGAGCAGGGGGTTGAGGTCACAGTGGGCCTGATCATATTTTGTTCTTATCTCCCTATTTTCTACTCCATAGTGAATTTAAATAGCTTGTGATCGCTAAGTAAATAATTGGAGACATAGCCTTCTGAAAGCTTTTAATTGTGTCAGACCAGCTCTTCAATTCTAAACACTCCCTGCAACCCAGGGATATTTAGAGCTCTGGGTGTCCTCTTGGCAGATGGAGACAGAAACGCAAAATGGGGTAGAGAGGCCAGAACGTCCCATTAATCATGGCAGAGCTCCTTTATTCAAAGATCCTAAACTGCCTGAGGTAATGTCTTCAACTGGGTGGCGGGGGTTGGGGTGTGGGAGGAGGGTGGTTTTCACTGAGAAGCAGAGTCTGGATTGTAAGTCCCTTTTAGACTCTGCCCAGCTTCATAGTTTGGGACAAAGACTCAATCACCTCTCGGGGCCTCATTTTTTCCCTGGGTACTCCAGACTCTGTGGCCAGGGTGTCCCCTCACCACGGTCCCAGGCCAGGTGCTCTGGTGAGCGGTAGGCTTACCCGGAGTTCTGGAATGGGAACTCCCCACGTTTTCCTCTACAGCTATACGTCCAGGAATCCACTCGGGTCTTACCAGTGTCCTCGGGTCATTGTGGAGAAGTGTCCCCACAGGGTGGCCAAACCATGTGGCATGCAAGAACTCCAGGCTGCTGCCTCCAGCCCACTGCCACCCAAGATAAAGAATCACCAAGACAAAGGTTTCTTCAGTCGATATAATGGGAAACACCAAGTGGAACAAACCAGATTTCTTTACTGCAGGACTTCCCAGAGCCTTTATTTGCTCATGTGCTTTGAGACTTTCCTAGAGGGAGGTACAGAAGTATTTGACCAAAGAATCTTTTTTCAAAAATCAACATACAGGTCTGGCCTGCCTTAAAAACACTGGCCCAAATGATGCTATATCATGCTATATATTTTTCTTTTTTTTTAAGATTTTATTTATTTATTTTTAGAGAGGGAAGGGAGGGAGAAAGAGAGAGAGAGAAACATCAATGTGCGGTTGCTGGGGGCCATGACCTGCACCCAGGCATGTGCCCTGACTGGGAATCGAACCTGCAATGCTTTGGTTCGCAGCCCACGCTCAATCCACTGAGCTACGCCAGCCAAGGCAAATTTATGATGCTATATATTTTTCATTCCTTACCCTCCAATCAGGAGGTAGTCAACCCTGGCTTCAGAATAGCATCACCTAGGCCCTTTACCTGGTCCTCATCCCCAGAGATCTGGCTTTAACTGGTCTGAGGGGTGGGGCCTGAGCACCGGTATTACTTTTGGCTTACTTAGTGATTCTAAAGTGCGGTAGTAGGGAGCACGGGAAGATGCCTCGTCTTCCTGTGCCTGTTCTAGAGCCTCAGAGGGGGAGCCACTCCACCCCCAGGTCAATATTGGGGAGCAAACCAGAAGACAGTTTCGTCTCTCCATTCAGAGTCAAAGCCATAAGACCCAGGGGCCCCTGCCCGCTGGAGAATCTCCTGGGAATGTCGTAGCCTCAATGGAGATTCTAGTCCTAATCATCTCAGTAACAACCCTGTGGAGTCTTCCTTTCAAAATAAAAATAACTTTACTGGTTTTCTGATTGTAAATTTAATGCCTGCTTTTTGTGGGTAGAAAAGGAAACACACAAAAGCATAAAGCAAAAAATACATAATTGTTCACAATCCCCCCACACTATGGCCGTTTTGTTTTTCCTTGCAGACCCTTACAGGTGTTTAGTATCCTTTCATAATTTTTTTTTACTTAACAGTTTCTCTCGAATGTCTTCCCGTCCCAATATCAATAAAAGGACACCGTCACTGTTAATGGTCCTATCACATCCTAGGTAGGCTGTAAATTATTTAATCTGCCCCAGTGTTTACCCGCTCTAGTATGTATCATCAGTGAAAGGGGAGATATCTTTGCATGTGTAAGTGATTGCTTCCTGAGAATAAATTCTGACAAGTGGAATTGCTCTGTCCAAATCCTTGCCAAGCGAACCCACTTAGCTGGGCCTGCATTTCCATCACCTGTCGAGTGAGCTACTCCCTGCTCTCGTTTCCCCATGCCTACCCTTCCAGCCTTTTCCACCATTTTCCACCCTCTGCCTGGCTGATAAAGTGTTTTCCAGGTGCTATTGGTCCAAGTCCCTCCACCTTTTATCAAATCTCCTTCAAGCTTTACCTCTTAAAGCCAGTGTTTTCCTGAGAAAGCTTTCTGAGTTCCGTGCCCATCTCCCCCCTCTCCTTGCACCAGCGGCCTCAGTTCAGGCTGGAAGGCACATCTCCCAGCAGAGGTCACCAAATCCTCCTTTAAGGAACTAGCAAGAAGGCAGCAAACTGAGGTTGACCCTGCTGGCAAGTCCCCCACCGACACTCCCACAGGCCCCCAGGCTCCCTCCGCCCTCCCTCCCGGCAGAGCACCTGCCCTTGCCTCAGCAGCCGCTCTTGTCACTCTGTGTTATAACTGTTTACACGTCGGTCTCCCCCGGGGACAGTGAATGGCTTGTTCCCTGTGTCCCTGGACCTCATGACCAGCACCACGCCTGGCTGCAAAGGTATTCACAGCTTACTGAATGTCTGCTATTAAAAGGTCATATTTTTCCAGGAAAAAGTCCAAGCTGGTATTCCTGATATTAAAAGCAAGAACGATGACGCACATCCCCACCTTTTGCCAGAAAAGACAGACCTTCAAGTCCACGGGCCAGGACTAACTCCTGTCACCTCGCCACGAAAACAGTGAGAATGCAGCCAAAACCTAAAGGAGCTCAGCGTTTCTCGGCATTTCTCCACCCAGCACCCCTGACCTGGCCCAGCCAGCCGCAGGGACAGGAGGGCTGCCGACGGAAGCCCCTCTGCATGCCGGCCTGGCTGTGTGTTTGGTTCCCACCAGCTCCATTGAAGGACTTTCCACCATTCCCCAGTTCATTCATTCTCTAAGTCTTTGTGACTGAAAACACCTGTCCCAGTCTTCATAGAATTTACATTTCAGGGAAACCAAAAACTAGTACGCTAAGACAGTAGGGGTAAATTTGGGTGAATACTTGGAAGGAAATAAGGAGGCTAAAATGAGGAATCAGATTTGCATTGCTGGTCGCCCTCAGCAGTTAGAGCAATCAGTCAGTCTGAGGAGGTGAGGCTTTGGCTGGAGGAGCCAGCCCTGTACCTGCAGTGGGTGGCAGGGGAGCCTCCCAAAGACGGAACAGCACTCTGAGGGACCCCAAGGTGCAGGAGGCCACGCATGTTTAAGGCTTGGAGCCCGGTGAATGGAAAACAGACTGGAGCTGGGTTTCGGGTGAGCGGCAGGGGTGTGATGTGGATGCAGCCATGCACAGCTTAATGACAAGGATACGATCTAAGAAATGCATCGGCGGGCAATTTTGTCATTATGCGAACATCATACAGCGCATTGACACAAAGCTAGACGGTAGAGCCAGCTGCACGCCTAAGCTCCGTGTCTGCCACCATCATACATTCAGGCGAGTGGCTCCAGTTAGGTGCGTGAGTTCTACATTACCCATCAGAGTTCAAGGTCCTACTGCTTATTCCCGTTTAGGTACCCAGATTAAAAATTATTAAATACCTCAGGGGTTTTTTTACATCTCCTACAAACAATAAAACTATCCTCTTGACTCTTCAAAATATCTCAAACCACGGTCACGTGCATAGAATCCACAGGATGAAGGAGAGTTACATCAAAATTCTCTGGAACTCTAATTTTAATGTTCCTAACTTTTTCATCCAAGAAATAAAGCATATCTATCTATGTCATTTTTGTATTTCTTCTTAGTTTCAACTCTTAAAAGATCTTCCCAGGCTCCCCAGTGAAGTGGGGAGGATGCAGGAGGAAGTGAGGCAGAAACGAGACATTTTATACAATTTTTGAAATAGGAATGTGGACCCTCCGTCACCCTCACCCTAAAGAGGGTTGCTTAAACCTCTCATTCTCATTTCCATGCACCTATCCTGCTCCTATTTGGGGTGCCACTTCCACCCACAACTTTTTTCGAAAAAGGTATTTTTGCCTCCACACTCATGTGTTTGTCAGGCCCTAGATTAGAACACACCCAGGCAAGTGCTGGCGTAAACAGGGTCTGAAAGGAGACCGTGAGTGGCAAGCTGTCTTCTGCTTTAGGAAGGGAGGGTCGCACTGGCTAATTCAAGCTTGTTATTGGGAAAAATGACAACATTCACACAAAGTCTTCCTTATTTAGGGCCGTTTGTGAATAAGACACCATTGAATCCTCCTGAGGGCTGCCTCTAATACCCTGCCTCCCAGGAAGAGCACCCCCAACTAAGTTGTCTGTGAAGATTTTCAAAAGGAACTTGAATCTGGAGCCCTGGGGAAGGAAGGAAAGGCATGGCGGGGTGGAGAGGGCGCAGTTCCTAGCGTGAATCGCCTGGATTAACGATGCTCAGCCAGTCTTTGTTGTTCTTACCCTGAAAAGGAATTCCAAAAACACATCTATTTGAAACAATGCACTTCCCAAACATATACTGGGGTCTCAGATGGTTTGCAACATTACCTGGAACTGACAGAAAGAAAAAAAAAAAGCAAGGCATCATAATGGGCCTTCAAAAATGCTTACAGATTAAATTTTAACTGGATAGAACCTTCTTATCAACTGAGGGCAGAGGGTTGGACCAGGGGAATCTCAGTGGAAGGCAGTCAAGCAGCACTACAAAACTCATCTAAAAGAGGTACAAAATTCGGTGGGACTCAAAGGAGAAGTCTCCAGCCATCTCTGAAGATCAGACATAGCTCCACGGAGAGATTGTCTCTCAATTCTGTTCTCCGCCTGCAGCGGGACTGAGGAAGGTTCCGATGGAAGTTAGGCTTGGCCAGGGTCAACGTTTCTTGCCACTTAAACAACAAATAAGTATCAGTGAGTTTGCACAGATACAAGGAATTTCAGAGTTCAGAAATCTTCAAAAGAAAAATTAGAATTCTAAAATTTCAAGATGAGCATGCCAACCAACTGAACCCAAAGTACAGGGGACTGTTAACACTGCCCTCGCCGTACCCTCCGCCAAGGATTCCTTCATGGTGTCAGGCGCCACGTGTGTGTACCAGGAAAACACCTCCAAGTTTCAGTGAGGATTCTATGCTTCCTCCCGTGTCTAATCTGCGGACCCATAGCTAAGGTTCTTTGTCTAGTCAGAAAGCACATAAAACAGACCAGTGCTCTGGGAAATGTGTTCTTTCCAACCAGAGCCCCTCAGAGCTCCTTTATGTCCAGGAGCACCACATATGTTGCATACATCTGGAGGACTTCCCTATTCGGTACCCCAAACAGACATCACAAATCGATCACGGCACTCGTTCTCACCAAGCCTAGATACTACCCACAAAATCCCTCTCAGCATAGGACTCCAGGAAGGCACTACCCATCAACAGACATTGTTACAGGCGATAAAGTCCAAGAGCCATCTCTGCAGCAGTTCCCACCCCAGAGGGAAACAGTCTTCCTATGAAAGGAGTAGTGGGGCAGGTAGCAATCAGGGTCTCCACCGGCAAGAAGCCTTGCAGAGACAGCAGGCAAATCACTAAGATACTCACATCTTCCTTTTCAAAGTGTTTTGTGTTAACTTGAGGTGTGTGGCACAGTGGTTAAACGATCATAATTTACAAAGGGCTCCCCCTGATATTTCAGGGACCCACCTGGCACCACACTTAGTTATTACACTATTATTGACTGTTATTCCCTACCCTGTACTTTACATCCCTGTAACTCTTTCGTAACCACCAATTTGTACTTCTCAGTCCCTACGCCTTCTTCACCCAGCCCCCAACCACCACGCCCTCTGGCATGCCCTCTGGCAACTGTCAGTTTGTTCTCTGTGTCTACGAATCTATGTTTCTGTTTTGGCCACATTTTCTTAAGCAAAATGTTTTCATTATGTACTCTCACATTTTTGTTGACTTGAGTTTGAGTTTTAAAACAGATATAAATATATGGAGATTACAAATTTCGGAGCAGTTAACTGAGGAGGGGCGAGGGGAGCGGGGGTTAAGTCACTTTACAAATGGATTTGCCAAAGATTTCCTTAAATACCAAGAGCCTCTTCAACAGATGTTAAAGACTCTGAACTACCTGAAAGAAAAAGAAAGGAAGCAGATGGTTGAGTAAAGCAAAGCCCCATCTGCGAGGCACCACAGCCATTTGAAAATGAACTCCCAACCAATGTGGGCCTATTTACATGAGCCTTATCTACACACAGTTCTTCAGAAAAAAACTTGATTCTTCGAAACAGTCGAGCACTGGGTTTGACACGCCAGCCTAGTAGCTGAACAGCTGTCAAGTGTGAACCACAGGCCAAGCACAGAATGACTTCACAGAGGGGCAGGAAAGGAACTGGCCATTTATCACTGGAAAACCCATGAGGACATGTCCAAAACACACAAGTCCGCTGCTCTGCAGCAATCCTGAGGCTTTCACCAATCACAGCACAGTCACTCCGCCAGTGGTCACTAAGGTCTGTTGGACCACGCCCACTATAACTGAGAGCAGTGGGTGTCCAGCTCCATCCGCTGAAGGGGCTGCAGGGCTGCCCACCTGGGGGCGGAAGGTGAAGTAGCCTGCCGCTCCCCTCAGCAATCAGAGCAGACCCTGTTTCATCTCTTCCACAGCTTGACATTCCTCCTAAGATTTCAGGCTGGGAGAAAGAGCTTCACTACCAAAATAAAAGTGTTTCTTCTTTTAGGTTACTGATGGTATCTGTTCTAACAAGAAGTCAGACATCAACAGGGTCCCAAAACTAAGCAACAGAATAGTGGGGAGATAAATGTCCCTGCACCAAAGCAGGATAGGCAAGACCGATTTTTTTTAACTTGGAAAAACTTGGAACTTAGAGGAAAGTCACAAGAATACAAATAGTCCAAGAACACCTGATTTTCTTTTATCTGAATTTCACCTACTGCTGACAATTTTCCCATTTGCTTTATTTCCTCTTTCTCTTTCTCTCTCTCTCTCCCTCTCTCTCTCCCCCGCCCCCTCCACCCCACCCCCACGTCTGTCTCTCTCTCCACCCCCTTCACTGTACATTCCCTTGAATCACTGTAGGGAAAGTTACATGTATTATGGCCACTCACCCCTGAATACATCAATTGTATTTCATATGAATAGAGACATTCTCTTACAAAACTACATAGTGTGGTTGTCATCTTTAGTAAACTTAACACTGGCACAATACTTTTATCTAATCTACTGTCTAAATCCGACTTTTGTCAGTTGACACAATTTTGTCCTACAGTATTTTCCCCTCCAGTATAGAAAGAATCCATTCTAGGGGCAGGAACTGCATTTAGCTGCCACGTCTCTCCGTCTTTAATCTGACACACTTCCGGAGCCTTTCTTGGTCTTTCCTGACAGCGACGGTTTTTAAGTATAAAATTCCCCTCTCCCTAGTTTTTAAAGAGTGTTTCTCACTTAGAATTTGTCTAGTGTTTTCTCATGGTTCAAGTTCAATATGTTCTTGGTCATGTAGGTGCTGTAGTGAGGTTCTCAGGGTACCACAGCGAGAGGCACATGATGGCCATCTGTCCTCACTGCAGGTGCCAGCTGTAACCAGTCAGTCAAGACGTCCAGTTTATCTGCTGTGTAATGGCTGTTTTTTCTCTTAGAAATAGAAATTAGTCTGTGGGAGACACTTCAAGATCACACAAATATCCTGCTCCTTGTCTAAATTTCCACCTGAACTTGGCATCTATTTATGATCCTTGCCTGATCTCATCTTTACCATAATGGTTGCAAAATGCTAACATTCCAACCTTAGCACCTTCTCCCAATGTGCCCTTGGCCTTTAGCATTACACTGTAAGCAAGAGCCTCCCTTCTCCCCCATACATTTGTTATTAATATATCCATTTATTATTGGTAAGGACTCATGAATTCTTATTTTCAACGTTTTATGATTCATTATTGCACTTAATTATTTTGGTATTTAAATTTAACCAGTAGGAGAGTCCTTTCAAGCTGGCTCCTGTGTCCTTGTGACAGACTCCCATCTCATTTTGAGCACTTTCTTAATTTCTAGCATAAAAAGTGGTTCAGGCTCATCTCATAAACTACCCTGTCCCAGCCCTGGAACCCTGGAACCTCTCAGTGGGGAATGGTATCAGAGACCAAGACCTGGGCACTAGGTGTGCTCAGTGCTAATGAGGTGTCATTGCTTCCTGGCCCTTTCAGCACGTAAAGCTAGATAATAGATGCATGTATATATATTTACATATATACATACAAATATATACCTACACATGCATATATACATGCATTATCACATATATACTATAGAAACAGGGTCCACACTGATACCTCCTATTTCAATTTATGCCAACGGAGCTCTTTCTTGCCTTGCCCTATTCCAGATTAGAACCCTTCTTCCCTAGTAAGGGCCATGGCTCCCCAAAACAACAATACATTTATTGCTCACTCAATCCTGTAATACATAGAACATTGCTGCAGAATCACTTTTTCCTACCACAACAAAAAAACAGCCTAGTAAGAAGATTCATGTGTAATCCCCCCGTTTCCCCACCTAAGTAAGACTGAGAGTATATCATTAAATGCTGTGTTCGTAAGTAACTTGGATTAGTCCTTTCCCTTTTTTTCTCTTCAGTACAGTTATGGAATTCATTTGAAATACAATTGGGTGATTTGTTTCAGTTTGCTTTCCATTTTAGAGATGGATTTCTTCCCCTTCCCACCGTTATTATTAATTTTACTTTTGAATAATTATAACATTAGCAAAGCTTTGTAAAAAGATATATTCAGAGAAGTATTATTCCCTCTGTATCTATTCTGCCTTATCCCCATCACCTCTTATAGGTAAACAACTTTAGTGTTTCCTGACTTGTCCTTTCTGTATTTCATTTGTAAAGATAAGCAAAAATATGTGCATTCTGAAATTCCTTCTTTCTTACACAAAATGTGCATACTGTATATGTTCTATACTCACCTTGCTTTTTTCACTTGACAGTATCGCATACAAATCACTTCATTTCAGTTCCTGAAGATCCTCTTCACTCTGGTTTACAGCACCCATGGTGCTCCATTGTGTGTGAGTACCACAGTTTTTTCTTTCCCATGTTTTGACATTGAGGTGGTTTCCAATGGTTTTTTTATTACAAATAATACTACCTTGTGATATTTGTGTTTTGTATAATATTTGTCACATATAAATATAATAAATACAAACATTTGTAGTTACAAATGAGTAACATTGTGTAATTGTATTTTCATTTCATCAGAAGTATATCAGGACAGATTCCTGAAGCTGGATTGTTGGGTAAATGCATGTAGAGTTTTGTTACTATTACCAAATCTCCCTCCGTATGAACTGTACCATTTTTCATTTCCACCAACAACACATGAGAATACCTGTTTCCCCAGAGCCTTGCCACGAAGTGTACTGTCAAGCTTTCGAATTTTTGCAAATACTACAGGGCAAGCTTGGATTTTAAATAAAGGAACACAGTCATGCACATTAAAGATTTATAATGAAAAAAAAAACAAAACAACACATATGAAGATCACCGGAGACAATGGAGGCCAGAGGGGTGATCCAATGTGTTTTGCATAATAAATACATAAACTAAGGTTTAAGAAGCACAATGAAATAAAAGAAGGAAGAGTCTGAACTAATAAAACCCAAATTATTTCCTAATCTCTGAAATTAAAAAGATAGTTACTTTAACATAAGCAAGCAAGGAGAGTTGGTGTTGCTGATTGATGGGTGATTCCTGGGGTCACATATTTAAACAGGGATAATGCCAAAATGTATTTTCTTCCTGTTGAAATGCCACCTCTGTACCACAAATATATTTATTCAGTGGAATTTGTCTCACCATGTTACAAATATTTATTTTTAATTTTATCTTCCCTCCCAGATGGTGGGCTTACTTGAGGCTGGAAATACATCTTATTCCTGGCTGTGTCTTTGGGACAGAATAATTACAGATGAGTTTGATCTCTTGTAATTAAATCATGGTTGAAGGAAATGAAAGAGACGTGGAATGGAAAGAGGAAGTATTCAGCAACAACCTAGAATGGAGGCACTATGTAGCAAAACATCAAGGTCCACTCGAACATGACACTTTTGTTGAAGGGAAGCTCTTCTCCCACAGTCAACTGACTGCAGCCTTTCAACGAGATATTTTCCAAACACATATTTAAGTACGAATTCCCGTCAGAGTAAGATGAGGAGGTCACATCCCAGGGATGTCGGCTAATGCCCAGTGAACAGGGAAAAAAATGAGGAGCTTTATGAATTTTGCTATGATTAATCTTTTAGTGCCCGAGTAAATCTCCAGGCTTTGATTACAGGTGTCAGTGAAGTACGTACCTCAGTGAGAAATGGAAGCCAGTGGGATCCAATGAAGCATGAAATTTAAGTACAGAATCATTTTCTAGCAGGCAGGTTTTAATGAGTAATATCCACCGTTATCACTAATGTAATAAATAACTAAACTGGAGAGCTTGCCAACACTTTCACATATTAATTCTTCGGGTCCTCGTAGTCAAGAAATAAGTTTTGTGAGAGTATTTTTACAGAAGGGGAAACCAGGTCTGTCTTACTTGATCCACAGTCAACTCCGTGGCTGCACGCCACAGGCCGAAAGAGCGGACTGAAAACCTAGCAAGTGATTACAATTGACTGGAGAAAAAGGAACCCAGCTCTGATGAAGGAGTTTGCTGGTCGTCTTTCTCCCTGCAGACATTACTCTATTTCTGGGCTTTAGCCCTGGCACAGACTTGACTTCAATCACGCTTTCTGCAAAACAGCAATGGCAGACAGAGAATATTGTTTTCAAATTACAGCTGGCCACAAAATGGGTCCCTTCTGTCCTTTCTAAAACTATATCCCCAAGTCCTTAGAGCACAGAGCTGCCCATTGTCCCTCAGAAACTATATTAAGAGTCTCCCATTTTGAATCTGTCCAGAGTCCATCTTCCTGATTCCCCGTCCAAGGTGTCAAGGCCCTGGGACCCACGCACTTCCCTTTTAGTGGTTCCTCCTTCTCTTGCCCCATTTGGACCTGGTAACACAGGTTCTGATCCACCTACTTCCTGACAAAATGGAAAGTCTCCTGGGGTGCAGCCCCAAGAATCCACCCCACGGGTCCCACAAGGCAGTGACAGTGATCAGTGTCCACTCCAGGCCAAGGCTTGAAATTGTCCGTAACCAAAATTAGGGACAGATTGTCAGAACTTCTAGTGTTCTTCCAAGCCCACATGCAAAAATCAACTCAACTAGTTTTCTTTACCGTCTGCCCCTGGCACTAGAGAAGTGAAATATGCTCAAAGGAACAGGAAGACACAGTGGATAAACGACATGGCTGGAGCGTGCAAAGCTAGGCACCCCTGGGCCTCCTCTCTCTGTTCGTTGCCACCACAAGCATAATGGTTAAGGACACAGGTTCTGGAACCAGCTGCCTGTGTGTCAATTCTAGTTCTGCTACTGATAGTGTCATTTTGGGCAAGCAACTTACCCTCCCTGTGCCAAATTTTCTTCATCTGCAAAATAGGGATAATAATACTAGGACCTATCTCATGGAGTTGTTGTCAGGAATCAATGTGAAATACATGCAAAAAGCACTTAGAACAGTGTCTGGCTCATACTAGTAGCCTTTGTTTCCACCACTTCCTTTTACCCAGGCTCCAGACCTCTCTTCTTTTCATGTCATTTCCAACCAATGGTCGAACCCAGTCATTACGTCCCCAAGTGTCTCACATATTCTCCCTGCCTCCCTGTTCTCGTTGTCGCTACTGGAATCCAGGCTCTGAGGCAGCGTCTGCCAGTTGTCTCCCCCTGTCTTCTTTGTCCCTTTTCTCCTGAACAAAAGACCCCTCCGTTTCAACCAGGATTATGGCCACCCAGCTAAAAGGCCCCATTTCCCAGGGATCTTCTAGGGACTCCCAAGCTCATTAGGTGTGGCCATGTGCAAAGTTCTGGCCAATGAGAAGTAAGTAAAAGCACTGTGTGAAACTTCTGGGAATTTCCCCTTTAAAAAAAACAAATAACCTCTTCTGCACTTCCTCTCCATCCTGCTTCTGGGTGGATGTTGATAGCATGGCCGCCCCCTGGGGGGGCAAGTGAACGACCACAGAAGACGAGACCCCTGACTGCTGCAGAGCCTGCACACCAGTTCTTCACTGTCCACCACCACTTCTTTTACACAAGAGAGAAATACCTGTTTGACTTGTGAAAGTCACTGACATGGGCAGATGGAATGAACGCTGATCCATCCAGACGCCATCCAGACACCATTACCTCAGTCTCTCCCACCTTCCAGCATTGCCTTCCTGATGTTCCTCCCCATCCCACCTCGTCGTCCACACGGCCGCCCCGTCCATCTTCCTGGCGCACAGCTCTACACCCTCACAGAGCCTTCAGGTGCCCCTCCCACATCGCCCAATCTTTTCAGCTACCGTGATCTGGCCCCCACCCACCTTCCCACGCTTACTCCTGTTCCTTCTCTTCTTGCCAAACCACCCAGCAGCCTCCAGTTTCACATCCTCACCCCGCATGTCCTGCCCTTCCGTCTTCACTCACACTCTGCTCCTCTTTAGATCTGATGTACCCAGATCTGTACTGTCCTTCAGGGCTCAAACAACATTCAACTCCTCCATGGAGCCCACCTGCCTGGATCCCCCACTCCGTCCTCAGAAGCTCCCTGGCACTCACTCTCAACCGTGGCAGGACTCCAGAAGCGTTCCTAAGGCAAAACGGGGTGACGGCTCCTACCCGCCCAGCCCCAGGACAGGCCCGCTCACCTTGCCTCGTCTTCTCCTGTGCCTGGCCCAATCCCTTCAGCCCCCCGCAGCCCCGCCCACCTTCCTCTCTGTCCCCAGAGACAGGACGCTGAGTCCGTTCACCCTTCAACCCCTAAGTCCCTGGGAGAAATCCTGGGGAGGGGAGATAACAAACATGATCAGTGTGAGACAAGCCACAGGCTTGAGGAAGCTCACAGGCCTCTTCTGACTCAGGCCCTGCTTGCCGTTCTTACTTCTTCTTTACCTGAAAATCATAAGCACCCCTGGGCTTCTGCTTTTTTTGCTTTCATCCCTACAGAGAGGGGGGCTCACCAAACTCCCCACCCCACTTTAAACCTGCTGTCACCATCCTCCATGAAAGCCCTCTTCCCAGCATCTAGGAAAGAAATAGAAATAAAGTCCCACAAGATTTCCCCTGACTTAAGTTAACCTATGTGTTCCAAAGAACCTTCAAACTGGAGAGAACCCTTTCGGGGGTTCTCCGCCCCGCGCAGGAGAGGGGTCCTTGGGACATTTCCTCACACCCCCTTTCAGTGCATTGTGCCGTTTTCTACCTTAACACCCAGCGTAGTAACCGCCTTTTGTTCGTATCCCTGCCCATCTCCTAATAAACTGTAAGCTGCTCGGGGAGCAGAGGGATTTCAATCGGGTCCTTCCTTATGGCCCCACAAACCGGGTCTAGACTAATACCTCACATGAGTAACTGCTCATTCCAAGATTACATTAAAATGGATGGCATTCATTCATTAATAAAATCAGTGAAGACCAGAACTGGCGGGAAAAAAAATCTATGAAGAAAATGTGGCCCCAAACCATCATACAAAGAATGGGTAGAATGTAGACTTGCTGAGGAAAGAGAGAAACGGTGTGAATGGGGTTTCTAGAACCCTAGACCAAAGTTCTAAAAAAAATTCTCCCTCTCTCTCACAAGCACCTATTGGGTCCTGTTTAGAGGATGCTTCAGCTCTAATCAGCCTTCTGAAGAACTCGAAAATGTCTGAGGAAAGGTACCTTGGGATTCTTGGAGTCTGGGTACATTTCAAATGACTGGTTTTCTGGAAAACCAGTGACAGTTTCAAGTTCAGACTCAGGCCCTGTAGCTCCCACAATTTTCCCACTCCCACAATCTCCATCCAATTTGAGAATTTTAAAATAATAATAATAATAATAATGGTTGTGTACGTGTTGAGGAGACAGTGGGGAGGGTGAAGACAAAACTTGTGGAATAAATGTGGTATTTCATATTCTCCAATCTGCGAAAGTCATATTAAATAAGAAGAGTAGATAGAATCATATCAAGTTCACTTCTGATGGAATCTTTTAAATGAAGTCATTTGAACTTGCAACCAAGGCAAGAAATTCTACCTTGGGAAGGGAAACATTCATTTTATAAGACGAGCTATCAATCCCAAACTAATTACTGATGGTTAAGGAAGGATTCAAACCAATTAGTTTTTCTGTTCAAATTGGTTCCATCCCATTGTTTAGTGCCCCTGTGAAGACTTTTTGGAATCGGGGTGAATTGCTTCCCGGAGAGATCGGAGGGGTGACCTGAGCCAGGCTGCGTGCGGAACAGATGCCCTGCGGCACGGCAGCTAGAAGGCGGGAACTATGCTCTCCGGCTCCAGCCTCTGATTATCTGCTTATGTGAAGTTATGTGTAACTGGAAGCTCTTTGAAATCTGAGCTGTGTGGAAGCTATTTTAAATCATTTCACTTCTAATTACAAGTCAGAGAGAGCTGTGTTCATGCAAGGGAAGGGACACTCACAGGCTGTCAAGAGTCAGAACATTCCATGGGTAATGGAGGTGGTCTGAATATTTTTTATTAATTTACCAGGGTGACATTAATAAGATCATGCATGTTTCAAGTGTAAATATCTATGACACATGACCTGTATATTGCATTGTGTGCCCACCACCCAAAGTTAAATCATCTTCCAATACCATAGACTTGGCCCACTCTAGTCTGAATATTTGAAGAACTTTCTGTGTCCAAGATAACCTTGACTGGAGGAGTGAGCAGGGGAATTTTAAAGGAAATACAAAATTTGCATCCAAAGTTAGAGCACATAAAATACTTAACCCAGACCTCATTTTAGAAAATGCAATGAGCCCTGGCTGGTGTGGCTCAGTGGATTGAGCACCAGCCTGAGAACCAAAGGGCTGCCAGTTCAATTCCCAGTCAGGGCACATGCCTGTGTTGCAGGCCAGGTCCCCAGTAGGGGGGTGCATAAGAGACAACCACACATTGATGTTTCTCTCCCTCTCTTTCTCACTCCCTTCCCCTCTGTCTAAAAATAAAATACGTAAAATATTCAAAAAAAGAAAATGCATTGAGGGGGAGAGGCATTGGAAGAGCTTGGGAGGTCAAGGATGAACTGTGGGCTTTGGTGCTGGGAAGAGCTAGGCTAAGTAAATGGGCACATTACTAAATCTCTCAGAGCCCCATGATATTTATCTCTAAACGACAGGAAATAATTCCTACTTACAGGAGTATTGTTCTAAAAAGTAAATAAAATAACATGTGTGAAACCACTGGCCCTGGGTTTGACACAGGGTCATTGCTCCAATAAATGACAGCTATTATCATAATTATTATTATCATTATCACTGTAAGTCCTACTTATACGTCTGGAATAGAAGGACACGTCTGCAGCATATGACCGGCTTGGCTTGGGCAAGAAGAGTGCACAAAGGCCCGGGAAACTGGATGAGACAAGTGTGATCTCCAACTTAGTTCCTGCCGCATAAATGCCAAGGCCTTGTACCTGTTCCTCTCTTCTTTGCAAGTCTCAGCCCTTCTAGGCAGAGTAGTAGTCTCAGAAATTCAGCGTAGAGGATAATATTCAGAACTAAGGACTCCAGGGGCACAAGGAGATCAACTTGCACAATCTGACATCAAAGCACAAGCTGACCCGTCACCTTCCCAGAGGCCAGCATATGAATGGAGCAGATGGACACATGCTCCACCCTGGGCCCCAGGGAGAAACGGTCACATGTAAAAGATGTTATCGACCTGTGGTCCCAGGTGTGATCAATCCCAGCTTGGAAGTCTGCCCAATAGAAGTTTAATGGACTATAAATAAAACAATTATTTCAACAGTACTCAGTTGCCTCATCTGGTGAAGCCAGGAGGTAGCTCCGTGTAAATTCATTGCACTTCATCAGTCGCCCATAAATTTTAGACATGTCAGGGAGCACTTATTCTTCAAGGCTGGACAAGATATCTGGGCTTACGGTTTGGCAACCCAACCTACCTGTGAAAAAGGTAGAGATGTGAATCAGAGGCAACATTCAAAATATTCTGACAGCCAGGACAACGCGGCAGGAGCCCGGCATCAGAAAGGACACCGTCCCTTCCCACAAACACTGATCTGACGGGACCAGAGTGTGTTGGCTGAGTACATGGAAGGGGACTGACTTTTCTACACACTGACGGTCAGAGTGCTCATTAAGCAGCCAGCACCACCTGCACACGCACCTGAGCGCTAAGTTTAATACTGTGTGACTGAGAAAGGCTGAGCACCACATCCCCCAAAACGGGCTTAAATGCAGAACTCAATAGGCTTGTCGTGACATGCAAGGCCATGATCAGACACAACTATGAGACCATTTTACTACACAGGGAAGAACCACTGAGTTCTATTCACAAGAGAAAGTGTCACAGATTCCTCTCTCAGTGGGATAAAAAGAGTAGTCACAGCGTACATTTTTCCCCTAATTAATCTTGATGAAACCAAGCATAAATTTAAAATAAAGCACCCAATTTTTGTATTTTTTTAATGTGCCCTGGGGGAGTTCTAGCAAATCAGGAAAAGCAGGAACAACGATGAGACCCATCAGACTCCAGTAGATAAGTAAGCAGATAATCGCAGTATGGGAAGTGAACTTGTTTTTGTTTCCTTGCCTGCCCTTTCTCCCATCTCCGATGCCCCACCAGGCAAGACCGCACAAAATTCACCCTGCATAGATGAGCCTTTACCAAGTCAAAGGCCCCTAGGAAAGTCCACTTGGTCTCTCTCTCAATGACTAATACCCTTCATTGAGAAAACCCTGCCTCACAGTGAAACTTTGTGTAAAGAAGAGGACCAGTCCTTCTGACTCACACACATTTCCCCAGTGGGTACTTGCCTGCTTCATCCTCTCTCCCAAGTACAAGCATTTGAGCCTCCCTCCCTAAGTCAGTGCCTGCAGGGACCCTCGAGGGAGCCAGGGAGCACCGCCCGAGCCGGTGGAAGGGACAAGCCAAGGACACGGTGCCAGGCGGCACGACGCCCATCATCACAGCACTTCCTCTGGGCCCCCATCCTCTGCACACCCTGGTTGGAAAGCCATCCCCTTGTGGACAAAACAGGGGCCACATACTAACCCTGACAAGCTCAGGGGAGGCCTGCACAGTAGCCTTACAAACTCAGAGACCAAAAGTAACCACACAGGATGGTCAGAACATAAAAATTCCTAACTAACAGCAAGTCATGGCAGGTAGTCATGTCCCGGGCCTGTAGCTTCCTTGACGAAGATCAATCTTTAATTTATCTAAGTGAGCCTGCCTATGATCTTTTTGTATATATGATAATAGACCTTTGAAACTCTTGTTTTCCTAGGGACCAACAGTGTCGACAGCTAAACAGAGCTGATCTTAAACAAGACCATGATACCAAGCAGTTTAGCTGGTGCCAGGGGAAGAGAAGGGACAAAGTAGTTATCGGAGTCCAGCCCCAGGCGGGGCTGTCCAGAAAGGATTTCCTAGGCACAGATCTCCCTGGCAGAATGACACATGTCCTTCTCAAAGTTAACATGGTGCCTTCAATGGCAGGAGGGTGTGGGGGGGCTGGGCAGACAGCAGCGGCAGATTCTGAGCAATGAATGGCCTCATGGGCCACACAGCCTAGAAGTGAACCACAGAGCCTACAGGAGAGTATCCCTGAGGCAGGAAGCACCCACAGCTCACCAGAAGGCAGACCCAGAGGCAGATATTGGACTGTGGCTGTTGGCTCAGCTCTGGCCATTGACGGCCACGGAAACACGCATTGCAGACCCACAACTCCAGGATGTGTAATTCACCGTGGCCCCAGATGCTGTACTTGGAAATCCAGCGCCACCTTCACACCAAGGCCACACCTCCTAGGGGCTGCTCCCAGCCAATGACTGAGCACTGCAGGCATGCTGAGCCAGCCCCATAGCTAGGCTGGTAGACACCTTGGCTCTAAGACTCCTCAGCATCCTTGCTAAACTTTCCTTTGCCTGCACAGCAGTCTAGGATGTTACTACCCAGGCTTTCCTCCCTCCTTCCTTCACCTAAGTCAGGCCTGCATCAATGCAACAGCCCTGCCCAGCTGTCCAGCTCTCCACCCGTCTTCTCTCGAGTAGGCATTTCCCTCAATAAAACTGTTGCGTGTCTAATCCTGTCTCTGTGTCTGCTTTCCCCAGGACCCAGCTAAACACAGCTCTCAGAAAAGGAGAGGCAATTACATACCTTACCAAGTGAGGTTTTATATACCTCGTTATATATCCCTTCATGAGGTATACGAGCATAAATGTCTAGTCACTGTGTTGTATATACCCAAAACTAATATAATATTGTAGACCAACTATAAATGAAAAATATTTTTTAAAAAAAGGAGAGACAACAGCTGTAGATTTAGAACCTGGGCCCCTCGGCCCCTCATTCTTTCATCCCTCGCCCATCCGCGGAGCACTTACTGTATGCCTGGCACTGTGCACCTTGTGTGGGGGCGCCAGGGCAGTGCTCCCAGGAGGAGGCAGGTGGGAGGAAGGAGCTCAAAGTCATGGCAGAATCCACCAGTGTGACCAGAACTCTGGACACTACCGAGAACCCCAATGGCTCCACTTCAGACCCTAAGTGGGGGAAGACAGAAAATTCCTAGTGCCTCCAGGGGTTGTTCTGCACCTTTAGTAGAATAGCACGTGTGGGAAGAACACCTAGCGAGTTTGATGGGCAGGACACAGGTGCAGGTCAGGCAGGAGAGGGGCTGGAGGACTAGAAGAAACCCTACGGGACATGGGTCCCAGCATAAACCCAAAAGCGAAATCAAACTGCACAACCGAAACAGTTGCCCACAACAGGTCTTCCTCCCAAAAGCCCAGTGAGTTGCCATCAATCAGGGGCTCTTGTTGAAATTATTTTTTTAAATCAATTTAGACTTTTAATGAAAATGAATCCTGCGGGATGAGAAAATGTTGTTAACCATCAGTGCCGCCTAATCATGGCTAACGAGAATTCTCATGCTTGCACTTGACTGAGGATTAAGATGCTGGCGGCAAGTTTATTAAATGAAATCGTTGTAATAACGCAGCCAGCTAACCCTGCAAAGCGCTGCTCTGTGGTTCCTGGTGGGTGTCATTTAACTAAGAGCATCGAGCCGATGGACCTTGAGAACCAGGCTAATCTGCCTTTTGATTACAACTGAGGGGGTGTGACAAAAAGGAATTTCAACGTGATCTGAGGAGAAGCTGGATAAGATAAGTGACAACAGAAGGGTCTCTTTATCTCATCAAGAAAATCAAAGGGCCTAAAACTGTTAAATCTCCCCCTCTGTCACTAAGTGGTTAAACACCCCCAAAGAGTTTTACAAAGACAGACCAGGAAGAGAGTTAACAGAGAAAATATGGGGCATAAGCCAACCTCTTCAAGCAGACTTCACGTTGCAGTGCAGTTGATTTAACCAGATGTTGGAACCAAAAACATTTTTAAAGGTCTCCTAGTTGGAAACTTTGCTAACAGAGCCCGCTCCAGGCAAACTGTGAATGAGCTAACCTGCTCTCTGCTGCTCACTCCCTTCCCTTTTCACGTCCTAAAACGCCCTCCCCATCTGTTCTCTTGTTCCAGTTCCAAGACCTGGGGGCAAAGGGGAGGGGAGGAAAGGGTAGCTGCTAACTGTTCCCTCTCCTCGTCCTTTACCCAATCCCACACACTCACCTCGGGCTCAGGGAGGAATTTCTAAGAGCGGTCTAAACTGAATTTGTCCTGCACCATAACTACTCTCTAATGTCTCCCAACGCTTGGTGCAGATCTGCCCTACCTGGGCTTTGTCACGCACGATGGAGGAATGAAGGAGGAGGGTGGTTTCCAACAGAGAGGGAGCCAGGAAGAGGCGAAAGCAGTCCCAGGAGATAGCATGAAGGTGAGGAGAGAACAGTGAGGACCAAGGGGGTGAGCACCACAGGCCAACACGGTCACAGGCAAAAAGCAATATATTAGAGAAGTACGACCTCCAAAATCTACCTAATATATACAAAGGGAGAAGGCAGACACTTGGGTAACATGTATACAGTGGTTTTGTATCTTTTTTAAAATTTAATGCCGTGGCGCACACACACAGGCAAAATGAAGAATGGTTTGTGATACTCTTAGGCTTCCCCGAAGGATGGCACTTTCCTTACACTTTGGTTTATACATTCCAAAAACAGCGAACCTTCCCCATTGTCCCCAATACAGTTTCTAAAAATGACAATGTTTTGCTGAAAATTCCAAAGCATGAAAATTAAGACAACCTGATGTGAGAGAAAAGTCTTCAAGGCATCCCCATGTTGAAAGTGGAAAGCTCTACCGTAAGGAACAAACGGAAGTGCCAAGGGCAGAAAGCCAAGCCAGCCCAAACAAGGGCCTGAGGCTCAGAGAGGCTAAGAGCCTTGTGGGAGGTCCCACAGTGAAGAGGAGGTTACAGGAGCCAGGTCTCCATCATGAAGCGCAGGGTTCTTTCCACTGTAACCTGGCCTGAGGGTGTGTCCTCAGAAAAAAAAAAAAAAAGACTCACTTTGCAAGTTCTCAATATTTTGAGACTAGAACTTCTGTAGGACGTAAAGCAAAGCTTTGCCTAATATTCTTTTACCACAACTGCTTTCCCCTAGAAGTCTGTTCTGGTCCTCTCCCCTGCCCCTCCTACCTCCATCCTTGATTGGAGCCTCTGGGTTTGTTTAGTTGCGGCTGGAGTGAAGGGTGTGTAAGAAAGAGCGTCTCTAATAAGTGTAAGCTGGCGGGCTGCAAAACCCTCTTTAAGCACTGAATCTTTTTTTAATTTTTTTAAGATTTATTTACTTATTTATTTTTACAGAGGGAAGGGAGGGAGAAAGAGAGAGAGAAACATCAATGTGTAGTTGCTGGGGGCCGTGGCCTGCAACCCAGGCATGTGCCCTGACTGGGAATCGAAAGGCACTGAATCATTTGCTGTCACACCGCTTTTCAGTCAAATTCCAGGGAACGATGTGTTGCGGATGATTAGGTCTGTGATGGAACTGGTTATAGAAGCTATCGCAGCATCCACAGGGGTTCCCACTGAAATCAGAACACAAAGACTGGCCGAAGATCCACCATCTCAACCCATTTCAACTCGTCACAGTCTTCTGCACGTGTCAGTACACTCTCCTTCACAAAAGAGATCAATAACGCAGGAGAAAAAAGCAAATCTTGAAAAAAATTGTATCTGCAACCTTTGGCTGGATAAAATACTGCTTCGGCTCTGCAAATTTCAGTTGTATTTGTTGGTCCAAATTAGCTGAGCTTTGTTCTATGTATAAGCTGTCCTCTGAACTATTTTTGTACTCTAATTGTGTTTACTTTTGAAATTGAATTTCTTCATTCCCGAGTGTGCCAGGGGTGCTACTGTAGACAAGGCAAGCTCACACAGCATCAAGTGGAGTTAATATTTGATAACTATCTGATTTAGTGTGATCATCAGAGAACATCAGATTAGTTCTTTCAATCCCAAATGCCCATTCCTGGGTCTGAGATCCCTCACAGCTGTGAAAGTTAATCACGCTAACTGGACGGCAGCCACACTCCCAGCGCCACGAGTGCCGCAGAGACCTCACTGCACTGCTGCTAACAGGCGTGAACTAGTACCAGCGAGCCGCCGTGTGCGGTCATATTGATTCATACCGCACTCCATGCAAAACTTGCCAGAGAAACACGTGCATGCCGTGATGCTGATCACAGTAACACAGGAAAATAATTGGGTTGGGTGGTGGTTTCTGTCATCATAACATCAATGGATTTTTTCTGATCCGCCATGTGAGCAAAGCTAAAACAGGCACAAATACTGCTAAAACGGTATTTACAAAATGGATAGGAACTCTGGCCACACGCTGGAGGCCACCATTGGCTCCCGTCTCCTTATTCCTCCGTGTGATGGTGGAAGGTACGATGGCACAGCGGCCTCAAGTAAGCAGAAGGTATCTTCAGAACAAAGAACAACGCAGGCAACGCCACAGAAGATAAGAGGGCTGATTATAGGGCAGTTTACTCCCAGGGAAGGAGGGTCAGAGCGGACAGACAGCTCTGCAGTTCTGCGCAAAGTATTCTCTGCTCCAAGCGCCAGTCACTGTACTTGTTTCATTTTCCAGTTATAGTTGTCATTCAGTATTGTGTCAGTTCAGGTGTGAGCACTGTGATTAGACATTTATATGACTTACAAAGTGTTCCCCCAATATGTCCAGTACCCACCTGGCCCATTGACTATAATCCTATTCTGTACTTTACATCCCTGTGACTACTTCATAACCACCGATTTGTACTTCTCAATCTCTTCAGCTTTCTCACCTGGAGCCCTACCTCCCTGCCACCTGGCAACCATCGGTCTGTTCTCTGGGTCCATGGGTATGTTTCTGTTTTGTTTGCTTATTTGTTTTGTTCATTAGATTCCATGTATGAATGGATTCCTAGAATATTTGTCTTTCTCTATGTTTCTCTAGGTCCGTCCATGTCATCAAAATTGGTAAGGTTCCATCTTTTTCATAGCCAAGTAACAGTTCACTGTATGTGTGTATGTACCTCGTCTTTTTAATCCAGTTGTGTGTCAGAGAACAATGGACAATGTCACTAATCATCAGAAAAATGCAAATCAAAACCACGATGAGATAGCCCCTCATACCTGTCAGAATGGCCATCATCAATGAATCAACAAATGCTGGTGAGGATGTGGAGAAAAGGGAACCCTCGAGCCCAGTTGGTGGGCATGCGGAGTGGTGCAGCCACTGTGGAAAGCAGTATGGCAGTGCCTCAGAAAATTAAAAATAGAACTACCATGTGACCCAGCAATCCCACTTCTGGGTATTTATCCAAAGAAATTCAAAATACTCATTGAAATTATGCATCCTTATGTTCATGGCAGCATTATTTACAACAGCCAAGGTATGTTACTATACTTTTTTAATAGTTAACTCAGGCACTAATGATTGACAAGCAAAGGGACAAAGAGTACAGTCACGCCAGGGGCCATCCCTCCTGGTAGTTTTGTGATGGATAATTGTTTAGAATCAATACTACCACCAGTTTGATATTTATCTCAGTCGTCACACCATTCCAGTGTTACCAACCAAAATTCTCACAGCTGCATTTTAAGGAACACAGATAATCATCAACAAGGAGGCTTCCATAGGCTTTCTAAGAGCAGTGAGTTTGGTCAGAGGTCACCACGTGGACTTCAAACCTGGAATGAAACCCAGGACACAGAGACGGGGCTGGTTATGTCCATGTCTACCCCTATGCACCCCCAGGACTCTGGACCCCTTCTCCAGCCAACACCCCACGGACGGAAATGGAGTCAAAGACAATTGCGACACACTTGCTTTTGGCAAGGGGATTGCTCTTTCCACTTGAACTGTTAATAACGCCTTAAAGAGTTTTGTTTCCTGCCCCGAATTCACTGCAGATTGGGCATAATAACGAGTGTAGGAAATAGTAAGTAAACGCCTCTAATACCATGTCTGAGAGGCAAGACATCCTGGAGAGGAATGAGCTAGCTAACATCTCATACTGTGATAAATATATCCCCTCTCCAGCTGCCCACAAATTGCTAAAAATCAGAGGAATCTTCACAAGTATGAAATAGCTAATAAATGTAGGCATGCTTTGTAAAAAAAAAAAAAAGCATACGAATGCTTGCTGTCATTGTCACTTTGCTCAATCTAAATGCAATAGTGATAAAATGCTCCTTTGTGACAGACAATGTGTTCACTTACAGAAGCCCCCAGAGCTGTTAACTCTGTCCTCCACCTGCTTATGGTTTGGGCCTTACCACGAAAGGCCTCAGCTTGCCAGGAAGCCGTTTTTCCCCTTTGGACTTGCACAGCTGACTGACTTTGACGATTGGCTGTGTTCTCTGTGACCCAGCCCACCAAAAATAAGAGGAAAGGTGGCATTTTCATGCCTACAGATTGAAGAGGAACCCCACCCCACCCCAGGATTCTTACAACCAGTAAGAGTGTGGTGGGAGTATGCCAATTGTATGTTGGCAAATGTTTAACAACTTCTCGCTGAGGGAGAAAGAAAATGTGTGTATATGTAAATATACTACTTATAAAAGTTTAATATAAATTTTTCTGATATGATTGTGCAATACTTTGTTATAAATACCATACAGCCAATGAACTCACAGAATGTTTCGTTGATTTTTGCCGAACCCTGTATCCACAGTCAACCTATCTTGCAACTGACAAACAAGCACAGTTGAATGTTGGTTGAGATTTCCCTTTGTATTAACAACTAAAAAGAACACAAGACAATAAAACCACATCAGGACCTCAGTTGCTCATCAACATCATGAATGACTTCCTTGCTGAATAAGATGATAAGATAGAATAAGATTCTCCAAATACAAGGAGAATTTCCTCAAATTACTGTCACAGGCACAGACAGGGATAATGTACTTCCTAAGTGGACTAGACATTATTCACATTTTCTCCATGCCTTTCTCAAGTCAAGGGAACCAATGAAACAGCAAACCAAGCCCCGATGTGTGGCCTTTTCAGATTTCCAGGCTGTGAACACCTCCACCATGGTCAACGCCAAGCTACCAACCTGATGCCAGGGGCTGCAGTTGGGAAGAAATGCACAGCAGCACACCACAATACAGCATTTCCATCATACTGATGAAGTACCCAGAAATAACCTCAAGATCATGGAGAAGAGTAAAATGTAAAGTAGGAAGTGATGACTTTTGAGTAGTTATACTATCGTTTAGTATAATTTAATTATAAGTGTATGCAATTTAATTTTTAATAAGGCTGTGTTAACAACTGACACACAAAATTCCTGAAAATGTGGACCAGCTGGTGTGACGAACAAGCTGGTGTGAGCCGGCTCTGGTGTAGCCCTGGAGTGTGGCCCAAAACACACCTGGGGGCCTGGGCTTCTGGAGAAGCTGAGCATTTGAGACATTCCTGTTCGTGGATTTTAGATCTTAAGTAAGTGGCCTACTGCGAAACAATAGAAAATATATATTAGTCTCTGCCCCCAGCTCCTGGCACAGGGCTTCTAAAACCCTTGTAATTCCTTCAGTGACAAGAGCACTGGGAGAGCTTTTGTATTTGGTCTTTGACCCCAGGTCTTGACAGGGAACTCCTAAATCCCTTGGCATTTCCTGGGTCTTTTATCCTAATGAGGCAGCTCTTGGTGGGCTCCTGAGTAGCTCCTGGGTGGGGTCTGATCACCAGAAATACAAAGTCATGATTAGAAGCTTGGAATGTTGAGCCCTATTCCCATGCCAGTCTCCAGGAAGGGGCCAGGGGCTGAAGATTGAGTCGATAATGATTGACCATTCCCATGTGATAGAGTCTCTATAAAGATTCCATAGTAGGGTTAGCGATCCCATAGGGATCCCCTAATAAAGATCCCACGGGTGTAGTGAGCCACCAGGCTGATGAGCACGCCCACACATTAGCAGGGTGGCGCACCTGACTCCACGGGGACAGAAGCTGCTGCCCTTGGCCCCTTCCAGACCTCACCCTATGTACTTCTGCACCTGGCCATTCCTCTGTATCCTTTATCATAATAAACTGATAAGTGTGTTTCCCTGAGTTCTGTGAGCTCTATGAGTTCTATGAGCAAATGATCAAATCCAAGGAGGGGCATGGTGACCTCCATGTGGCACAGAAGTTGCGGGTAACCCAGAGACCTACTGCTCGTAATTGGCATCCAAAGTGCGGGCCAGCCTTGCAGGACTCAGCCCTTAACCTGTGGTTTCTACAATAGCTCTGGTTAACGTCAGAATTGAATTGAATTACAGGAGGTCCCACTAGTGTCGCAGGATCACTGGATGTATAGAAAACACGTGTCTGGTGTCAGAAGTGTCGTGAGTGTGGTAGTATTGCAAGAATAAAGGAAAAACACAGAAATAGTGGGGTTTTCCCTTTATACTTATTTTTTGGCCCAATTACTTGAAATGATGGTTAAAGTGTGGAAAGATGCAGCTGAGTTCCTAGCCTAGTTTCTGGACACCTTCAAAGGTCCCTCCAACATGTCCATGTTAATCCTCATGTATGATCTTTCCCGTCCAACAATTATATCCAAGCAACTCTTCCGTTTTGCTCTGCATCTCATCCGTATGAGGGGCAGGATTCCTGAGCCTGGTCTGGCCTCCAACACACACCCCGAGCCCATGGTCTGATCAGCTTGGCTCCGCCAGCTGAGAAATCAGAGGGAGATGGCCGCTGGGTGAAGGCAGGAGGACTCCTGAGTAATTTCATGATATCACTCAGGGAGTCTCAGTCCAGGAAAGGAGGAAACAAAATAAAGATTTCTGGACTACAGTAGAGAGCTTCTTGACTCACTGCCAATATTCAGCCTTCCTGGGAGTGGGGAGGAGGCTGAGCAATCACATAAAACAGAGCTCAGACCCTTCATTAAGGTTGAGCAGTCTCGCTACCCCTCACCTCCATGGTTTAGGAGAGCTGCAAACACCAACATTATCAAAAGTCAGAGGGGTCTTATTTGGCAGACTTGGAAGACGGCAGGGCTGAGCCAAGAGGCCAGAGTCACCCTTGGGGGAGAAAAGCATGGGCATGGAGGGTCAGTCTCACACACAACTTGGGAAGTCCTCCTGCTATTTCCTACAACTTCAAAAAATCACCAACATCTAAACACCCAATGAGAGGGGAGCAGTAATCACCATGAGAACTCTGCTAAGAGTAAGGCTCTAGAACTAGGGAGATCAGGATTAACATCTCTGCTCCCCCACTTACTAGCTGTGTGACCTTGGGTGAGTTGGTCAACGTCTCTGAGCCTCCATTTCCTCACTAGTGGGGAAAATAAGTTTATCTGCCTTTACGAGTTATCTGAGAATTCAATGTTTTATGTATCTAAAGCAACTAGCACATAGTAAATATTCAATATTAGCTTTTTAAAAGATGTAGCAAAAGGAAGCATCAATAGTTAAGGGGGGAAAGCCTGGAATACAAATTTACTCATATTTCTGCAGTATACTGTAAAAAAATGGCCGCAATATTTTGCAGCTCCTCTCATCAAGAGGTAGAGTCCATTTCTCCACCTCTCCAATGGTGCAGGGACATTAGCCAACATAACACAAAGGTTTGAGACATGTTTGCCCAAGGACCTGGTCATTGCTTCCCCTCTTGCTGATGGGACCTCTCCTGCCACCATGAGAACTGCCTTCAGGATGATGGAGACAGGGGGCCATCATCCCAGTTCTGGGGTCAACACCAGAGATGTGAGGGAACCCATCCTAGA
Source organism: Tonatia bakeri (assembly GCA_004024845.1). Lineage (NCBI taxonomy): Eukaryota > Metazoa > Chordata > Mammalia > Chiroptera > Phyllostomidae > Tonatia > Tonatia bakeri. The sequence goes on from PVIA01002555.1 coordinate 108,065, forward strand.
CCAGCTAGTCCCAGCTGAGAACAGAAGAACGCCTATCTGACCCACAGAATCATGAGCAAATGAAATGGTTCTGTGGTCTTAAGCCTCTAAATGTTGGGGTTGTTATGCAGCGACAGCTAACTGACACAATTCTGGCTGCAGCTAAATAAAATATTCATTCATTTAAACAAGATCTAGGAGATACAAAGATAAAAGACTTTTGCCCTCAATTGTTCATAATCTTTTAAGTGAGAGAGACAAGTCACAGAAATAGATATGAAAGCTCAGCATAATAGTTGCTAATATATTAGGGTGGTGTTCACCATCAGTAATTTTTTAAGATTTTATTTATTTATTTTTAGAGAGGGAAGGGAGGGAGAAAGAGAGAGAGAGAGACATCAATGTGGGGTTGCTGGGGGCCGTGGCCTGCAACCCAGGCATGTGCCCTGACTGGGAATCGAACCTGCAATGCTTTGGTTCGCAGCCCATGCTCAATCCACTGAGCTACGCCAGCCAGGGCTCATCAGTAATTTTTTTAATGTTCAGTTAATATTGTTTTCAGTTTGTCCATACACTTTTTTACATTAAACCTAAAAGGAGGGACTTCAAACTATCGAACCGTTGTGGGCCCAGAGGAGAAGCCGGTGGAGACAGGAAGACATGAAGTCTTCTCAGGCGCACGCTCCTGCGTCTGAAGGAGAGTGCCAGCCAGCCCACTGAACGAACCATTTCCACTACCTTGAACAACCCACATCAAAGTCGGGATTCGTGGACTTACCCAAAGTTATCCACATTATCATTCCAATTAAACATATGGCTGAGGAATCTAATGAAGAGTCCTTGAGTGATGGCCCCAGAATCAATAAAGTCTTTCTGGACTTATCGATTTAGCATTCCCCACACCGTGGAATTGACTTATGTCCTCAGATTTATTTTGATAGCTCAGTGATAACTACACTATTCTTAAATTAATGTCATCTTTTCTTCAGGCCAAAATTTCTTCTAGGCAAGGAGAAAAATCTTACATCGAGCCAAACTGATTCTGCTAAGTAATTCCATGGCTAACAGGATGCCATAAATCAAAGAGAAACATGTATCACTATAATTGTAAATCAACCTTGGCATGGGAGAGTACAACAGCATTTATTTGTGGGAATTGTGATTGCAGAATGCACAGCCTCTTCCCTGTCAAAATTAATATCTTCCAACATAAACCCTATTGTTTAATGCGCAGTTTCATAAGTACAATAGACTGTTTTAAAACTACATTAGTTTTTATCTTTCACATCATAAGCTTCCAGAATGTGTTCAATGGGTAGGTCCCAATTCCTAATCAGCGTGAGCTTATTGAATGAGATAAACATGGCCTTTGTGCAAGCAATAGTCATCTCAGGCACACATAAGGAAGGCAATTCACCGATGCCATGCAAAGGGGTGCATTTGTAAATGCTAGTGGGGGCGGGGGGGAACAGTATTTCCAACCAGCTCTACAAACCAAAAGGAAAAGCAGAAGTGCTTCAATAAAGGGACGTCAGAATGGGCAGTCCAGTCGGTCACCAAGTCCGGCCAAGCCCACCTCTTCCACGTCTCTGGTGTCGACCCAGTGTCTCCATCAGCACAGCCACCCTCTGGTCTGGGAAAGCAAGACTGCTCACCAAGCGGCTGCCACAGCCCCTGACTTTTCTCCCCACCACTTCTGCTCCTGGCAGTTTATTTTCTATATTGTAACCCAGAGGGTTTCTTTTTTTTTTTCAAAAGTGCAAAACTAATCACAACGTTACTGCCTACACCATTCCCATGGCTCTCAGAACAAAGAAAAATCTGAGACTCTGCCTTCCTTTCCCGCCTCCTCTGCCCCCACCCCGCTGGTCTGCTTCAGCCAGGCTGGTCTTCTCTCAGCGTCTCCAACGCGCCCCTCAGGGCCACACACGTGCCCTGGTTCCTCTGTCCACAGCACACCTCCCCCTCCCTTTGCCAAGCTGACAGGCACCATCCTGTAGCTCTGGCTCAAATGCCACTTCCCCAGGAGCGCTCCCCAAGCCCCCAGATGGATTTGCTCCTACAACACACTTCCTTCAGAAACCTCCCTTCTCCTTTCCAGCCCTTTGTAATTCTTTGACTTCCTGCCTTCCCTATTGGACTGCAGCTCCTTAAGGAAGGAATGACTCTCCACTCCTCCGTCCCCACCTGGCACAGACTGGTGCTCAGCCCATGTCTGAGGATTCTTGACTGAAATGGGCCACACAACAGGAACCCCTGTTCCTGAGGGGCAGGAGCAGACACAGGGCCAGGGCAGATCACCAAATCCGAGAACCTCAGGGCACTGTGGAGACGGCAGGGCTGGGCCAGCAGCCCATAAATGTCTCACGTGCTACTGTCACCAGGGAGCCACTTTCCTCATTAAACTATTCATTTGCAAAGAACTTCAGACCAACATAAAAGCTGCAAAAATATTACTAATGAACTCCCACATACTGTTCACCTAGATTCACCCTTCATTCACGTAATTCATCGTTACATCTTGCCATATCTGCTTTATCCTCCTATATATGTGTATGTGTGCTCCTATAGGTACGATTACATGCATTATTTTTTTCTGAGCCATTTGAAATAAAATGGCAACATATGACCTTTCACCCTAAATCTCTAAGTATGCATCTTCCAAATACAAGGATTTTCTCTCCCATAATCACAGAAGCAGTTAACAAAGTCAGGAAATTTACCATTGATACAATATTATTGTCTAGTTACAAGCTAGTTGCAAATTTTACCGACTTAACTCGTATATTTAAACATCTCACACAACTACCAACTGAGGGTAGCTGAAAGCTTAGTCTAAGTTACCCAGGCAGAGCCCTGTCTCCGAAGTTCTCTCCAGTGTCAGAATATAAAAACCCACAAAAGCCCTAAAACCAAAACAGGGAAAGTTTCAGGTAAAGTAAAATCCCTGTATTTTTTTTTTCTGAACAGAAGCAAACCAAGTCCTAGCACAATCTCAGGATCAGTTTGGCCTCTCAAAAATCCTCCAGAGAAAACCTCCTTGGGCTTGAAACTCTTCCAATCCGATCAAATCCATCATCAACGTGTCTCTAGGTGGGTCAATAGCTGAGCACCGGCTCACCCCAGATGTGAGTTCCACCTCTACTGATTGGACCAAAGGGAGCTGTGGAGACCAAGGTAAGAAGGGCAGGGACAGTGGCTGGTCCTGGGACAAGCGCAGCGAGGTGACACCTGGTAAATTAAATGGCCCATGGGAGGCAGTTCACACTCAAAAGAGCAATTTAAACTATTTATGATCGCTGGTGGACCTGAATTAGTTATAACTTCCCAAGGAAAAGATCTCGAAATTATCACAAAGAGAGTCCTGAAGACGGCTGTGAGTGTTCAGTAGAGGTCACGCAGGAGAATGAGCTATTAGTCTGCATTAAGGAGAAGCGAACACCATGGCAATGGTGTGCTCGCATGTAATACAAATTCGGGCAGCTTGACCTTGACTGCTATTCACTTCTGGCCACTTCATCTGAAAAGGAAATAGAAGAGGCCACAGGAGGGCCACGGGATGATTACAGAGCCAGCAAGGGCTCCAAACCACTAAATAAGGAAACGTTTAATTACATAGGCAGCTAATTAGGAAGAAAGGGGGAATGGACAGAGGGGCGGACGTGAAAAGAAAAGGATTCGGAGGCGACTGAGTGAGACCCCAAAGGTTCTAAACTGGACTTTTACAAAACATCCGCCAGGCCGCTTTTCAAAGAGAATGTTCAGTGGATCAACAAATTCTTCAAGGAAATAAAAGGTCAACTCAGCCAAGCAGTTCAAAACACCTAAATAAATATGTGCCTGTTTGGAATTGGAAAAAAAAAAAAAGATTTCGATTCTTTATTTTTATAGAGAGGGGAAGGGAGGGCAAAAACGAGAGAGAGAAACATCAGTGTGAAAGAGAGACATCGATCAGTTGCCTCTCATATGAGCCCCGACTGGGGACCAAACCTGCAGCCCAGGCTTGTGCCCTGACCAGGAATTGAACCTGTGACCTTTCGCTAAGTGACACAACACCCAACCAACTGAGCCACACCAGTCAAGATGAAAAGAAAAATGTTTAACCACTGATGAACTGTGGTTTGTTTAGAAAATTGGATAGAATAGAGTCCTGATTCCAGCTCTTCATGGTCAAGAGAAGAATTGTCACCAGCTAGAGGTTGATAGAAAGGTCCCTCTAACACAAGAATTAGCGAACCAGCCCGTGGACCAGTTCCAGCCTGTAACCTGTTTTCATGCTATTGACAAGCTAGGAACAATTTGCACACTTTAAGGGGGCTGCAAAAAGTCAAAAGAGGAACAATATTTCATGACACGTGGAAATTATATGAAATTCAATGTGTTTTGTTCGGGAAGCTCCATTGGAACACAGCCGCCCCCACGCGTCTCTGCGTTGCCACGGTTACTTTCACCCGGTGACAGCAGAACGGGGAGGGGGTGAGAGAGACTGCACAGCCCACACGTCTGAAACATTTGCTTTCTGGCCCTTTTCCGAAAAAGGCTGCCCGCCCCTACTCTAGTGTGCTGTGAGTGTTACCCACTTCCCGTGTGGTCAAGGCCCTGGACAGCCATCCGGGTGCACGTCTGCCGCAAAAAGATCACTTCTGTCTGTTGCCAGGGTCCTGGGCCCACAGTCCCGGGGTCCCGGGGTAGCACGTGGATATGTTCACAGGACGAGTGCAAGGGACCAGAGGCAGCTGCAGCGCCGGCAGAAAGGACCGCCCGCCCAGTCGGGATGGCCCAGCGGCCTGCTGGACTCCTGTAGAGGCCTCCTAAGAGCCAGCGTCAGATGCTCAGAACCCTTTGACCGTCGCTGAGCTCTGAGCTCACGCACACAGGCTGTTTGTGCGCCAGAGCCCGTAGGGTGCCTAACTGGTCAATTCCCTGGGGGCAGAAGGCTCACCTAAATTTTACAGATATCCTCTCGGGAAAAAAACAGAAGTTAAAAGGGAAAGTGTTATTTTATTCATTTAAGTATAGTATACAGTATTGTGAATCAAAAAAAAAAACAACAACAAGATTTTGCTATGCAGTGATGGTCTATTATCCTTAAAAAGAAAACTAAAATCACAGAGCTCAAAAAGGAAGTTTTGATATCTGTGAATACAGGTTGCAGGGGGAATACAGTTAAGTCTACAACATAAGGGGAATTAACCAAATCCTATATTTATCTGTGTGGTGTCAAATTTTTTGTTTTTGATAACGTTAGGAACCTTCTCCTTTGCTGAGATGTGTGTTGCCATACTCTGCCACTAGGGGGTATCACGACCCATTGTTTTACTTCTTTTTCAGCTTTCCCAGTATCCCTAAAACCGTTGATTTAGACTCAAAGGAAAACTTGGACATACAATGTTATGTATTGCATGTGTTATGTGTGAGATATTATACATTATGTAAAATAGAGTCAAATGATATGCTGCATATATACTCTACAATTGGGTGAATGTGGAGAATGTATCTTATGCACAGGTAAACCAAGTACGTTTCACTGGAGCACAAAGAATTCAATCGGAATTAAAAGCAGGGCAGTGCTGCTTCAGGTTCAAGGAGCCTTTCTACCAGAGAACCTTTCTACCAGAAAGTTCCAGAAAGGGCTTGGACCATCTGAAAGGCTGAGTTGACCAACTTGTGGAAGGAAAGGCAGGCATGTGAGAGATGCCACATCTGAGTCAGAAGCCAAGAGAGCATGTCACCCCAAAGTAGAGCGCAGGGAGCTGAGGTGGCCTGAGAGAGCCCTGGGGCCTTCGGGTGAGTTCCGAGTGGCAGGCAGAGCGAGGTCAAGAGCCCGAGGTTATAAACAGCAGCAAATGGATGCCCCAAATAGCGCAGGGTCACACACTCAGCATCTCAAAAATGTGACTTTAAGTCCATTTCCAAAATAAGACTAGGAGTGGCAGAAGGGAGATTAAAATTCCAGCCTCTTCAGACATTATGAAACATAAAACGCTGAGTGTTTGGGGGAAATTAATCTAGAAAACATCTCAGTCTTCTTCTAACTTCTGCCTCCGGGGTGAGGGTGGGAAGCGGTGCAAATGAAGAGGTTTCCTAAATCTCGAAACCTAGGCATGAAGGACGGAGCCCAGCACCGGGGAACATCCATCTGCTGCAGTCAGGACTAAAGCAACCCTCACAGTCTCCGAATATAAAACGTCCACATTGTGCTCTTCCAATAACCCACTTTAAAGCCTTACCACATTCATATCATACCCATTGTACAGATGAAGAAACCAACTCACAGAGCTTAAGTAACTTACCCAAAGTCACAATAGTGAGTGATGGTGCCAGCACTTAAAACTGGAGCCTCTTCTCACCCCAGAATCACTTGTCCTTTCCTCCACATTTGCTGTCTCCAAGTACAAGTATTCGTCTAAGATCCAAGCGGGCTGCATTAAGAAGACAAGTTGCAACAAGAGTAAAAGCCTTGTTTATATTAAAGAGAAAAATAAACAGACAAGAAACAATGGATTTTGCTTCCCCCAAAGGCTAAAGGGGAACCAGAGGCCATGGAGAGGAAAACGGGAATAAGGGGAGAAGGAAAGGAGCAGACTCAGAAGGCAGGAAGACGGGGACACCAAGCTCAAGTGTCACTCCAAAGCAGAGATGAGGGGTTCCTGCCACAGTTGCTAGTTCTGGGGAGTCTTTGCTGAGTGAAGGAATGGAACCAAGAGAAGTATCTGGGACATAATGAGAGCTCAACAAGTGGTTGTGGGATGAACGCAGGAGGAGGACAGGTTTCTCAAATGATTTGATGGCCAAGGACTGAGGTGAGAGTAGGGGGCTCCGGGGACGGAACGGAAATAAAGAAACTAAGAGCATCTCTCCTGAGCTGCACAAGGCTCCCCTCTCTGCCTAGTGGCCGGAGCCAGGAGTTTCTGCCCTGCCAGGTGTGCAGTGGGACAGAGAGCGCGCAGTTTAGTTTCCGACATTGACGCCTGAGTCGGGGGAGGGGCTCAGGCAACTGGGGAGGCCAGCCCCCACCCTGGGGCAGGATTGCTCAAAGCTCCTGAGAGATGACTAATGACAGCACCCTCGGCCAGCACCCTCAGCCAGCACACTGGCCCATGAGGAATGCAATGTGGGCAGCTAGTGTCACTTCCCGAGCCACATTTGGCTCTCCTTCAGCCCAGAGATAACGAAACCAGCCTGCAACTTGCTGCTTTTTCCGTCCCTCCTGCTACTCTCTCAGTTCCAATGTGAGAGAGAACGAGGGAGAGAGGTTTGTCTTTAACAGCAATAAAATGGTCTTGTGTCCAACCGGAAGGCAAGTGAAGGAAGAAAAAAGATTAATGGGAAGTGTCCAGCAGAGGCTGGCCTCGGGAGAAACCTTGTAGTGTCCCCTGAAGGACCGCTGCCGCCCGGTGTGGCAAGCCCTGTCTTTGCTCACGTTCTTCACAATCCCAGTCGAGGAGGGGCGGTGGCTCCTCAGACCCAGTGACCCTGAGGCGAGGGCTCAAGGGCAGGCCTGTGCCCTGCTATTCCGCAATCTACTTGCACCCAAACAAGCAGCTTATCAAGAACTACAGTCACTGCAGTTTTGTCTACCCACCTGTCTTCTGAATCCGCGGGCAACTCATCCCTCACTGCCTGTGGTCCCCTCAGGGCTGTCACAGATGGTGGGGACACCGCACCACAGGTGGGGCCCCTCCTTAGGCTGTTCTTTAGAGAGATCCCTTCTTTCAGATTCCTTGTATGTGCCTCATCAATCAGGAATGACCCAGCAAGGCCAAGGGCAGTCTTGCAAAGGCCTGATACATGCATATTAAGAGTCTCAAGGAAGGCAGCTGCTGGCTTGGGTCAAGAACAGCTTTTCTGCTGTGGCCTTGGTCTATGGCTGTGGCCTCGTGGCACCAAGATGGCTGCTGAATATCCAGGCATCCTCTTTGCTTTCCAAGCAAACGGTGTTTGCTTCCCAGCTGCTTCTACTCTTTTATCGGGAGAACAAAAGCCATCCTGAAACCCACCCGTGGGCTTCCACTTAACAATTCATACCCCAAACTGTATCACAGACTGCTTCCAGTTGTAGTGGAGGGTGGTAAATGAGCACATCACCCCCTCCCCCCAGTCTCTCAAGGAGAGGGGAAACTGGAGAAGAGTTGACGAAGGTTGTCAGCTCAGCCTGGGAAGAGTATCTGCCTTTCTCTCCTAAGGCCCTGGTCACGGTGGTACCTCTTATTACAGTTTTTCACACACTAACCCCTGACCCCCCTGGGCAGAGACTGGGATTGCAATCACCACCCTTCATGGGCCCAGCCCCTACCACTCTGCTGAGTGCCAGGTGCGTGCTCAGTGAACGTGCGGGCTGTGTCTTGCCCTGGCTCTTGGGGCCAGCTGGCAGGCTGAGCAGACGCGTGGCTGCATGGGGTACTCACATGTGCGCCTGACTCTGATCTCTGAGGTTTCCCATTTGAAATTCGTCCGGATGTGGTGGATGGCGGCCAGGAGTGCATGTGTCTGTGCCTTGTCTAGTCATCAGGAAGGGCTAACCCATTTCTGCTTCAGGTCTCTTGTGACCAAGAAAGGTTCCTTGATGAGAGTGTCCTCTTGGTTCCTTGAAGGCAAGCCACTGTGAGAACAGGGAATTGGTTCTCTCTCTGACTGTCCCTAATGTAGTTAGAATAAAGCAGCAGCGACACTGGTGGTGACCCGGATGCTGGAGAAACCTTGAACTAAGCCCCAGAGGCCCTTGCCTCCGAATCCTCTAATACTGCATGAACACGGACTCAACCTGCAGAACTGGATTGAAATCCGGCCTCAAGCGCTCACCCTGCCCCCCCTCCCCCACACCTAATCTCAGTGTGTCCTGAGTGTTGAGAGTGATGGTGATGCGGCTGCTCTGCAAAGTGGCTGTGTGAGCACTTTTTACATTAGAAAGGCTCTTAATAAAGTGAAAGTGCTTTAAGTGCAGGAGGCTCTTCCTTCACATCCCTCCTGCCTGGATAACAAATGGCCTGTTCCCACTCCAGACTTCCGGGGCCTGCTGTGAGAAAGGGGCTGGGACGGCCACGCTGCCTTTCCCGGAGCACACTCAGCACTTATTCAGCACCTCGGACATGCTGAAAACACTGCCCGTGTGGACTCACTCAACCCTCTGGACCTCCCCAGAGGCTGGGTACTATCATTACCCCCATTTTACAGATGAGGAAGTTGAGACCCAGAACCCCACAGCTGGCGGGTGGGGGAGCAGGGTTCAGAACCCTGAAAGCCCCCACGCTGCCTGGACCCCCATCCATGTTAGTGCTGGACAGTGGTTTTCAGCCAGGGGCTGAAAGAACATGGGGACCCCAACCCAGACCCATTCAATCTGAATCTCTGGGTACGGGGGTCTGCATCAGGACTTTAGATGAGTTAGAAAAGGTACCTTACTTCAAGTTAGGTTTCTGGAGCATCGGGTCCTGGCTCCACACCTAACCAGCTATTTGACTTGAAGCCATGATCCACACACCCTGCCAAGGTCACGGGCAGCGAAGCCAATGATGTCAACACCCTGTGTAAACACTAAGGGCTCTGTGACATATGACAACACAGGCAGCCCCAGGCTTGGGGCAGCTGTTCTGAGAAGCGCACCAGGATCTCACGGTCGGTCCCTTCACCCATTAATGTATCCCTTCATTCACTGAATGAGCACTTATTACATGCAAGGCTGTCAGCGGGAGGACGAGGAAGATAAAAGTTCCTTCCACCCAGAGGAATTATATTGCACTTCCCTGAAGCCTCAATCATTTACAATCTAACCAAGGAGAGCAGCTGGCTTAAGAGAAACAATAGCAGCCACGTATAACTCAAGTGCCAGATGGGCACCGCAGACCAGGGAACTTGAACAAGACAAGGATTCCCAAGGTCAAGAGGCTGTGTGCTAGTGGAGGGACTTGAGCGAGTCTTCCTGCTGAACCCAATAGGTACCCATCCCAGGTTGGGTCTGGCCCCAGCAGGGCTGGTAGCTTGTCCTGGAGTCTCTGCCCCAGCACCCACCATGAGCAGAAAGACACTGACGATGGGGAGGGAGAACCAACCAGAAAGGCCAACCATCCCGGCAGGTGGATGACAGCCCAACCCCAGACACCTCCCGCTCCATCAGAACACCTTCCAGCCACGAAAAGGCTGGTTTTCTCAACTGACAAACCAGGACAATACTGCCCTTTTCCCAGATCCCCTGGGAAGATCAGCCATTTCATCGACCACTGGTTCCACCACCACTGACGGAGTTCTCTCCGAAGACCAGGGGTGATGCCCATCACTTCCCTCACTGCTCCATCTCAGTGACTGCACCCAGCGGTGACGGGACAGGCACCAACCACCATTGCTTCCCACTTTTCCAGAGGAGGCAGCTGATCCTCAGAGAGCTTCGGCAATTTTCCCAGGGACACGTAACTAACCAAGAGCACAACAGGCTCAAGCCCAGCCCACATGCGAAGCCAGAACACAACAATGGAATTTGCAACGTGGAGTTTGAGACCAACAAGGGGTCCATGGATAGAATTCAGGGGTCTGTGAACTTGGAAGGGGGGAAAACTGTACTTTATTCAGTGACATGCTGGGGTTGAAGACGGGGGCAGTGGGAGTATATTTTATCACTGACATTGTCTAAAACCAATGGTACGCAGTGATAATAAAAGCAAGACCAACTTCAACCTTATTGTTGTTTTTAAATTTGCTACAGACCATGTACATTTTTTGCCTGCAGTACCTCTAACTAAAATTTAGAACTTCCCTCAACCTATATAAGCATAGGCATCCCCTGTGGAAGCACTAACGGTACCTGTGATTTTTGTCACAAATAGAAATCACAGGTATTTTGTGCCACGTGACAGTTGTTACAGGGGTCCCCCAGGTACCAGTGTGTACTTTATACTCATCCTTATGGTGGTTACAAGACCACTGCTAGATCTTGTTATTGAACGGATGATACGGAAGTTTAGCTATTACTACATTCACAGATTTGGCTGTGGCTTTGGTCTCAGTTTTTAGTGTTTGGACAGCCACATTTCAATATAGCTGGTTTACTTTGTGACCCTATGTACTATAAAAGGCCATCCCTGCATTCCATCAGACTCAAAAAGAAGATAAAAAGTGCCTGCTACGCACTCTCATAGGTGAAAGTGCTATTTAAAGACTGGAAATACTATGATCTTTGGGCTATTTTACCTTCCATGTATGTGTCTTCTTTCCTCAAATAAATGACCAGTTCTTGAGAACATGGATTAAATCATATCATTCTTTATTTCTTCCCCAGGCCCTGGAAAAGAGTAGTCCATTCAACCACTGTTTGTTGCTTGACTGGCTGATAGAACTCCTTCAAGCTTCCATGGTCTGGACCAGCCAGCATCACATTCACTGACCAGGAGATGAACAATATGACAGGAGGAGGGAAGGTATTGGGGTTAAATATTCCACGTAATTGGCAAACCCTGGGGATGGGCTGCTGGTCTTTGCTTCTTAGAAACTAAATATATCTGTAGGAGAAAAAAAGCCATTGGAATTTTCCATCCAGGCTAATAGACTAGGGCAGAGTGCCCAGATAGCATGGGAACCAAAGCAGACTCCAAGCTGGGAAAATACTCCTGGACAAGATGGCATCATTTCTGTACACACCGGGAGGCTCATAAAATAATGCCAGACAGCCCGGGGGCCTAGTGTTTGCAAAGAACCACAATCTGCACAGAATATCACACAACTATTAACCCTCTAGCACCAAGGAACTAAAGAGGGCTCTGGGGCCCTAGTTGTAATTGACATCAAGAGACTCTGACTGTTCTAGTCATCTTTGTTTTGTAATAAACACGCAAGATTACATGGCATAAGCCAACTTCCCTTTTTCTCAGAACTCAGTGGGTCAGGAATTCAGGCACAGTGGGGATGGTTCTTCTCCTCTTCATGATGTCTGAGGCTTCCAATTGTTTTCTGCAGTCATAAGTCTGGCACCCAGGGTGGAATGGCTGAAGAGCAGGCCAGAGTACCTACATGTGGCCTCTCCATGTGGGCTGCGTTTCTCTCAATGGTGGAAGGGGACTTCCCAACAGGGGGTCTCTGGGAAGCGAGCACTGTGAGAAGACCAAGTGGAAGCCACATGACCTTTTCTAGCCCTTCCGCCATACTCTATTGGTCAAGGAGGTCAGAGCCTGCCCAGAATCAACAGAAAGGGACATAGACTCCACCCCTTGATAGAAACAGTATCCAAGAATCTCCGAGTCATGTTTGACAACCGCCACACGGATCAAGCCAACATTAGTGCTCCCTTGGAGAACATACCTGGATCCATGGTCTCTCATCTGCAAACCTTGGGCCAAGCCCCCAGGCTTGTCCCTCAAGAATGAGTTCACCCTGCCCCCACACAGGCACCCCAGAGGAGTCTCAGCCACTGACAGTGCTTTACAAATGAAAAGAACCCTGTCATCATTGCAACCCACATCCCACCTTAATTGCCATTCCTCCTACACATCCCTAAACCTCTGAAAAACCTGCTCCCACAAAGTGAACTCTGCATGCTGCTGCATGTCTCGCTGTTCCCCTATTAAGACGTATCATTCACAAACACTTACAAGATACCCTCAGCTGTCACTTACATAACAGAACTTGGCAAAACAGTTGGAGCGTTCCAGTGGTGTCTCTGCCTGGAGCAGTATATGCTAATATCTTGGTGCAGGCACCTTGAACTATTTTGCTTCCCAGCAAAGTTCCATTAGCTGGAAAGTCCAAAGGAGTGGAAGAATGAGTAGAAGCTTTTTCCTTTTCCACAAGAAGATGGAACTGCTTTCTCATTGGCCAGAGGATTAGAGAAATCTATAGAGCTACTCCTGAAAATCAGCAGAAAGGGAAGAAGCTGGATGCTATCTAAAGAAAGGACTACGCATAGAAGGAGGGGACATGCTACCCAGAAGGAGCATTTCAGAGAGAACGGCATGCACAAAAATGGGGAGGCAGGAAGGTGCCATTCCTGTTTCCAGAACATCAAGATGGCTGACCTACCCGGAGTGGAAGGTTTGGGTTTGGGAATTGTAGGGGACATTGATCATTTCATCTGCCCCAAACAGCACCCCATCTTTCTTCGGGAAACAACTCCTCTCCCATTTGGCTCTTTATAGTCCAGTGATGGGCATGAGACCTGAGCTGGACTAATCCTAGTAACCTGACCCTTTGACATAGTTATTGGTCCAGAGAGAAGCAAATGATACAGCCAGGCCAATCAGAGATGCTCAGGAATGTTTCCAACTGGAATTAGGGAGAAGAGCTCACTTTTCTCTCTGCTCCTGACTGTACAGGCACAAGAATGCACAGGGTTTAAGAGCCCAAGTTCTTCGGTCAGAATGACCCCCAAGCCCAGGCCTACCTCTTTCCTGGCTTTGTGAGCTTGGGCAGGTTCTTCACCAAGGCTCTGCTTTCTCATCTATAAAGTGGGGACAACCATACCTACTTCAAAAGCTCTGTTGCGGTTAAATGAGAACATATGTCGTCTGCTTACAGTAATACCTGGCGCTCATGCTTTAGGGGTAAAGTCATCAAAGGAGGCAGGAATGCACAATCTAGCCTTCCTGTAGCTTAGTTACAGGAGTAAGAAACTCCCCTTTTTAAAATATAAGCTGGTTTGATTTTGATTCCTGAAAGGTGCTTGAGTGATTTTTTTTAAAACTAAAGGGAAAATATACTTAGAAATACATTCATCATATGCTTCCCTAATTACACAATCCATTGAAATAATACTAGTTTTGTAACTATTTATTTTTTATTGTTCCTTCCCCCTAAAGTTACTTGCTAAGTTTCTGAGAATAGAAGTCAAGCAAGAGGAGGTTCCAAGAAGTTGGGTAGGTTAAGTAGTTCATCAGCCTTGTGTGTTCCAAGCACTGAGAGCCCCCAACCCCCTAAGACCCCCAACTCTCTCTTCTCCAACCAGTGAGAGCCCAGGGTGCAGGTCAGAACTTCAGTTCAGGATCCTGAACCACAGGTGGAATCAGAGGCAGAATGCTCAAGAAAAAACAAATTGAAAAGCCAACCTCACAGAAAAAGAATGCTCTCTCTCACCACTGTAACGTAACATCAATGTAGGAGAATAAAACTCACAAACACAAATCAGAAAAATGATCATTATGCGTGGCTGGTTTTGACTCTTCCCCTGGAAAACCAAAGAGAACCAAGTTGCTTTTTTTAAAAAAAGAACTGTTAAAATTAATAGGAGAATCCAATAAGGTAGATTAAAATTTATATATGAAAATCAATAGTTTGCCACATATACAAGTAATATGAAAATAGAATGAAGGAGAGAAATCCTAGTTTAAAAGAAGCAACCAAATAAAATCCAAACAAAACAAAAATGGCTAAGGATAAACCTCCTAAGGAATGTGAAGACTTATGTGAAAAAACTTTAAGATTCTAATGAAGTTCTTCCATAAGTTTTTAAAAGCTGGGAAGACGGTAAGTCCGAGTGGGAGAACCCGCATAGGGTGCCGGAGAACAGAGGTCTCGGAGAAACCGGATAAAAGAGAAAATGGAAGCAGGTGTGGGAAGGCAGAGCCTGGAATTCTTCTTGGCCAGTGACAATATGGCTGCTGGTGCTTTTCTGGGGTACCTGTGGTTCTGGGGAGGAGCCGACCTGCATGCCCACCACCTGTCTCCGAGTCACCGCTCCTTCCCTGGGTACATGCTGCAATCCAGGCCCCCAAGATTTAGGGGCACACCTGGGTACAGAACAAGCTAGCAAAGGTGGACACTGGGCAGCAGAAGCATTGCCACTAGCAAAAGTGATGTCATATCCCAGCTGAATGATAATAAGACCTTCCGTTTCACAATATAGATTTTTATCGTCATTCAGGAATGGTGAGGTGTCTCCTGGCCATCCAGGGAAGCACCGGGGTCAGCCAGGAGGCAGAGGGAGCAAGGGGAGAATGGGAACAAGAGCCTTCACTGTGGTTTCTGAATGAAGAAACAGGTGAGGCAGGGTCAGGTTTCGCATTAGCTAATCTGAATAATTTCACTGGGCCTCCAGGACATAGGGACTGTCCCCAGTAGTCTGGTCCCTGGCCCTGGGGTGGTTAGGGCAGAAGAACAGTGGTCCAGGGTATACGAATTTGATAAAGGAGGTGGGGGGTATATGGGCTTGGATTGGTGGGTTTGCAGATGAGTTTTTTACTGTCCACAGGAAGTAGGTAAGTCTAGAAGGGGCAGTGTCTCCAGAGTCAACAAGTCCCCAAGGTTTCAAGGCATCAAAAGTACAGAATAAGAAGACACCATAAGTGTACCTTCCACTTCCCATCTCCAAGTCTGCAGAGTATTGTCACTTTTATGAGCCTGTATCTTCTTCACGACTTCCTGAAGCTCAGCTTGGATAAACCAACTACCCAAGGGTCACCCAGGGCTCTGTAGTGAAAGACTTGGGACAAGAATTTGGATCTTCCAACCACCAGACCCAGGCAGCTAGTGTTTCCTCTACAACACGCAATAGACAACTTCATAAATAAAACACATCTGCTTGTTGATAGAAAAGACGGGGAGAGGGTACAAGGAACCTCCTCCCATCCTCATCCAGTTGCCTGAAAACCCCTCCCTTAGCAATGAGCTAAGGGGTAAAGGCACTAAAGCTCTCTTTTAAAATGACATGTTATCTAGGAAAGTTGACACAAAAGCAACTGCCTTTCCTTAATGCCCCAGCCCAGAGCAGTTCATCAGCCACTAACTTTTGTCCATGCCCCTCGAAGAGCACACCCTGGGGTGTGGCTGGACCACACACTGAACTGGGTGGGGACAGCATCTGGCAGGACACCTGTGCTCTGGCCTCAGTGTTTTCACCCGTCAAAACAAGGCGGGCTGGATTTGATTCTAAAATACTGAAGTCAAGGCCATATTTTCATCAGAAGGTCAACTCTGCACACATCTTGGGAATCCTGGCCTGACCGACAGTGTCCCACCCCAGATTTGTCTCTGTGAGGCATTTTAATTTAAATCTCTTTGTTCTGTTAGGCAGCTATTTCAGGCATTTTACTCATTTAATAGGTAGATCTTTTTGAAGTTCTCGTTTAAAATAATTTGATATTCAAGTAGTATGTGTGTGGTGGAAAGTCATAAAATTATTCATTTGAAAGACTTCTCCTTTCCTCTCGGATACCAATTGAAGTGTGCTGTACTTCCCTCGAGCAAAGCTCACTGCCTAGAGAGCCTTTTTCACAATGCTTTGCCACCGTCACTAAATTGAGTTATTCCAACAGCCTTTGATGAGCTGGGTTTTTTTTTTTTCTAAGTGTGTATATGAAACCTGAACAGCAACATAATTTAATTCTTCAAGATTTATTTTTTAATCACCGGGATGGTCCTTCTGGGGGACAGAGAGTTGACCCCATTTTCTCAAGTTGAAATTGATTTAGGTCACACAATTCTTGGAATCACAATGAGATATTTTTCTCCTTATCAGCATGAACGTCAAGCTTCATTTTCCAGCAGCTGGGAACATCTCTGCTACCTATGAATCACAGACGATTTGAGGGAACCAAATGTGGGCAACGAAGGTATTCACAACCCACTGAATTCTCTCAGCAAAATTCTTCCTGACGATCTGAATTGGTGTCAAGGAACAATTGTGTTAGGTGTCTGAATTCCTTTTATAAGGGAAAATGAGACAATTACCAGGGACTAAGAATATAATCAAAATAATACAACCATTTTACTGTTGAATAAGAAACCTTTCTATAAACACTATGGCATATTATTCTGGAATAACAAATATGCACCATGAGAGAATTCTATTGAAAAATGTGTCATGGAAAGGCAAGGGCTGTCTTTCTCTAAACGCTAATGGGCACCTTCGGTATTAAAGTCTGATTATGTATTCAATGAGCAAGAGACAGATTTATCTATGTATAATAAAGCACCCTCTTGCATCAACAAGCTGTTTCTCCACACTGGGCTTGAGTTTGACTACATATTATTTCTATACCATCTGTCAATTACCCTTAGTAATAAAAATAGTAACTAGATTCCCCCAACAAAAAAGGATTCTCTGAAACGATTAAAGGATGAAAGCAGGGGGTAGCTTAACTCAGAGATCAAGGACCTAAGGCAGAGCATGTCTGGTGACGTCCCACATGGCTACAGTGGCCCTCGGCTGCCTGCACATGCATACGTTCACTTAGTTGACTGTCTGGGCACCCAGTGAATTAGACCCCGTGGTATCCAGCCGTCTTCCCAGACTCCCGGGTTAGGCTTTTGTAAGGGTACAAAGAAGGGCAGGATCCCCAAACCTGTTCACTAGGAGTGCGGCAGGAATAGTGAGAAGCTAGGACAATTCTTGGGCAAGGGGAACAGGGAAACTGAGACGAGAAAAGTAAACAAGGCCAAACAATTTGAACAACTTATAGCCAGCTAGTGAACTTTAAGACCTTATCTTCCCTGATCAAGGACAGTTAAAAGCAAATGCTTTACACCTCTCCTCCTTTGCCAGAGAATACATAGCTTAAATCACCCTGGTGTGGGAAAATAGAAACCAGGGACCCAATCAATGCCATTAGTGCCAGCCAAACCCAAGGGACAGATGCAGTCAGAGGAACAAATAACAGACACCTCATGAGAACCAGACAGACTCCAGATAAAAGTCGGACAGTAGAGAAGACCAAAGGGTGGTCCCAAACCACCCCCGTACGCTCATTTTGATGCGTCAGCACATTAAAAACACACCTGGAGCCCTGGCTGGCGTAGCTCAGTGGATTGAGCGCGGGCTGTGAACCAAAGCATCGCAGGTTCGATTCCCAGTCAGGGCACATGCCTGGTTTGCAGGCCACAGCCCCCAGCAACCGCACATTGATGTTTCTCTCTCTCTCTCTTTCTCCCTCCCTTCCCTCTCTAAAAATAAATAAATAAAATCTTAAAAAAAAAATAAAAACACCTGGAAAGCTAATGAATATCTGCTGAAACCGTCCCTGAAGATTCTCACCCGCAGAAGGGAGATAAAAACCCTCAAGTCAAAGACTGGGTGTGAGCTCCCCCATGCCCCTTCCCGGGGCATAGACTTCTTACTTCCTCCTAAACTCTGAGGGTCCCCATAAGACTTGCAGCCAGAGGACCAGCAGGCGGCAGCAGCTCTTCCAGCTTACCCCCCCCGCTCCCCCCCGCCTCCTGACCCTGTCTCCAAGGCCCCTTTACCTCTGACTTTTTGGTGAGCTAGCCAAAAGCAGCCCCCTTTGGCTCACTTCTCTCACTGTGACCATCGCTTCCCAGGAAACTGACAGCAGCCCCACCTAGGCTCACTTTTTTCCTGTAACGTTTCTAGGGAGCCAAAGCGAGGCCCAGCCGAGGCTCTCTTCTGTTGCTCCTTCAACCCTAAGTTCTTTCTTTGTTTCACTGCCCCCAGCCTTAATAATTGTGCTCTCCAAATCACCTGGACTTGTGCTATGAAATCCTTCCTCCACGAAGTCAAGAACACACACATCACTGGCGGGCTCAAGGCAGACTCACTCCGGGCCCAGAACCCATCCAGTAACAGGAGAATGTCAGCTTCAGAGACGTCTTTAGGATTCAGACTGGCTCAGGGTCTCATGAGAGTTTTCTCTCTCCACAACAGAATGCAACAGAAACATCCCCAGCAGGAGAGAAAAGACTGAGACATTCTTATATCAACTCAAAGTGCCTCTTGAGCCCCAATCATGTGCCAGGCACTGTGATCAAGGAATCAGGCATAAGATAACACAGGTCACATTCCAGCATACATTAAGCACTTGGTATTTATTAAATCAAGAATCAGCCTGGCTGATGTAGCTCAGTGGATTGAGTGCAGGCTGTGAACCAAAGCATCACAGGTTCAATTCCCAGTCAGGACACAAGCCTGGGTTGCAGGCCAGGTCCCCAATAGGGGACGTGTGAGAGGCAACCACACGTTGAGGTTTCTCTCCCTCTCTTTCTCCTTCCCTTCTCCTCTCTCTAAAAAAATAAATAAATAAAATCTTTTTTAAAAAAGTCTTCATTTAAAAAAAAGATACAGCTGAAGAAGACGGCAGTGTGAACAGGAAGAATGAACAGAAAGACACTGGGCTTGTAGTAATTACTTGGAAAATGTTTGAGGAGCTAATGACTAGCTAGATGGAGAAGTGAAAGAGAAGGGAAATTGAACTATGACCACAAAGATTTCAAACCTTGGGCCCTATACGACAGGAATACCATGGATGCAAATAGGAGATTTAGAGGAAAGAAGACAAGAAGAATTTCATTTACAGCAATAGCAGGACATTCTAGTGGAATAGGCACCCTACCTCTGCTCATGCAGGACTAGTCCAGGGCAGGCACAGACTGCCCTAGAATGGATCCCCAGGGCAGCCCCAAGGGGAGGATTCTGGAAGTCCAAGGCACAGAGTTATAGAAACAGAAATTCTCACTGCGGGAAGTTTCATTAAAGGCCTTTATTTCAACCACCCATATCATCTATTAATTATGACATAGTTACCCAGATTTTCTTTACATGATCGTCAAATCTGCCTGTCTGTAATGACTCAGTTAGGTGATGTCATTTCCTGAATTTTGTGTTGCCATCTTTTTAAACCTATTTTTGTCTAAAAACACATGTTCTTCAGTTCTTGCTGCCTTGACCCATTTTTGCCTGGCCTCCTCCTCCAGTGGTAACAGCTGTAGGTCACTGCTCATTCCCTTTGCTTTCCCGAGACCGGACAGGCTGCCCTTTCTCATTTAGGAGTAAGGAGCCGATTTGTCTGGAAAGGGAAGCCATGGGCCCAGGCTTAACCAAACCATATCAGTCGTTCACAACTGGCCGCAATGATCAGTTTTTCACAATTCCGCTCTCCAACGTAGTTGCACACATACACACAGACACGGTGTCCTGTACTGATGACCAGTCTGCCCGTTTTCCCTGGGAGCCTCCCTCCCCAGGGTCAGAGAGGGCAGAACTCTGGGGAGTGAGTGGGCACAGGGTGGGGCAGTCCCTGGACTGGCCCAGTGACTCGTCTCTGTCACCGTTCACAAATGGAAGGGCAAAAGGAAGCCAGAAGGAAGTCAGGAGGAAGCCAGAGGAAGCTTCCTGCTGAAGCACCCTCACCTTAAAATAAAAATGCCCAAATGTGTCATCGATATCGACCTGCTCGTGCTAGAATTCTTTCAAACAGGATTGCCTGGTCTACTGCTCCTTGCGGTCATGACCCACCTTTATTGCTTTTGTCTTCTTCATTTTCCTCTTGTATCGACTATTTTCTTAATATTCTTTTTTACATCAACTGGCATTTGTTGTAAATGAAGTTACTCTTTTAAAAACTTATGCCACTGTTATAAAGAGAAAATCAGTTTCACTGGCCATTAAAAATGTGGCAACCATAAAAATAAATATGAAAAACAGTGTGATTCTACCCTGGCTAACCCTGAACCTGAGCCCTGCTCTGCTGCAGGGAGATTACCGAGTGCCCAGAGCGGCTGTGAAAGACCTATCAGCACCACACTGAGACCTTCCGGAGACCTAATCAGGGGTATTGGGAACGAATGCATCATCACAGCAATGAATGCTTCCACAGCATTCTGTGCCGGGCACAGTTCTCCTGACAGCCCCAAAAGGCAGGTGTCCGCCTTACTCCTTCAGAAATGTGGAAACTGAGGCAGAGAGATTAAGTAACTTGCCCAAGGTTCTTCACCTCGTGATTGGTAAAGTCAAGGTGTGGCTCTAAGCAGCATCCCTCTCTCTGAGGTTATTAATGTTGTACGCACATCACCTGAAATCCCCACCCTTTAGCAACCACTGATCAAGAGCAGCTGGAATCAGAACGGGGAACATGCCAGCCCAAGTTCACACATTTGGAGTCAGTATTAGTGTTCACTACATGGTGACCTTGATAAAAACACATCCTGCTTTCAAGGTCAACCTGCCTTATTTACTTGTTACCTTCAGCAACGATTTCGGCTACAACACACTCAACCCCTCGCCTTCCAGGTGAGTCTGCCTGCTGCTCTGCTTCTTGCTCAAACAACATAGTCCTTGAACGGAATGGCACGTTTCATGACACTCAGACATTTAGCACATAATTCTCAGTTTCACCATCTGCAGGCCTTGACCTTTAACACATGACTCCTGGAGGGAAAAGAACAGAAAGACACCCTACTCAGGCCTCTACAGTCCTTTCAGGGACAACAAGAAGGAGGCAGGAAAAAGGGAGACGCTCAGCCTCCCCCAGCTTGGAACCTGCTTAACAGGGCGGCAGCAATGCCAGCTGTTTTAGAATTAGTGACTGACCCGTGCCTTTGGTAATTGCTAAAGCCACGGTTGGCAACTTAATAAACTCATGTTTGGATTAGTTAATAGTTCAGTTCTGAGAGGTTATGATTGTAAATCCCAGGACTGCTGGCTCAGCTCTAATTCACAGCTCAGGGCTGTCTGTGAAGTTGCCATTTACAGTCGGTTTCCTCAGACAGAGAAGAAAATGAAAAGAGAGAATGTTTGAATATCAAGTGGGTGCTTCCAGTGGCCTAGATTAGTCCCCGGAGAATCGCAGTGCAGTTGGCGGTGCTCATGCTGGGAGCACGTGTCACCCCCTTTGGAGCGGCACGTTTGTTCTTTTGAACCTCATAGGTCACGATTATGGAAAACATTCGCGCTTGATCCCCGCTTCCAACGCACGACTCCCCCACCTCGTCCCTCATCCCTCACCTTCCGGCCCTTTCCCCAGTCCCAGCGTGACTCTGCCTCTCCTGTCTTCAAACCTGTTCAAATCTCTCAATCAGCACTCCTAAGGCCACCACGGTCATGTCCCTGTTTTAAGGACAGGCCAGAACTGGTTTCTGGCATGGCCTTTCCTGCCCAAATGGGGCCCGGAAAAGAGTTGTTTATAGGAGCTGCAAATCTAGCTCTGCCACCCACTCTATTACTTAAAGGTAAGTAATATCTAGGGGCTTGCTGGCGCTACAGCCTGCCTAGGCTGAATTTACAAAATGTGTGCCGAAATAGGCTAAAACAAGAGCGAAGCCAGCAAAAAGGAAGGGTTCAGGGTCATTTGCTGCATCAATGGCGGCCTGTCCAGTGGAGCCTCACCAGGACCTTGCCAGCTCCTTTTTTGGCAAGCAGTCCACATATAAAAGTTTACAGCAGTGGAGTCCTAACTTCACTGCAGAACCCTCTACCTGCTGCCTTAGGCTGCAATAAACCCCTGTTCTCCTAAATAAACCCCTAAACTCCTAATTGGAGTGGAGTTGTTTTACTCTCTCCTAAGCTAGAATGATAAAGCATTGCCCCAAGGCTTCAGGAAGGTGAGAAAAAAAGATTCCTGGAGCACGCTCATGCACTTGACTTTTGCTCCAAGAGAAGCTCAGTATTAGCAAGAGAAAAATGCTCATCTTGTAGACCTTCCACTCTGGTGTAGCCCTCGAAGCCAGTCCTGGACCCAGAGGCAAGTCTTCTGAGAAGCTGATCCAGCCCCGTCTGAGGCCAAGTGGGAGGCACGGGCTGGCCACGGACAAACGAGGTCAATGGTTTTGTGAAATTTGTAAAAGGAAAACATTTTTGTATTATCTCTTTTTAAAAAGAAAGCCCCCCAAATACTATAAACTTCAAGTCTCATAAAGTCCAATTCTACTCCTGCCCAGATCTGGGGACATGCCCACAGCTTCTGCCTTCATCTTGCAGAACATGAAGCTAATGGACCTGCACATGGGCCACGGAAACCAGAGCACAGAGGAGGAGAGACTGGGACCCAGGGAGAGGACAGGGCTGGGGGTGAGGGGAGGAGAAAGGAGCCAGGAAGGAGGGATGTCCCGAAAAGCTCACCCTCCCCGTAAGAGGGCCTCCGAGAGGACTGGTGAGCAGCAGGGCAGAGAATGCATCCCCACGTTCCTTTGGACTTCAGAGATAGTCAAGGCAAGACAGTGTGGTGGAACCAGAATGTCGTGGTTCAATAACAGGCTCCACCTCTTACCGCTGGGTAACCCAGAGCAAGTGACTTGACATCTCTGTGTCACAGCCCCCTCATTGGTTGAATATTACAAGTGGCTGCCTCACTGAACCGGGAGGATCGAAGGAGTATACGCCTGTACAATGCTGAGAACAGTGCGTGGCACATAGAAAACGCTAGAAGGTGGCGTTACCTTCCTGCTCTTTGAAGCGTTCAGTGTATGGCTAAGGAAGTCTGTAAGTCGGGCCAGTGCCACTGCACATTCTGTCACTCTAATCACTTTGCAAATGGCAACACGACCTTCCTAAAAACATACAGAGACCAGCTTCCCTTTCTATACCAGCAGTGGAGACCTGTCCCCCTTCCAGCGTCATCTCCGCCTCCTCGAATACAATCTGCCCCTTTGGCTGGGGGCCCCCACTCTCTGCCAGATCAAGCCTTGCTCCTCTCTGCCTCCAACCTCCACTTTCCACCGTCCCCCCTCAGGAATGCCTTTCACCCAACTCCCTTAATCTAAATCTCTGAATCCCTATGACACTCAGGCATTTTCTTCTCTTTCATTTTCCCCCTTAATGATTGCCCTCTGGCTCAGTAAATAAGACTCGCTGTATATTCCATGCTAATCACCATCTGAGCTTCTGCCAAAGAAGGAGAACAGGCATGGTGGTAATTGTTACACTTATTCCCCCATCCATTCACTCACTCACTCACTCATTCATTCATTCATTCTTGCATTCATTCAGATAACACTTATCAGGTGCCCGCCTATGTTTAGATTTTATAGAGGGCACAGTGTTGCAGAACAGTGAGCATCAGTATCGCCTGAAGAATTTGTTAAAACACAGGTTCCTGAGTCTGGGATTGACCCCATGCATTTGCATTTCTAACCTGTCAGTTTAAGACCACACTTTGAGTACCATGCCCAGAGAGGCAGCCCTCACTCAGCGGCTGATCTGTGCTGGTTCATAACTCACACTTACCTCCCGGGCACTGTGCACTCACGCGTGTCTGCATCCCTGCCCGCGTCAGGGCCCCTGCACACGCTCTTCCCTCTGACATACTCCTCAACCCTGCCCTGCAACCCCTCTCTCCCTCCACCCTTCCTTACATAACTGGCGTGTCCTCATGGAAAAGCATCCCCACCCCAACACACACATAGACACACATGATATTCTCTCTTTCTGCTCCTTATTTGTCTCTTTCGTAGAACTTTCAGAATTTGTATTAACATCAGTTTGCTTGTCTCTCTCACTGGAATAGAAACTCCAGGGCTGCAGGAACAGTATCTATTTGATTGCTCTATGTCACCCCAGTGCCTAGCGCGGAGCCTGGAACACAGCGGGTGCTCTACAAATACGTCACTCCATCGACGAATTCCTTTGACAAACAGTTCCTGAGTACTAACTCTGTGCCAAACACTGTTCTAAATGCTAGGGATACAACAGCGGACAAAACTAGCCAAAACTCCTATCCTTGGAGTGTACTGTCCTTGGAGGGAAACTGTCTATGATCAGTGAGCAAAATAAATAACTAACTTAATAACCTGTAAGCTGTTAAGTGCTATAGAAAGTAGAGAAGACTGAGGAGAGCAGGAACAACCAGAGGGGGAGCGGAGTTATAAGCTGAGATTTTTCAATCAGGTTGGGCTTCTTGGAGAAGGTGACGTTTGAGTCGAGACTTGGGATTTGAGAGTTTGCCATGTGGCTATGTTCAGACAGAGCTTTCCAGCCCATGTCAAGTCCCAAAAGCAGCATTGCCCAGTAGAACTCTCCATGATGATGGGAATGTTCTCCGTGTGCCCTACCCAATACAATAGTCACTGACTGCATGGGCTGGTGGGAACAGAACCAGCAGCGCAGCCCTAAAGCGTGAACGTGTGGAGTGTCCATACGGTGGAGGGAGTGGGAGCAAGCAGGAGCAGGTGAGCTCCGAAAGGTAGGGCAGGATCGGGTAGGACCTTGCTGGTCAGTGCTATGACTCCAGCTTTATTCCAACCAAGAGGAAAGCCATCGAGGGTTCTGAGAAGAACAGTGATATGATTATAAATCATGTTTTAAAAGATTCCTCTGGCTGCTTTGCTGAGAATAAATGGCAGGGAGACAACTGGGGAGGCTGCTGGAAGCGGGGAGGTCAAAGATGGTGGCGGATCAGAGCAGGACAGTGGCGCTAAAGAAGGTGCTAAGTGTCAGGGTCTAGATATATTTTGAAGACAGAGTCCAAAGGATTTCCTGACAGGTGCTGATTAAAACATATATTAAGCTTCTAATATATGCCAGGCACTAGCTCTGAACTCCATCTAAGCCAGATTTGCCAAAGAAATGTCAGCCAGGCTCTGACCGGCCCCAGCTCTCCCCAAGACAGATGGCACTACGGGGCATTTCTCACATCCCGTGTCCCACAGTTTGGTCTTTGAACATCGCGTCTTCAGGCCAGAGCCAATACAGCCTGCCGGCACCGTGAAATGTGTTGTTATTACTCACCCCGCATCACTCAATGGTATGCACATTAAGAGAATCGATGACTCAAGTCCTACATAAATCCTTCATTCTCCTATTTTATTCCCCTGTCCATCACCTCCTCATTTATTCTTAATATTCAGGTTTGGCATTCAAGGCCAGGTCAGGTCCCTGGAGGACTTCCATCTTCCTCCTCTCGCCTCTGCCTGGCTCTCCTCCAGAGACTCCCACAGGAGCCTGAGGACAGAGATTGAGTCATCCGTCTCCTGTAACCATATGGATAAGATGTAGTCATTACCATTGTCGGCATTGTTGTGCTTCGGAAGCTAATTAAGACAATTAGCTATTAAATAGCAAAAACAGTTAAGCTCATCGAAATTAACCATATGCGGCTTACACCCTTGCGTGGACGGAAAGTGAACACGTGGCTAGACGGCGGTGCTACGGCCGTGCCAGAGCCCAAATAAATCAGGGAGTGTGGGGGCCAGAGACAGAGGTGTATCTTGGCACCCAGTCAGCTTCGACCATAAAATGATTCTCAGAAACATTTGGCTTCATCTGGGGAGGTTTCTTCTATATTGAAAAAAAGAAGTGCATTCCTGCCCAAATGTGTCTTTTAGGCTATCACACAGCAGAAGCATGCTGTTCTCCCATCTCTGCCTCAACACCACGGCTGGCTGCAGCATCCAAAGAACTCAGAGCCTGCTCAGGGGATCTCTGACGATTAGCTGTCAGTTAACCAGATCTGCAGGCTGGAAGGGGTTTCCTTTGGGTTTAGGCTGTGTCTGGAAGTTTTAGATAGCACATGTGAATTCCAAAGAGAGGGCCGAAGGGTTGAGAGCCAGCAGATGGAAGAGAAGCGAGCCACGGAGACCACGGGAGACTCTATAAGGGATGTGTGTTTATCTGGTTTTTTGTTTTGTTTTTTTTTTCCTACATGTGCCAAAAAAAAAAACCTATCTAGAATTTGCTTAAGCCAAAAATGGAATTTTGCTAGGAAGGACAAGCTATGGGGAACAGGGCCTCAGGGGTTCCCAGGGACTCAGCCCAGACAAGACCCGTATCTGTCTGCCTGTTTCTCTCATCCCTACCCAGCTCCGTGTTGGCCACATTCTGGCTGCACAGAGGCCTTCTATCTGTGGGAGGGAGCGTGGATGCTGACAGTGCCAATTTAGCGACCCTAGT
Organism: Tonatia bakeri; assembly: GCA_004024845.1. Lineage (NCBI taxonomy): Eukaryota > Metazoa > Chordata > Mammalia > Chiroptera > Phyllostomidae > Tonatia > Tonatia bakeri. The sequence continues at coordinate 134,571 of PVIA01002555.1, forward strand.
AAATGAAGAGTACTTTTTATACCCACTGTCTGTACATGCCAGTGGACCAATCTCCATAGCTGCTATATGGGATAGGATGGTTGACCAGACGCCCGCCCAGCTCACCCCACTCCCGTTCACACTATAGCCAAATAGAGAAGCATGGAAGGAAAAGGGCTGGAGAAGCAAAACCAATGGTTCTTATATCAGAGTGCTGAAGAAAGCACCAGAATTGAATGGAGAGAGAGTAGAGAGGACATTGCCTAGGGGAAAATATACAGAAATCTGAGCATTCATAAGACCCTATTTCTTGTAGTGCCACCATTCTGCCATTTGTCTGCTGAATATTCAAAAACCGAGATTATCAACAGCCAGGATTCCTTTTCCCAGCACCCACTTTACCCACAGTCCACAGTGGCCGTGTGTAAGATTAGAATAGTGATCAAGTAAAGTGGAAACAGCCTGAAGAAGAGCCCAGCTTCTCCCTCTTCTCAAAACTGATCTGTATCACTATCTATTTTTTGATGGACACCTGTTATTTGGTTGGGTGTGAGGACAGTCATAGAGTGACCTACTTCTTATGTTTGGGAAATCCCTTATGTCATGAGCAGTAGTGTCCTGGTGAAGGTTTAACCTACTGTGAAGGGAAGGGAGACCTCGTTTGCAGTGTTTGCTCATTTCTGTGGTGTAGACACTCCCATGGTGGCTGACTTCCAGCTATCAGCTTGATGCCACTAAATGTGTTATTGGGGAGAGAGGCACAGTAGCAAGTCATTCTGGAACATCTCCACCGTACATATAGAGCTGGCATAAATAGCTTAAAGAGCACGGATAATAGTAAAAGTAATAAAACAATAGGAAATGATACATTTTGAGTATGGAACACTGTTGTTTTTAATAGAATATATTTAACTGAGTTTACATAACTTACTTCTTTAAATTAAGCTTTCTATTCTGAGATCAGTATCACAACAAGGGTGTTGACCTTGACCCAGCCAAGACACAGAGCATCGGCATCACATTACTGACCCCTCGTGCCACTCTTCTGTGGCCACCCACGTCCCTCCTACCCACATCCCCTCCTTAACTCCTGGAAACTACCAACCTGTTCTCTGTTTCTACAATTTGCCACTTTAAAAATGTTATATAAATGGAATCATATGGTGTGTGACCTTTGGGAACTGGCTTTTCTCACTCAGCGTTATTTTCTGGAGATGCACCCAGGTGGTTGCGTGTACCAAAAATCCATTTCTTTTCATGGCTAGTATTCCAGTTCGTTTATTCATTCACCCACTGAAGGACATCTGGGTTGTTTCCAGCTTGGGGCCATTGTGAATAAAGCTGCTGTATACATTTGTGTACAAGTTTTTGTGTGCTCATAAGTCTTCATTTCTCTGGAAGAAATGCCCAGGAGTGTAACTGCTGGGTCGTATCATACTTGCATGTTTAGGTTTTTAAGAAGCTGCCAAACTGCCTTCCAGAGCGGCTATCCCATTTTACTTCCCACCAGAAAGGTATGAGTGATCCAGTTTCTCCATTCCCTCCTCAGCCTTCAGCATTGCCTCTATTTTTTATTTAGCCATTCTGATAAGAGTGTAGTGATATCTCATTCCAACTTTAATGTGCATTTCCCTATAGCAAATAAGGTTGAATAGCTTTTCATGTACTTATTGCCTTCTGCCTATCCCCTGCAATGAAATGTTTTTTCGAGTGTTCTGCCTATCTTTGTAACTGGATCATATTTTTTGCTATTAAGTTTTAGGAATTCTCTATATAGCCTGGATGCTAGTCCTTTGTTAGATATGTGGTTTGCTAATGTTTTCACCTCCCCCATAACTTATCTTTATCCTTTTGACAGGTCTTTTGCAGAGCAAATTTTTTTTAATTTTGATGAAGTCTAATTTATCAATTTTTCCTATTATGGGTCATGCTTTTGTTTTCAAATCTAAGAACTCTGCCTAGCCTTAGATCCCAAAGATTTTCTCCTACTTTTTTCTAAAGTTTTTATAGTTTTAAGTTTTACATTTAAATCTGTGGTTTATTTTGAGTTAATTTGTATATAAGACTTAAGTCTGGACTCATCCCTTTACCTATGAATGTCCAATTACTCCAGCACCATTTGTGGAAAAGACTGTCTTTCCGCCACTGATTTTTTTTTCATTTGCATTGATTTGCATTTTTTGTCAAAAATCTATCAGGCGTATTTGTGTGGGTCTATATCTGAGGTCTACTAACCCATGCATCTCTTCTCCACCAATATCACATAGTCTTCATTAGGCCTTTTCATATAAATTTTAGAAAGATATCCTTGCCTGTATTTACAAAAACAACCTTGCTCAGATTTGAATTAAAATTACATTAAAGTCATATATCATTTTAGGAGGAATTGATATATGTATGATGTTGAGTTTTCCAATGCGTGAATACCATATGTCTTTCCATTTACATGGATCTTCTTTGATTTCCTTCATTGGTTGTACGCAGATTTCAGCATACAGACCCTCTACATTTTTGTTCAATTTATATCTAAGTATCTCTCTCTTTTTTTAGTAGTTGTAGATGGTATTGTATTTTTAATTTTGGTGTCCACTTGTTTATTGCTAGTATATACAAATGCAATTGATTTCTGTCTGCTTACCTTGTATCCTGTGGCCTTGTCAAACTCAGTTATTATTTCTAGTTTTGTTTTGTTTTGTTTTGTTTTGCTTCTATAGATTCCTCAAGGTTTTCTATGTAGACAACCATGTCATCTACAAAGGGGACAATTACATTTCTTCCTTTCTGCTCTCGTGCCCTTTATTTCTTTCTTCTTGCCCACTGCACTAGCTGGAACCCCCAGCACTGTGCTAAACAAGAGCAGTGAGAGAGGACATCCTTCCCTTGTCCCCGATCTTGGTGGGAGCACATTCAGTCTCTCACTGGAAAGTATAATGTTAGCTGTAGATTTTTTTGTAGGTGCCCTTTATTGCATTGAGGAAATTTCCCTCTATTTCTATTTTCATGAGAGTTTTGATCATGAATGGACATTGATATAGTCAAATTTCTTTTCTTTTCATTCTTTTTTGAAGATTTTACTTATTTATTTTTAGAGAGAAAGGAAGGGAGAGAAAAACATCAATTGCTTCTTGCACACCCCCAGCTGGGGACCTGGCCCACAACCCAGCCATGTGCCCTGACCAGGGATCGAACCAGTGACCTTCCAGTTTGCAGGATGACACCCAACCCACTTAGCCACACCAGTCAGTGCTCAAATGCTTTTTTCTGTATCCATTGATATGAGGATGTGTTAACATGGTGATTTCATTGACTGATGATTCGTGGATTATATAAAAGTGTATTATTTAGTTTATAAATGTTTGGAGGTTTTCCTGGTATTGATATTCCAGCTTGATTCCATTGTGGTCAGAAAACAAACTGTATGAATTTAGTTTTTTAAAAATTTCAACTTATTGCCCAGAATACGGCCTGTCTTGGTGTATGTTCCATGAGCACTAGACAAGAATGTGTATTCTGACATTAAGTTACTCTTTTATAAAAGGCTATTTGATCCTATTGGTTCATGATGATGTTGAGTTCTTCTATATCCTTGCTGATTTTCTCTCAATTGTGCTATCAGTTGTGGAGAGATGGATGTTGATGACTCCAGCTGTAATTGTGATTTGTGTGTTTCTCCTTTCAGCTCAGTCTTTGCTTGGTCTATTTCACTGCCCAGTTATTTGGTATGTACATATTTAGGATTCCTAAGTCTTCTCGGTGAGTTGACTCTTTTAACTTTATATAATATTCCTCTCTGTCTCTGATTGCTGGGCAGTGGTGAAAGTTTTAACTTTGCACAAGGCCTCCTCTGAGACCATGCAGGAGGGCAGGGGAGGGCTGCCTCATCACTGCTACGTGAATATGGAAGTCCAGGCCTCCTGCTTGGTCTTCTGTGACACCACTGCAATACGGATGTTGAGGTACCTTGTGACAGTCTCTCAAGGTTCGAAGTCAAACTTAGACTTAGCCACTGAATTGTCTGCCTTTGGCACAAGGGCTGGAGGGGCAGCTTTCTCTCAGAGAAATGCTGGCAGAAGCCATTGTTCCTTCACTGAGCCCCCACCTGCAGGCACAGGCAGGTGCCACATCTAAGTCTCCATCAATCTGGCTAACCCTGTTTAACCTGCCCTGGTGATTCCCTGAGACCCTGTCCCACCCAACTCAAGGGCCTAACCATTTCCAGATAGAGTTCAGAACAATGGTTATAAGGATGCTAAATGAACTTAGTGAGAGCTTCAACAGCATAAAAAATGACATAGAAACCTTAAAAAATAGCCAGTCAGAAATAAATAATACAGTAACTGAAATGAAGAACACACTAGAAGGAATCAATAGCAGATTAGATGAAGCAGAGGATCAAATTGGCGATTTGTAAGACAAGGTAGCAGAAAACACCTAAGCAGAGCAGCAAGAAGAGAAAAAGAATTTTAAAATAAGGATAGTTTAAGGGACCTCTGGAACATCAAATGTAACAACATTCTTATCACTGGAGTACCAGAAGGAGAAGAGAAAGAGCAAAGGATTGAGAACCTATTTGAAGAAATAATGACTATAAATTTCCCTAACCTGGTGAAGAAAAAAAGACATGCAAGCCCAGGAAGCACAGAGAGTCCCATACAAGATGAACCCAAAAAGGAACACATCAAGAAACATCATAATTAAAATGACAAAGGTTAAAGACAAAGAGAGAATCTTAAAAGCAGCAAAAGAAATGCAATTAGTTACCTACAATGGAGCTCTCATAAGACTGTCAGCTGATTTCTCAACAAAAACTTTGCAGACCAGGAGGAATTGACAAGAAATATTCAAAGTGATGAAAAGCAAGAACCTACAACAAAGATTACTCAACCCAACAAAGCTATCATTTAGAATTGAAGGATAAAGAGCTTCCCAAACTAGAAAAAGCTGAAGGAGTTCATTAGCACAAAACAGTATTACAAAAAGTATTAAAGAATCTTTAAAAAGAAGGAAAAAAGATCAAAATATGACTAACAAAATGGCAATAAATATATATCTATTAACAATTACTCTAAATTCAAATGGATTAAATGTTCCTATCAAAATACATAGGGTGGCTGAATGCATAAGAAAACAAAACCTTTATATATGCTGTTTGCACAAGACTCACTTCAGATTGAAATACACTAACTGAAAGTAAAGGAATGGAAAAAGATATTTCAGGAAAATGGGAAAATAAAAGCTAAGGTAACAATACCTATACTAGACAAAATAGACTTTAAAACAAAGGCGCTATAACAAGAGACAAAGATGGACCCAGCAATTCCACTTCTGGGTATTTATCTGAAGAAACCCAAAACACTAATTTGAAAAGACATAGGCATCCATATGTTCATTGCAGCATTATTTACAATAGCCAAGATGTGGAAGCAACTTAAGTGTCCATCAACAGAAGAATGGGTAAAGAAGAAATCGTGTATGTACACAGTGGAATATGTCTCAGCCATTAAAGAAAAGAATGAAATCTTACCATCTGTAACAACATGGATGGACCTAGAGGGTGTTGTGCTGAGTGAAATAAGTCAGACAGAAAAATAAATGCTATATGATTTCACTTATATATGAAATCTAAAAAACAAAACAAATGTGCAAGTAAAATAGAAACAGACTCATAGATATGAGAACGTTTTGATGGTTGCCAGATGGAAAGGGAGAGCGAAAAAGGTGAAGGGATTCAGAAGTACAAATTGGTAGCTACAGGATAATCACAGAGATGTAAAGTACAACATAAGGAATACAGTTAATAATATTGTAGTAACTATGGTTGGTGTCAAATGGGTACTAGATGTATCAGAGTGACCACTTTATACATAAGTTATATAAATGTCTAATCATTAGGTTGTATACCTGAAATAAATGTAATACTGTAGGTCAACTGTAATTAAAAAATAAAAAAATATATTTAAAAAAAAGAAAGAAATCTCAAAGAACTCACTGATGCATTGTTCTTCAGGTCCCAAGGTCCCTAGCTGGTCTGCCTTCTTCTCTCCTCATTTCTGAGTCTTCTTGTGTTGTCCTCTTATGTGATGTCCAGGGCTTTCGGCTGTACTTTGTAGGAGGTATAGGGGAAAGTGCACCTACTCTAAGTTATAGTTTAATAATGTTGGCTCAAGTCTCTGAAAGTTTAACAACAGGCTCTCATAAGCTGGCTCCAGTACACCACTGCTATAAGCCCAGCTCCCATCACAGAAGCTTAAATGCCACATACTCTCTCCCAGCCTTCCCTGCACCTTGGGCACAGGCGCGTGAGTTACCCAATCAGACACATGTATCGGAGGTCTGGACCAGGTGCTAGCAATGCCGAGACGTGGGATAGTGGAGAATCTTTCTGGTGGCCATCTCAGGGGCAGCATAGCAGCACTACTCATGTGGGCACCCACCTCCAGGGGATCGAACTGTGTCATCTCATGCTCTGTGGTGAGAGCAGCGTTCTCTCCAAATGTTTTCTGTGCCATGACTTTGACTGCGGTTCTGACCAATATCACTTCTGCACTGGATTTTCCCATTGGTCCTGTGTGTGGCTCTTCAACAGCTGTTTCTGCTTATTGGCCAGAGCTGCCTTCTGTTGGATGCCAGTAAGAAGTCTGACTCTCAGATCCCTCAGGGAGACAAAAACCTCAGGCTGTACCACAGAACGTCCTTATTTCTGCCCAGGTGAAATGATTTGAGGAATAACTTACAGAAAACAGAATAGTGGAATTCCAACTAGAAGGGCTTGCCAAGAGGGGCTGCCGGAAGCCTGAAACCATCACAAGTCAACCTGCTACCTCAGTTTCCAAATGCCCTAATCAGCTACTCTGAACCACCCTACCCCAACCCTGTGAGCACAGGCTTGACCATAGTCTCTCCCCAAGAGCTGAGCAATTTCGCACTGGGCAGAACGCACTACTAGCCTGACACTGGGAGAGGCACCCGATGACACTGACATCTTATCGTCCCCTCTCAGTCCCCGCCCCATGCTCCTCCCTCCTGCACCACTGGGACCCACTCCCTGATTGGAGGAAAAGTTTTCATGTCCTCAGGGGTGGCTTTTGTGTGCAGAAAAGACCCCACGTGGCTTTATTTGGGTCTTGAAAATTAGTATTTGATTTATTAAATGTAGACTTTCAGAAATTCATGGCTCTTCCTTAAGCTCTTAAAATCAGCTTAGGAGTCTTATTATCCTATGTATAGACCTAGAAAATATTCACAACCACTTTGAGAGGGCTTTTGATTAATGTTCAGTCTCATTGAAACACTTAGTTAATTAAACCTTTTCAACATTTTAAGCAGCATTTATAAATTTAATATATTCAATTCCTTTGGAAGTACTTCATCTAACTAAGAAACTTTCCCAAGTCGTAAAGTGACTCTTACAGATTTAAAAAATTAACCACACAGAAAAAAATAGCGAAGCTTATATTCTCTTAAATTTCCAATCTGTATGCAAACTCAGAAAGATTTCAACGTAAAAATCACAAATCTCAATCAATTATTCAAGTACAAACACAAAAGTATGATGTTAAGAGTCGTCTATTACTCTAATAGCCAAATTCTGTTTAAATTGCATGTATATATCATGCATCATCGGCACGTACTAAATACTTGTCTCTGCACCCCCCCACACACACACAAAAAAAGACTCGTGTTGAAACTGTAACCCCCAGTGCGATGGTATTTAGGAGCTGGAGCCTTTGGAAGGTAGTTAGGTCATGAGGGTGGAAGCCCCATGAATACGATCAGTGCCCTTACTAAAGAGGCCCCAGAGAGCTCCCTTGTCCCTCTCACCATGAGGACATAGTGAGCAGACAGATGGCTGCTATCTGTGAATGGGGACATGGGTCCTCACCAGACACCAAATCTGCAGCACTTTGATCCTGAACTTCTCAGCTTCAGGAACTTCGAGAAACAATCTTCTGTTGTTTCTAAGGCACCCAGTCTATGGTATTTTGTCACAGCAGCCCGAACAGGCTAAGACAATAGTATATGCACAGATTCTTTTAACTTAAAAATGCAGATGCTGTAGCTCAGTGGATTGAGCGCGGGCTGCGAACCAGGCATCGCAGGTTCGATTCCCAGTCAGGGCACATGCCTAGGTTGCAGGCCATGTCCCCCGGCAACCGCACATTGATGTTTCTCTCTGTCTCTCTCTCTCTCTCCCTCCCTTCCCTCTCTAAAAATAAATAAATAAAATCTTAAAAAAAAAAAATGCAGATGCCCCTCGACTTACCATGGGGTTAAATCCCTATAAACCCATTGCAAGTTGAAAATGTTGCAAGTCAAAGTGCATTTTGATGCTACATGGTAGACTCCCAGTTGTCTGCCCTTGTGACTGCCTGCCTGTCTGCAGACGAGCTGCGGCTCCCTGCCACCACCCAGCCTCACAAGAGGACCATACCGTACACCCACCAGCCCAGGAAAAGACCAAAATCCAAAGTATGGTTTCCACTGAATGCATATCGCTTTTGCACCATCGTAAAGTCAAGAAACTTGAACTATGGTAAGTTGGGGACTGTCGGTTCACAATAAAACATTTGTAACTGAAAAAAGCTAAAGTTGGGATTCCCTTAAACATCCGTATGCTCAATTTTAAATTTTCCCTGGGCCACTAAAATGTCTACCCATAAGGGAGATAATATTTTTCTCTCTAGCTGAGTCTGCTAATCAATGGGAAATTTCACGGGGCAGGGGGTCGACTAGATCCTCATCTGTGACTCTGTAGACCAGTCAGTCTCTACCTCTTGTCTCCAACACCCTAACATAAAGGTGGAGGTGGCCAAGGAGTTTGATTACGAGTAATTGATTACTAGTTTTCAAATCAGAAGTCCATAGCTCCTACCCAGGCCCCAACCATGATTTTGCATTTACTTGACCGTTAAGCTATATAACTACATATTTTCCCATCTAATTCTAAAGAATCTTGCATTCTTTTTATACACTTCTTATTTCTTGGGCTTCACAGTTCTCATAGATATTAAACTTCTATCTAATTGAATTCTGGTTATCTCTCAGAGCTTTGTCTGATTATTCAGCCAAGCCTCCCAAAGTCATTCTCCAAGGTCATTGCTCAGCTCCACCCCCTCACCCTACTTCACACGCTGTGGTCCCTGAGTCCCCAGTTCTCTTGGGAAAGGGAAAGTAGCCTTCCCCAAGGTCTATGCACCCTTGTACCTGGGAGGCTAAGGAAGAAGCTCTAATGCCTAGTAACTTCCCCCAGAGGTTATTTGGCACCACAGCTTCCTGCTTTCTACCCTTCCAGGGGCAGGTAGTGCCATGGTCAGGTCTGTTGGAAGGGCAGGTCCCAGGTAAGAGGTACTGGAGCCAAACCCCTAATCTCCCAGAGGTTGGAGTCATAGCCAAGGTCACCAGCTAGTGCTAGAACTCAGGACTCCAGCTCCCAGGCTGTGTTCTGACCACTCAACCATAAGGCCCTCAATGAGGGTCTAATAGGCAGAGCCAGAAAGAAGCTCACAGGTCACAGCCTCAACCAACCAGTCCGAACATCGGAGTAGGCCATGCACAGCCCTTTGGTTGCTTGGTAAACAGAACGGAAACAGGCCTAGGTCCTGTACTTTCTAAAATAAATAGACATACCATGTATTTGCATTTCCATACTCAGGAGAAGTGATAGTGATAAATCACTTTCAGCTATAGTGAGAATGGGGGGAGCAGGACTGGGTCCCAAACATCAGAGGCTGGAGGAGAGAAAATGGGAAAGAAGGGAGGCCTCAGGAGTCCTGTCTGTGGGGCAAGTTCTTACCAAAAAAGCCCTGTGCACACCGGGCCCTCCAAAAGCCAGGAGGAAGAAGCTGCTCTGGTGCCTCCATCATCAGCACTGGGAAGAACCACTGGTGGAACAGGGATGGACAGCCATGATGGAACACGAGGCTCCCGCTGGCTTGAGTCTCCTCGCCCTCTCTCAGGCTCCCCGTCTATCCCCATCTCACCTCCTATGGCTCCAGAGACCTCTGACGGCTCTCGTCTTTCCCACCTGCCACGGTCTCCCCAGCAGCCCAGTCTGCAGGATCACCAACACCGCTCGCTCCAGCTGGCCCAGAAGGAAACACACAATGCCCGTTTGGGTTTGGGGGTGTTCTTACTAACAGACACAGGGAAGGGGGCAGTTGTAATGGAAACTACCAAACATGATCGTCAAAACATTTCCAGAATTCTGTAAAAGTTCTACTGGTGTCACCCTTGGCTTTTGCTGGATCCTACCTGGGGCAGCATCCTTGACCTCTCGAGAGGCCCTTCCTTCTCTGCCACCTGCTCACCCCTATGCCCTCTGTGCTCTGCTATGACAAGGCCCTGGTGGTTTGGGTTAGGGATACAAAAAAAAAAAAAGGCTCAGGCTGTATCTCTGCCCATCCTATGGCCTAGAAGGGGGATGAACACGCACAAGTCACGGGAGTGTGGTGCCAGAGGTGCCCAGGCAAGCCCGCTGAGGGATCCTCAAACCCAGGTCTTGCCTTGCATGCTCCTCGGCGCCCTCTGCCCCCCACCCCAACCCTGCCATCCCAGCAGCTCCCAGCCTCTGCTCAAATCTGCCCACCCCCTCTTGTCCTTCAGCTCCCAAGATCCTGGCAGGCCTGCCACAGGAGCTCCCTGCTCCTCCTCCAAGCGCCTAGCTCCAAGCCGGCCTCACTCGGCCCCGAGAACACCCCAACGGCCGTGTGTTCAGTCAGCACTTGATAAAAAAGTTGCTCAACAAAAGCAGTGTTTCCTACAAAAGGAAAAATCATCCCCTCAGAGGTCTCAAAGATTCAGTCTTCCTCCTGGAACAGAAACCCTGCCAACACCGAGTTAGCGACTGCACTCCGTGCAGGGCGGAGTCACACCGCCACCAGCTTCCCTCTGTCGCATAATTGATCTGGGCACGAGTCACCTCCCCCTGGGTCTCCCACTGGCCACACTGGATTCAGTCCCCTGTTCGGTGTTTGCCCAGAACCCGTCTTATTGCTGTTTTCAGATCAGCTTCACCTCCAGCTGCAAGGGCAGTGCTCGGTGCAAGTGCCCTTGAGCTCCGTTGCCCTCCTGCTGCTGCTGCTGCTGCTGCTGCTGCAAATTCCCTTTGAGAGCGCTACGTGTCAACAGGCATGACCGTTAGGGGAGTCTCCTGATACAAGAAGCGATGTCACACAGGCTGCCCAATGGGACACATCATTGCCAGGGTCTGTGCCCTAACGGAGGGGCCCCAGGCAATCCAGGCCGATGGTCTGTGAGCTTGACCACCAGAAGCTTTCATGAAGGCATCGGATGTCTCAAGTGGGCTAAATCCTCAGAGTGGAACAAGGAACACCAGCTGCCCTCTTCGCTCAAAGTAGAAGAAAGAATTAGCACCTCTTGGGGCCTGGAATGGGCTTGAACTTGTCCAAGGATAATGAAAGCTTTGGGCGGCAGCCCAAGATGTGGCCTTGACCCCACTCAGAAAGCCGCAAGGGGAGGGGTAAGGTGGCAATAGACCTGCTATCCTCCTCACTGGGAGGGTGCCATGCCACCTTGCACAAACCTGCTTCTCAGTTGCTCCCAGTCTAAAGGAGACTGCCGTGGGGCCTGACAGCCAAAATCCCCCAGCCTCTAACCCACCGCCTAGCACACCAGGGCCAGACCAGGTTTCTCTCTGATGATTCCCCTCTACTCCTGGAATAAGATGACCAGCCCTCCAGGAGAAGGTTGGAAGGCGAGTGAAGAGAAAGTCAGAGGAAGTACAGTGGCTACAATGACTCTAGAACAAACTCCTAATGTCCCCGAATAAAATGACCTCTCACTCCTCAGGCCCCAGGCCAGGCCAGCTGGTTGCCTGTCTGTGGGTCGGCCACAGTCCCATTACCCCTTGTGTTTCTCCCTCAGATGCCCAACCTGGCCCCACTGACACTCTCCTCCCCCACACCTCAAGGTACCCATCCCCGGTAAGCTTGTGGGTTGCTGCAGCTTCCTGGGTGCTCCAAGGCCCCCCCGCCCCAGGCTCCTGCCCGGGGGAAGGAAGCATCCCCCCAAGCAGGCCCCCCAAGCAACACAGGATGTGTTTCCACCAAATCTGGCCTCAGGTACTTAACTATGCTGCAGCTGCTTCCCCTTGCGGTTGGGGGGGTCCAGGCAAGTGGGAATGGCGGTGAACTTCAAGGCTCCAGACTGCCAGGCCTCATCCATGTACTTCATACTGGGGAGATGTTCACTAGACAGAGGTTATGCCTGGTTCTACCCTTCACAGAAAATTTTTTACGTATGGTTCTGAGGCTTCAGGGCCTAGTTATAATAGAGACCACCCTGACGGAGGCTCATTCTCTCTTTCAAAAGCCTCCACCTTTTTATTTCTTATTTTTCTGCTGAGGAACGCCCACAGTTCTCAGCTGTTTGCCAAGCAGAGATGACTGACACAACCCGTGTCCAATAAAGAGCCAAGCCTTCCTGGTGCAAGTCTCTTTGTCTCAGAGGCACAGGAAGAAGAGTCTCCTTGGGGGGGGGGGGGGGAGCGTCCCGGCATCCCACAGAGCAAACAGGGGAGCCCGGGGCCCACCGAGGCCTACAGGGGAACCAGGCAGCCAAGGTAGGGCTGGAGAAAGGAACGGAGCCCTGCATGCAAAGCCCCTCAGCCATGCCTCTGCTAGTGGCCCCTGCCATCGGTGTTTGGATCCTGCTCTGCACACATCTGTGTGCTAGGCTTTGGGGTTTGCCTTTGCTTTGCTCCTCAGCAAAGTTCCTCTGAAATCCCACCTGGCCCAGGCCAAACTCAGGGAAAAGGGATTTTGCCCTTAGGCCCCTAGGGAGGGGAGCCTATCAGAGGCCAGATGCTCTTAGAAGCCGTCACAGGTCCAGGGACCAGGGGAGCCAGGGGCGACTAGAATGAAATGCTTAAACCTGAGTGACAATCTCAGACCGCTGGAAGGGCACAGCGTCCCTTACGAAGACAACAAACAGCCCCCCAGCAGTCTGTCCCTTCTCTCCTGACCGGCTTCAGGAAGCCCACAGTTGGCCTGAACACCTGGAAGGAAGCTGGAAAGAGGATAAGGAAGAAGCAGGGCCAGCTCCAGCGGAACCGCCTAACGGGGATGCGGGATCTGGCCTCGGGCTGAGGAACCCCACGAACGTCTCTTCCCCCCATCATCTCCCAAGGAGGAACTGAAGGTGCTGGTCTGGGATCTTGGACACAGCGGGTCCACACCAGGTAACAGGGCAACTCCTGCCTGATGGAGCAGTCTGCAGTGTGAGAGAGCGGCCACCAGATGGCAACGCAGAGACCAGCGATTCCACCACGCTGCGGGTTGCCAAGCAACTGTGACGCAAAGGGCTCTGAGTTCACACCCGCAAGGCCCCCAGGTTATTTCTAGCGTAACAGACAGTTGCACGGGGAGTGGCCTCAGGAATCCCAGAACTGCCTCTCTTTTAAACCTGGAGAATCCAAAACGGTCCAGGGTTCCTAAATCCAGCACCACCCTGGCGTCTAGGGGATTGGGCTACCTTCCCTGCTCTTCTGAAGGCCAGGAATCAGAAAGAGAAGATACACATTTTATATTCCCCTCTGTAGTTCCACAGCCACTGGACATAGTTCCACAGCCACTGGGCAAGCAGGGATTTCCCTGGTGGCTAAAGTGAGCAACCACCTCCTTCTCCCCTCCCCCACTCACCCTTCTAAACAAGGGCTGGATTAAAGGCATGTGACCTTGAGCCAGACCTTGAGTAAGTCCTTGGGCCACGGGCTCCTCTGCTGCACTTAAGGGGCTACAGGGGGTGATAAGGCCTAGCTCTGACCTTCTGTGGTCTTGATTCTCCCTTTCCCCCAAGAATTCTGTCCTTGCCTCAACCCTCTTCTCGGGTTCTGATGACCCTGAAAATATAATTCTTGCAATTCCAGATAGATAAATATGACCTAAGAAACCAGACAACTAACCAAGAAAGTGAGGCAGACACAAGACAAGGGGTGTGGTTATAATGAGCTCAAAGCCTGTGCCGGTCTGGTCTGAGAAAGGACCTGGATGAGACAGGATCAGAGCCCCGGACTGTCCGAGGGCCCCTCGGCCGTGGCATCATCGTGGTCCCAGGCACGTCTTTGGGTCGTGAGGAGCCCACTGGCCCTGGAGCTGGGCTCTGCCAGGGCCCGGGCGTCAGTCATTAAGGTGCCGGGGCCTCCGAGGGGCACCGTGTCCGAGGATCACACAGGCATGTGCAGCTCATTGTACTCATCCTGCCCGTCCTCGTCGAAGTTTGGTTCGGCATCTTCCGAGTCCAGCTGCAGGAGGAGCGGAAGGTCAGCAGAAGCAGGGACGCCAACTCAGCCCCGCAGTTCCCCGGCTCCTCCCCTGGCCAGCAGCCCTCACGGCCCCCAGACCTTCCCAGGCCTCACTGTCTGAAGGCACTGCCACCCCAGGTCGAAGCACTTCCCTTGAGCCAAAACCTCACACTCCCCACCACCTGCAGTGGCAGCACCTAATAACAAGACTAACGATACCACACGTGAAGTGCTTTCTTGGGGCCACTCCTAGCTCTTGTGGTATACCTCTGCAGACCACGTTTGGGTAGGTGGTTTGCCAAAAGACGTCCCTTCCTCTAGATGACAACAAAAGGGCTCAGACAGGTTTCAGCACCACCCCACCACACCTGTCCCTCAGCTGTGCACTTCTGTTCAACGCACAGCCTGCACGGATGTCTGCAGCAGCCTTTGCTCACTCACACCAGACCCATCACACTCAGGGCTTTACCCGGATTAGTGTCTAAGTCTCACAGCAACCCCACTAGCCCCACTGCGTAGAGCAAGTAAGGTTTCAGAAGGTCAGGTAACAATGTGTGAACAGACAGGCAGCAGAGACCGCAACCCAGGTCTCCCTGATTCCAAGCTCCGACCCCCCGGACACTGCCCCTAGCTCAACCCCGTACCGCCTGCAGCTCTCTGTCCTGGAAAAGCCGGGGCAGAAGGCAACGCCTCAGAGGCACCGTGAGCAGCAACAGGAAGGGAAAGGCGAGCGAAGCCGCTGTGGACTTGACCACCCAGAGCAGTGCGATGCATCCCAGCTGGATGCAGGTGAACAGGTGCATCCGCCATGTCTTCACCTGGGAACAGGCATCAGGTCTCACCACACCGCCACTCACACCTCTGGGGACTTGGTTTCCCAAGTCCCAACTTATCTGCATCGTCTTCCTGTCCATGGCTGGCCCGGGGACACCTCGGGCCCTCTCCCCATCACCCATCTCCCTGCTTCCACGCTTCCTGGCCATACCTTGGTCACATAGGGCTCCTCGGGATGGTGTTTCGCTGGCATGAGGATGAGCAACAGACGCCGGGACAGCTGGATACCCGACAGCGACGTGACTCCCATGTACAAGAAAATCCCAAAGAGCACGGCTAACGGGATCTGGCGCAGCACAGCCCCCATGACGATGGACAGGCCTGCAGGGGATGACACAGACCTACCTGACCCCTCGGACAGTCCTGTGCGGACAGACAGGCCTAGTGCAGAGGGCACGTGGACCATGTAAATGATGAGCTGGGCCTCATCATCACTGACAAGAGCAGATGGAGCAGGACAGAGAACCAGGGGAGGCTTTGGGAAAAGGGAACTCGTGGAGGGTCAAGGAGCAGGGCCGGCGGACAGGGCAGGGGCCAGACAGGCCCCACGTGGAGATTCAGAGGGACATGGGCCAAGCTTGGGATAGAAAGTTGATTTTAGGTCTTGTGGTCCAAGAAGCAAGTGTGTGGGGCGGGGGCCAGGGCCCTGCAAGGTGGACGCTCTCACCCACGAGGCTGGAGATGAGCACGCCAGTGACCCTCTGCTCCCGCACCTCCTGGATCTGGGGCTTGTCTCCGGGCGCAATGGCGGTGCGCATAACGGTCAGGGCATTGACGTGGGTGACAGAGCGGACAGTGGCAGCTGTGAGCCAGGGCAACCCAAACAGCCCGCAGAGCCCCCCCAGGGAGCCGATCAGAAGCAGGTCCAGGTGGAAGCCAGAGCCTTTGAGCAGTCTCCGCGCCTTCTGGCTGACAATGAGACTACGGGGAGAGGACAAGGTGGGGGCGAGTCGGCCCGCAGCCCGCCTGGCTCGCACAGCATGGATGGGGCTGGCGGCGAGCACAGGCAGAGAAGAGCTCTTCCCGGGATCTGCCAGCTTCCTCTTTCAAGTTCCCAAATTAAAGTTCTCACATGTAAGCAAATTTGAGCCAAATTCCTACACTGTGGATGTTTGAAACACCCCAACAGCCAGGTGCCAGATCTCACTACGTTATTGTGGCTCAACCAAAATGAGAGAATGTGAGCATCGCTGGGTGAGAGAACGCACCGCCCAAGTGTTCTGAGGACTGTCAGGCACCACCCTGCACGCGACACACGTCAAAGCACCCTGGGGAGACTTCCCCCCTTGCCACCAACCCCGCCACTCTCCACTGGTCCCCCAGCCCTCTCACGCAGTGATCTGGGTCTCCATGAAGATCAGGATGAGGACCAGGAGGGCCGGCACAGCAGCTGCCACCATCATCCAGGGCGGGAAAGGTCGGGCACTACCCAGAGGTGGGATGAACCACGTGCGCTTATGGGGAGAGGTCACCGAGAGCCCCGTGGGCACTGTCAGCTTCTGCATGGCCAGAAGGAAGACAGGGTTCAAGAACTCTGCCCCCCCATGTTAGGAACCCATGCAGCAGCGGCTCCCACCAAGCTGTGTGCCCCAGCACTGGGGCTCCAGGGAACTGGGATGGGAACAGGTTTGGGGGGAGATTAGTTTTGCAGCCTCCAAAGCTGCTGTCCCTCTAAGGGTTTGGTATGGGGTAGAGACGTGGCATACCTTCTCCCAGATCCCCAGAACTGCCGGGAAACCTGCTGTGGGGTCACCTGTCACTCTGCCCCCAGCCCCACACCTGCTCCTCCAGGACTCTTGCCTAAAGGGTCACACACAGCCTCAGACCCCCTGGGTGGCCTCCTCAGCAGGACCACATGCCTGCTTCTGAAACCCCCGGCCCATCCATCCCAGTGTGGCCCCAGGAGGTCACCACCACTCCACTAGGAAAGCTGGGCTCCAGCCCTGACCTTGGCTGCGGGGGCACTGGGGACGTGTCACAGCCTGCCTCTCAAGGCCCTGGGGCGGGAACCAGCCACTAGAGGGGGCCGGGGCTTGCTCACCTGCGTGTAGGTGTCTGTGATGGAATAATCCACCAGGACCATGACCAGAATGGAGATGGGGATGCCAAAGTCCCCGATGATGCGGCGGGCCTTAGGAGAAGGGAGCCGAGGTGGGGGTGAGGGCCAGGAGACCGACAAGGACTTATTACCCCCAGGTTCTCTTGGGTCTGAGCTGGTTCAGGAAGTTCCCCAACCTGCCCCTTTAAACCCCATGGGTGCCAGCCAGCCCAGGTGGGCATTCCTCTTCAGATTAGACTTCTCAAGGCTTCTGATGGGGATGGGGCTGCTCAGACTGATCTTAGGTCCATGTGTTGACCAGCAGAAGGGGCAGCCCCTCTCTAGAGCAGAGCCTGGCAGTGACAGTAGGAACTAAGGAAGTCCCACACTGCTGCCAGTCACATACCTTGCCCCCCAGGAAGCGGCTGTTCCTGAACTTGCGCAGGAAGAAGGCAATGAGGAAGGTCCCGAGCATGAGGATTAGCGACAGCAGAGCTGTGTTGGGCTGGTTCCTCGGGCCTGGGGGCCCCTCGGTGGGCGGCAGAGCACTCCCATTCAGGTCCGTCCTAGCCTCCAATGCCCCCTCCGGGGGGTAGAATGGCAGCAGTGGGTGCTCCATGAACACCTGTGTGGGTTACAGGGGTGTCTTAGTGCTCACCTGGGCAGGTGACCCTGGTTTCATCACCATCAGTACACCTGCAAGAGAGAAGGCTGGCCCCTCACTGACTGACCGGGCAACAGTGACGCAGGACATCCAGCTCCAACACACACACCCCTCTACAAAAGGGGACCAAGGACCCCAGCCCCACGGTGCTGACTGTGACCACGTCTTCACGTACTTATGCAGATGAACCCTGGAGCTCTGACCAACACCTGTAGGTCTGACTCCTCCCCCTTCAGCTCAGACTTAACCCAGGCTGTCCCCGCCCCCCTCCCCCCATACCCAACAAAGCCCCCTTCTTTGGGCCCTCTGCCTCCAAGGCTCCGTGCTGCCCCCTCCCATGCTATTCTCCCCAGGGTGCTGCCCACCTGCAACTACACCTGCCCTGCCCCCAAGACCCCTCTGGACCTCCACCTTGTAGAGCTTGTGGAAGGTCTCATAGATGAAAATGAGAGAGATGAGGAAGGCGAAGATCTCCTGGGTGAAAGGCGAGATGTAGCGGACCAGGAAGCTGCCCTCCGCGGCCACCAGAGCAATGACGAAGACCACCAGCCAGAGGCCGACCCACACTCGGCCAGTGAGATACTCCAGGTCCTGGGATTGGCAGAACTGGCAGCCAGGAGGGCGGGGTGGTCACCCACAGCAGTCTGCCCTGGACATCACGGCCCCATGGGATGGGGGGAGGAGGGAAGGTCAACTCCAAGGGAGAGTGGGGGAGACAGCAGGGACCTATCACCTGGGCTGGGAGAGGAGGGAGACACAGGGGAGGGGCAGGTGGTCCCTGGGGAGGAGCAGGGCAGGGCTGTCACCTTGAAGAAGGCTTCTTCAAAGACCAGCAGTGGCCCTGAGAAGCCCACCACAAGCAGCGGCTGGGCCCCCAGCAGAGAAAAGAGGACGCCTAGCACAGCCGTGGACACAATCAGCTCAGACACGCCCATCAGCCCTTCAGTCTTCTCCCCTGGGGAAGGCAAGGGTCAGCGGCAGGGCCCTGGCCTGGCTTCTCCCTGGCCTCTCTCCCTCATCTAGCCCACCCCAACCCGGGTGGGGACCCAAGAAGGGAGCAGTCCCCTGGACCAATGCACAGGGCCCCTCACCCCCACCCCCACCGAGGTGACCCTGGGATCCTCCACCTCTTCTCGCTCGAGAGCCCCCAAAAGTGACCCTTGGACTCCCCTACCCCAGCAGCTCAGGGCGGTCACACTGGAGACTATATCCCCTCACACCCATAAGCCTGTAAAGCAATCTCTGGGGCACCCGGACCCAGGAGCCTGCAGGTGACACCGAGCCCCCTGACCTCTCGGCCCCTCCCCTCACCTAGCAGACCCCCGAAGGTGATGGCAGGGCTGAGGGCAGCGAAGTAGATAAAGAGCACAGCAGCCACGCACTGGGAGTGCAGGGCATCCCGCAGGTCGCTGGGGTAGTGAGGGTACCGGCGCTTCACGTCACGGACAAGCCCCCCAAACACCGAGCCAGTCCGCCGCAGGGGGTCATCTTCAGGGGTTGCCTCAGAGCCCCCCAGTTCCACCGACAGCTCTGGGGAACAAGGGGCTGCTGGAACCCAGACCACCTTCTCCCACTTGGAGGCCCTCGATCCTCCCCAGCCAGGCCCAGGGGGCAGAGGTCTAAGGTCAAGGACCACACACAGGACTCTGGGAGCCAGGATGGGGCTGAAGTCAGGGCCTGGGAAGTAGTGTTGGGAGCCAGGCGGGGGTGGGGGCGTGGCTCTGGGCCCCGAAGGGTCTAACCTTTCCCAGGGGCCACGTAGCCTCCCTGGGCGCTCATCTCAACCTTGGTCTGTTCGCGCTCCCGCCGCTTCCTCAGCAGCTCACGCTGGAAGGCAGCCACGGAGCGCAGCAGGTCTCGGCCCTCCACCTCCAACGGAGGGATCACGATGCTGCCGTCCAGGAACTCGCTGATGGCGCTCAGGAGGTCCTGCCGGTCATCCGCCTGGTAGGCCGCCTCGTGAAACAGCTGGGGGGTGGGGAAGCAGAGGCTGAGCCCACCCAGGGAGCCCCTGAGAGGGAGCTTCAGGGAGGGGGTGTTAGGACGTTCGGCCACACACACGGGTCAAGTCCAATGTCAAAATTCTGACTCAGGGGCCCTCCTTGTGGGCTGGCAGCTACAGCCTGAACACTGCCCCTCCGAGGGCCTGCCCTGTATTCCCCCGGGAGCCTCCAGACTTTTCCACAACACAACCACAGCAGGGCTCAGCCCTGGCAGTGCAGAGGCCTCCAGGACCTCTCAGAATGGAAAGCAGCCACGTCCTGTTGGCTGGTGAGCACAGGGTCCGGCAGAAGTAACGCCTGCTTGAGTGTGGTTGGTAGGGTAATACTGTGGGTGTAATAATTTAAGGTTTTAATTTGAACGTTTCACCTAAAACGTCATGTGCTGTGCTTGAGTGGGATAGTGTTATGTTACAGAATTACATGCTTAGGATTGCATAACAAACAAGGGGCATTATTTGTGCCAGACCCCGTATTCCTAACATCACAGTCCTGTCCAAGCCCAGGAGAAGCCACAGCAAAGACCCACACATCAGCCCGTTTGAGTCCTTCGTCACACCCACACCCTGGAGGTCCGGGCTACGTCTCCCCTGCTCCCTCCTCCCTCTCCCACGGCCCCAGCCTCCCCCCACCCCAAAGCACTGCCTCCACCCAGGAGGGCCTCCAGCAGCCTTGCACCCATGGGTGCCCTGGGCACAGTGAGAGAGACAGGGAACGAGAGGGGCCCCGGGGGGGGGGCAGGCCCTGAGTGCCCGGCCCACGGGCTACAGGACCAACCTTATCAGACATGAGGGTGGCGATGGAGCGCCCGAGCTCATGGTAGTCGGTGCTGGTGTGGCTGGGCCCCAGCATCACGAAAAGGAAGCGAACCGGCACAGGGACCTCGAGCACAGATTCCAAGAGTACAGCCTCGTTCAGCCGCACGAAGGCTGCTGCTGGCTGCTCCAGGAAAGGCACACAGCCTGGGGGAGAACAAGGCACAGGCTGCTGGGCACAGGGGAGCGGCCCAGGCAGGCCCCGGAGGGGAAGTCTTAGCCATCACCACATATGGTGGGGCAGGGTGTGCTCTTCGTAAATAATCCCCATCATCCGAAGGGAGACTTACTCTCCCTGTTTATGCGTGTGTGTGTTTATCACAATGATCAACAAATGAAAGTTAAGGGTCGTAAGGAAGGGGTGCTTGTTTCTGATTCTCAAAAAGGCACTGTATGGGTTAGCAGTCATCCCAGGGAGCCGACAGCTGGCAGGGAAGCAGGCAGAGGACAGGGAAGAAAGGGCGGGAGCCGAGACAGGTTGGGAGGTGCAGCGGGGGGGAAGGAAGAGGTGGCCTGCAGACCAGAGCTCAAGACCAGCAGACCCCAGTGGAGGCTGTGGAGAATACCCCTGCCCCCAGCACCCATCCATCCTTACCCACGAGCACCACAGTAGCCTCAGCGTCTTCAGGAATCTTCTCCAGCAGCTTCAGGCTTTTTCCCCGATGGCCGTCTCCCCCGGGCAAGTGGAGGGGCTTCTGAGGACGCAGAACTGGAATAGGGCTGGGACCCAGACCGGAGGCCGTGGCAGGCCCTCCCTTCCCTGCTCCAGCCCTGGACTCTGCCCTCCCACCCCTGGATCTGGGCCCTGCTTTCTCCCGCCCCCGTCAAGGGAGGGACTGCTGGCGATGTGCCCTACATCAGGAGGGAACCCCTTCTCCAAGCCCCCCACAACCACCTCAGACTTATCTTGTTTAAATGGCTCCCCTGGGCCTACTATATCCTCCCATTTAGCCCTCCTGATGCTCCAGACTCAGGGCCCTTGCACATGCCCTAAAGATGCCCCCACAGGCCTAGTACAGTGCCAGGCATCCCACCTTCCTGACCCCCTCAAGGAAGCATCAGTGGCCTCCGTTGAAACTGGAAGCCCTCCCACTCTCTCACCCCAGGTTAGAAAAAGGCGACTAACCTCCTTGGCATCAGGGTCGTGAGGCCAGAGTGGGGCTGGCTCCCCCAGGCTATCGGCCATGGTAGGCACTGCCCCGTCGGGGCCGTGACTGGGAGTGGGGTGGTGATTCCCCAGGATCGAGTTCACGCTGGAGCTGGACGTGTTTCGGGGAAAGAAGGAACTGTCCTTGTCATCATTGGGGTGGCTGGGGAAAGGGCAAAGGAGGAGAGCCAGGTTAGGAGGAGAGGTCCACAGTGGACTGAGGTCAAGAGGAAGTGAGACATGGAGGGTCAGGGCCTCTACCCCTTGGCCTCAATGGAAGAAAGAACTTTCTAATGGTTGGTGCTGTCCAAAGGTTAGTCAGGAATGAGCTCCCCATCACTCGGGGTACTCAAGCAGAGGCTGGAAAGTCACAGGAGAAGCAAGAGAGTCTGTGCTCCTGGAGGGACTACTGAACCAGGAGACCCCCTCGGGGGCACCCCACCCTGGCACCTGTGCTTCAGCAGGAGGGTGCGCAGGACGCTGGCCCTGTCCTCTGGCCGGATCTGGTCGGACACAATCATGGTCTCCACCACAAGGTGTGCGATGCCTGGCAGAGTGGTCTGCTCAAGGTCCAGGAGGGCAGCTCCTAGGGGCATAGTCAGAGGAGGGGACCCAGTCCCATCAGATAGGAAAAAACCAGCCCCCAGCTGCCGTGCTTGCCCAGGCAGACAAACATGCACCCAGGCAGATACGCGATCCCACGTGGCCGCAGCCCAGCCAGGTTGGGAAAAGCGCAGCATGGAACGAGGGCGTGGCCCCTCTCCACCCCGGGAGAGGAGGCATCTGTCGGTTTCATCCATGTGGACTGCAGTCTACGGTGCCCCGGGTACAGG
Organism: Tonatia bakeri; assembly: GCA_004024845.1. NCBI lineage: Eukaryota > Metazoa > Chordata > Mammalia > Chiroptera > Phyllostomidae > Tonatia > Tonatia bakeri. The sequence continues at coordinate 157,141 of PVIA01002555.1, forward strand.
GCCAGGTCCCGGGGCACAGCTCTGCCCCTCAGAGCTCACTGCTGTGCAGGCAGCTGGATTCCGCATCTCCAAAGTGGCAGCCAGACCTGGTCTGGGCCCAGGACTCCGGGGAGTAGTCCCCGGGAGCTGGCAGCCTGGCATGGGCTCTGCAGTCTGGGCAGAGGGTGCACAGACCCAGGGCCAGGCCTGTGGGGCCCCTACCGTGGGCAATGGTCCTCCTGAGCTCCAGAAGGCTGCGGAAGGAGAGCGAGGCCACGTGGGGCTTGCCCCAGCGCTCTGTCTCTTCCTCCACGTCCTCCTCAAACTTGATCCAGCGCGCCGTCTCCCGCCAGTGGGGCTCCTGGCTGCGGTCCAGCATCAACTCATTCAGCTCCACAAACACCTGGGGTGGGCGCCAAGGGTGAGGGCCAAGGGGGCCGTGGAGACCGGGCAAGGTGGAAAGGAAGGGAAAGGGAGGCTCTGGGGAGCAGAGGTGAGAGGAGCCACCCCCTCGGGTCCTGCACCTCATGAGGCCTCCGGTCTAGCTGCTTCTTCTTCTTCTTCCTGCGCAGGATGGGGGCCAGGCCACTGGGGCTGCCCCTCCCGCCCTGTGTTCGAGACGGCTTCTTCACTAAGTGCCGCCTCATGCCAGGGTTGTCCTCCAGCCGGTGACCTGCAGAGGAGTTAAGGTGGGCTTGGCAGTCCCCGGGGTCTATCTCGGGGTCTCGGGGTCAGGGCCAGCCCCCCCAGCACCCTGCTCTGCCCAGCCAGTCCACAGTCACTTAGGGGCTACACCAATGGACTGCCTCCTCCAATGAGGCTATTTCATAGATAAGGAAACTGAGGCCCAAGGAGGAGGAAGGACTAGCCCAAAGTCACACAGGGAACCACTAGCTGAGTCACGGTAAAAACGCAGACCCCCACTCAGCCCACAGCCCCTGCCATGGCCACTGCCTCTCACTCTGGAGTGTCATGACCCACAGCGAGTCACCAGGCCCCAAGCCCCCAGCACTTTCCCTGAGCCCTCTCTCAGCACCCATGTCCAGCCCCACAGGTACAAGCAAATTCAGGCAGCTCCTCCCTCCCTTCCTCCCTGCCTGCCCCTTCTAGGCCAGCAGCTGGGGAAAGGCCATCAGCCCATTTACTCACACGCTGGTTGCCCTGCCATGGGGCTCAGCAGGTCCCTAGCAGACTCCCACAGGTCACAGTGTTCAAGGGCCAGCACAAACATCTCTAAGTCCTCTGAGGCCAGTGAGTCTCGAGGGCCGAGAGCTGGAGCCCTCCCAGGGTCCTGGCCCTCAGCATCCCGGGGCCCAGGGCTCAGAGCCCCATCAGCCATTGTGACCTCCTCCGGCGAGCTCGTCATTCCCGGACAGTGGCCGAGGCCCTAGCCCCTCTCCCCCCCACAGCCCCGGCTCTCCTGAGAGATGGTAGCCTGGACAGAAGTGGCCTTTGTCCAGCCAGAGCTGGGGATGGCTGGGCCTCTCAACCCCAACTCCCCACGTCCCCAGGATGGCTCCCGGCTCCCGGCTGCTGCCAGCCCTCACCATGGATCTGTAAACACACCCTCCCCCGACCCCCCCATCCTGCCACCACCACTGCTGCCGCCATCGGATTGTTCCTGTCCCTGTCCTCAGGCCCTGGCAACTTTCCATGACGTATTGAGCTCAAGCCCTCCTTCTCACCCCCGCCCACACACTGGTTCTGGGGGGGAGGAAGGCGGGGTCGGTGATGCCTCTGGCCTGGGCACAGAGCCCCATGGGTGATGACAGGTGGCACAGAAACCAGGGCCTGATAAGATGGAAAGAATGTGCCGAGATCACAGCCAGGGCCGGCCAAGGGTGGTGGGTCAGGAGGGAGGGGGCAGGCCCTGCTGACACAGGGAGAAGCAGGGCCTGGCACAGTGGCCCCGACTCAGGGGGCTGGTTTGAAAAGAGTCTCCCCCACGAAGATGATGGAGATATAATGATATCTCCAAACATCAGGTGGAAGGGGGCGCTCCCTTATTCCGGGGTGGCCCAGAGGACAGTATCAGGACAGAAGGGCAGAGGTGTCATGAAGGAAAATCTCAGCTCTGGTAAGCAGAGCTGAGAGGTAGCGAGCTCCCCATCACCAGCCACATTTTAGCAGACAGGGATACTGCACAGGGTGGCTCAGCCCTGGGTTGGGGAGAACACAGAGCCTCTCTAAGGTCCCTCACAGGCTCGGTGCTCACGGGAATGGGCCATGGGGGCTGCCACAGGGTATCACTCACTTTTCATGTCATCCAGGTCCGCAGAGCCCAACATCTGGGCTTCTGCCTCGTCAGTGGGCACCTGCTGCTCTGGGCCACCCAGGCTGCCCAGAGCACTGCCTGGGCACAGCCGCTCCCGAAGGTCATAGCTGGCTGATGGGCTCCAAGGCCGGGTCTTCTCCCCAGCAACTCGGGAGGCCCTGGCCCGGGGGCTGGGGGAGCTGAGGAGGCAACAGGCAGCCTTGGACTTGACAGGAAGCCACAGTGGAGATGGACCAGGTAGGGAGTTCCTTTGTCTCCAGCTCAGGGCAAGGCCTGGAGTGGCCCCCTGGGCACCAGACACAGGCCCCTTCCTCCGGGGCAGAGGAGAAAGCTCACCACCACCCTTCTGCCCCCATCACACTGGACCCCCTTCCTCTCCATCTCCACCCTCCTCTTCACTCTGACACCCTACCCTCTCTCCTAGAGGAGTCTTCCCCTCTTGACCCTCTGATTCCTCCTTGCCAATCATGTGGACAGAGAGGGCCGCCGCTCCCCGCCTCCCCTGCCCCCTCTCCTGTCCTCTCCCCTTCTCTGGGGTCAGAGGAGGACACATTCTCTGGGATCAGGCAGGGGCCCAGGACCTCCTCTGAGCGGGGCTGGAGGCCAGTACCTGACCAAGTGTTGGGGACTCTTATCGGAGCGAGGAGCCCCTGAAGACAGGGGCTTGGTGAAGGCAGCCCTTCCGGAGAGGCTGGGACTGTCATCCTCGTCACTTCCAATGGAGAACTGCAGACAAACCAGATACGTCCTGGGCCCCTGCCCCAACCCAGCCACTCCGCACTCACCGAACAGCCAGCCTGCCCTCAGGGGCAGACACCTACCTTCGCTTTCTGGGGGGACCCTGAGGGTGGGGGCTCCACAGGCTCTGCCTCAGATTCCCCTGCCTCTTCCTCTTCCTCCTCCTCCTCCTCTTCCTCCTCCATCCCCATTCCCCCCTCCTCCTGGATGGGAGGGGTGCCCTCGGAGGGGGCAGCAGAGGTCTTCTCCTTCTTCTTCCTCCTGGTCTGCCGGGCGGAGGCGGGGGGCAGTCGCCGCAGCTTGTGGGGCGGAGGCAGGCGCGCAGAGAGCGGGTGGTGAGTGTGGTGGGATGTATGCCGGTGAACTGGGGGTACAGGAGGGTCAGTTGGGGCCCCCACAGCAGATGGGGACCCCTCACCACCCCAGGGACACACACCTTATTCTAGCTCAAGGCCTCAAACGAGGGCACCCTAGCCCTTCCTCCAGAGCCAGGCTCCCCCTAACACCTGTGCACACAGCCTGGCAGAGTGGGGGAAGGGGAATAATGCAAAGAGGGTTCATGAAAGAGGGGTGGTGGGAATGGGAGGGCATGACGCAGCAAAGTCGAGTCAGAGAGCTCAGGAGGGGAGATGAGAAGGCAGAGAGGTGGGCCAGGGGTATGGCAGCCTTGGGGAAGGTGAAGGTCATGGAGCAAGGCCTGGGGCCCAGGTCCCTACATTTCCCCTGCGATAGGTGAGTGAGGCAGGATGACTTAACATGGCATGGTGGCCCCGCACAACGTCCAGCACAGCGTCCAGCACAAGATGACACTGGGTGACCAAGCCAGTGGTGAGCACGGTGATGGTGGCAATGAAGGTGATGGTGGTGAGGGCGGCCACACTAGGGGTCCCCAGGCTACCCACACTCAAAGTCCCGCTCGCTGTAGCTGCGGCTGGGCTTCTCAGGGTCCCAGGCCGGGGGCTTGCTGATGAGGTCCCCAAACCTGCTCACAGCCAAGGTCTTGCCCAAGTCATCGTCCTCCTCCTCCATGTCTGGGCTCAGAGGGGGCTCCTCCAAGGGGACCCGGACCTGCAGGCTCAGACAGCTCTCCTAAGGACCCTTGAACGCCCCACACCCACCCCAACTCCAAGCCCTGGGTGGAAGCAGGGGAGACCAGCAGGCTCCATCTTCCACAACCCCTTCTTCCAGGGCCCCAGGCTGGGGTCAGCACCCTAGGCTCCCCAGGCATGGGAAGACCGGACAACGGATCTGAAAAATACCAAAAGACCCCTCTTTCTCCATACCGCCTAGCCCAGCTCCATCTTGGAGCTTGGGGGTCCCAGGGTCAGCCAGAGGGCACCCCAATCCTGTTTGGGATCTCCCCCCCTCCTCATTCCCTATCCCCACGCGTCAGTCACCTGGGGTAGCGGGGAGGCGCCCCCGGGTGGCGGGATCACTCCGTTGGCCATGGCCGGGGAGGCGGCTTGGGAGGCTCTCGCTCACTGAGGGACCCGTGACCCGGGAGAGAAGAAGGGGGCGCTGCGGGGACCTAGTGGGGAGTCCTGGGGGAGGAACGGAGGGTCTGGATCCTTGCACGGCCCTCCGCTCCCCTCTCTGGAGCCCAATACCCCACCTGCCCAAGCGCCCAACCAAGGCCCGGCCACACCCCGGCGCCCTGGGGCCCGGCCCTGGCCCGCTGCGCCCCGCCCCACCCTGCCCTGCGGTACCTCGGGGCTCCGGGACGTGCGGCGCCCGGGCCGGCCTCTGCGCCCCATCTCCCTCCGACTCTCGCTCCGGAGCCTGTCCCCGCGTAGGGCCGAGCAGCCGGAGGGCGCCCGCGGCGGAGGGAAGCCGAGCGGCCTGGCGGACGCAGGCGCCGGAGTCCGCAGCCCGCGGCTCCACCTCCTCGCGCTTCACTCCGCAGCTCCGCGCCGCCGCCGCCGCCGCCGCCGCCGGGCAGCACAATGGGAGCGGGCGTGCGGTGACTCACCTCGCCCCTGCCCGCCCGGCCCCACGCGCGGCCCCCGCAGCACGCCAGCAGCCCTTTCTCTGGACGTCCCACACATCTCTGGAACAGATCCCTCCCTCTTCTTGCTTTTAGCCTCCCCTCCCCTCAAGAGGCGCCGGGGCGACCCCTCTACAAACATAAGCCCCTCCGACCTGAGTTCACAGCTTGGGGAAGCACCCACCACCTCTCCCTTCAGTCCCAATATAGCCCCAAATGCTGGGCTTCTGCGACCACCACACCACCCAATATTTGACCTTGGTCTCTCTTTCCCCACCTGTAGCCAGCAGGGCCCTGGAATAGGACTGTTCCAAAGTTTCATGGGGCTCTGAGATTCTGCGGCTGTTTCCATTCCTCTCTCCCTGGTCCCCCACTCCCTGGAGTCACATCTCCTTTTCCAAGGGCAAAGGTCTTTGGACCAAACTAATGGGTTTGACCCTCTAGGGGTCTCACTGAAACCGAGCACTTAGCACAAGGCCATGTGCATTAATCCCACAATCACATGTGTTAAGACATCCCTGAATCCTTAGGAGAACATAAAAGGAGGTCAGGGGAGAGCGGGAGTTGAAGCTGACAGGCAGGGGAAGTTGGAACTGGCCAAGCCCAGGAGAGGAAACCAGCTCCTGGGAGGAGCAGGGAAGGGTGCTAGCCCCCATGGAGCTCCATGAGGGGTCAAGTTCAACCCTGTGACCTTGAACGTGTAATTTGCCGTCTCCAACCCCGGCCTTGATATGGTGCCCAGCCCAGCCCAAAGGAAGATTGTTCTACATTCAGAGCCACGCAAGGGGCAAAGGGGACAGACAGCTAGTGTCTATCCAGCACCCACTTCTGCTTTATGCAGCAGCGGCAAGACAGGCCCTCTCCGGGCTCATCTCAGCCTTCCCGCAACAGAGATTCGGGGAGGCTTGTTATCGGCCGCAGGCACGGCTGGGAAGCAGGATGGCATCAGGTGTATAGGCGTATCAGGTGTATCAGGTGTATACACTGGTGTATAGGTGATTGCCTGAGCCACAACCCCCCTTCACTGACAGGGTGCTTGACCACCTTGTGTCACAGGGTCTTGAGAGGGTGAAACAAGACGCCAGTGTGGGAGTCAGTCGGGCGTAAGCAGAGCATGTGAACTGAGTGCCCCAGATCTCAGGATGTGAGACCTCTCTGTTATCGGTTGAAGTGCATTCCTCCAAAATTCATATGTTGAAGTCCTTATCCCCAGTACCTCCGAACGTGACCTTATTTGGAAATAGCATAGTTGACAGACGTTAAAATAAGGGCAGGCTGGGACAGGGTGGCTCCTTTTCCAGTATGACTGGTGTCCTTATAAAAAGGAGAATTCAGACACAGACACACTCAGGGAGAACGCCGTGTGAAAACTGGAGTTATGCCTCACCAAGCCAAGCACCAGCAGAAGCTGGAGGCCTGGAACAGGTCCTTCCCTAGGCTTGTGGCAGCAGCTTTGCACTCCCGTATGTCACCCCGACCCTTTCTCCCTCCACCAGGTACTTCGGTTCCAAGTCTCCTCCTTGAGGGTTGTTTGGGTGGAGCCTCCACTTCCTCTGGTCTTCAGTCTACCTCCTACACCTGGACATGGCCCCAGTCCGTCTCCCATCCAATCAATTCAGACAGCAGCAACTTTAATACCAGGACAGCCTGGGAAAGGTCTTGCCAGCCTGGGGCCTCATGAACTGGAGCGGGGACACCAATGCCCATGGACACCATTTGGCTGGTCCTCTGAGGCCCTGCTGCAGGTCCAGCTCTTTCTGAGACCCTCAGACTCCCATGATCCTCCCAGCTGGGGGCTCCCCCAGGCCTCCCGCAGTCAGAAGCTTCAGTCTCTTGCCTCGAAAGCCCTTTCCTGTATCTCCTGGCCTGTGGGATGGTGAAGTGCAATCTCCCGTGAAAAGATCCGAGGAAGTTAGTCCCCCAAGTTCATCTGTCCTTCAGGGAGGGGTGCTGCCAGCCACCAGGTGTGTCAGACCAGCTCCTCCAATTAGACATCAGTGTTTGCTTTCATCGTTCCAACGCAGATCTCCTGGCATCCCGGAGGCTTCTCCCGGGTGTCCCACTGCCTCCAGTCCCCCCCAGACTTCTGGTCCCAGTGGGGTCTTCGTTCCTGAGACGAGAATGCTCCTCGTGTGCACAAAGGATGGCCGCTGTGTGCGTGTGTGTGTACGAGAGATAGAATGTGGGCAAATGGCTGCCCTGGCAGCTCCCAGCTCAGAGCGTGGAGATACTCAGCAGTGACAGGAAAGGTGACAGCAAAGGCAGAAGCACAGAGCATCTCTGTCGCACCCTCCTCCACTGCCCAGTCTGACGAACGTCCCCACCGCAAGCTTCCTAGATGAGTTTCTTAAGGAGATGACACCTTTGCCGCCAGGAGCCACACAGGGAAGGGATTTAAGCATGACGTCCGGAGCCAAGCCCTCTGAGTGCACAGCCCAGCTCTGCCACTGAACAACCGCATGACCTTTCTGGACCTCACCTTCCCCATCTGCGTGAGGGGTAACAACGGGGTTGTGGAGAGAGTGGAGTACGTTCAACCCTGTAAAAAGCACCAGGACAGTACCTGTCATATAGTAAGTACTAAGTGCCAGCTAGCATCACTACAACAAATCGAAGATACACAAGCACGGTGCTGGGAAGCCCTCGGGTAACTGGCAATATGAAAAATGATGAATACACACGCAGGAAAGAAGTGGAGTTGACTTACACTTACAAGAGTGCCAAGTCCCCAGATGCCACCCATGCAAAGCCATGGTTGGAACAGAAGACAGAAAGGTCAGAACCACATTTACCTCCCCCAGGGTGGAGTCTGACGCTCCTTGGCCAACGGCCTGTCTGCGCCTTTGTAATGCTGATTTAGCAGGCTAAAGAGCTTCTGCACCACAGCAAGATGTGGGTTCCAGTAGCCCCAGGCTGTCACTTAGACTGACCTGGAACTCCCTCCTGTCAAGAACACCCCCTCCCCCCTCTCCAGAGAGCAAGGGCCCAGTGTCGTTTGCTGTTGATTGGCCTCATGGTGAGACCTTCCTTTTATGAGAGGTAACAGGGTGTTGGGAAGGAGCCTGGGCTCTGGAGTTGGAGACGCTTTACATAAAATACCAGTTCAATGCTTGGCACGCCCCAAGTGCTCCATAAATGTCATTCTTATTATTTACTATTGTTGTTACTCCGCTGTGGTCATCCTGTCATCATCCTTGTGTCCCTCGGTAAACTTGGACTCAGCTTCGAAACAAAGCCCATCTCAGGTCAGTGCCACCTGTCCCTGGAGGCTCTTGCCCTGCAGAGCCCACCTTTTAGCTCCAGAGGCGCAGATCTATCTGCAGGTAGGATGACATGTTGACATATGAGGCTATGTCCTTCCTCTCTCCTCCCCCAACCCCACCCGAGCAAGTAGCCTGCTTTGAATTGTGTTGTTTTGGGGAGTGGGGAGGGAGGTTTGTAGAGGAGGAAGAGGAAAGGGCTAGCAAGAGTACATGCAGTGACCAAAGGAGCAAGCCTTTGCCGTCCCCAGTGAGCAAAGCAAAAGGAGTTCCCCCCAAGAAGAAGGGATCAGAGAGGGAATGAGGGGGTGAGGGGTTCAAATAAAAAGTTGTTTTGAAAATGTTGCCAAGTAATATTTCATGCACACCCAAGAGCATGAACAGAAACCTACTCATGCACTGTACACCAGGCATCGGGTGCACACGCATCAGTGGGACCTGACATGGTCCCAGCCCTTGGGCAGCTTGCAGACAACAAACAAGCAAATTACAGAATGTGGCAAGTGCCATGGTGGGAAATCCCAGTTACAGAGAACATGCAGGCGGCACAGCCACAGACAGTCTCTAAGAATCGCTGTGCGAGGTAGGGCGGGCTCAGGCAGCATGGGAGAGGAGGGCATTCCGGGCAGAAGGAAGAGCCTGGGAAAGGCCCCATGACGGAGAAGAATAGATGTGCACGGATACTTGGGCACTGAGGATCTGGATGGTTTTTCTGGTCGATGGGGGTACCCCTGAAACCTGGCACCACAGGGAGACAGACCGAAAAGGACTAGAGAATCAACCAGTGTGGACATTCTATAAGGTCTAGTTTCAGGGAAAACCAGAAAGGGCCCAAGTTGGAGATGCAGCATCCCCTGAGTGAGAATCACCTTTCTTAACCCAGGTTCAGCTTCCTACCCTGTGAAAGAGAGATCACACTTTTTCTTCAGGGCTGTATTGAGTGCAATCATGTCAGTAAAACCACTAGTATGAAGACCAGCATGGAGCCGGTGCTCCAAAATGGCCATCATGATGAGATCTGCCCACTGCCATGTTCCCCGTCCTTCACGACCCAGCCCCAAGGTGACTTGCTCCTCTCCCTCAAAGGGACCGTAAGCTCCGTGAAAGCAGGAGCAGGTCTGATTTGTCCTTATACACCACCCCCCACCCCATTCCTCTCACATTGAGTCTGGCACACTTTAAGAGCTCAATGAGCATCTGTGGAATTGAAGGCAAGTGCACAAGTAATTATAGTAACTAATAAACTGAAGAATGTTTTTGTGGAGGACAGAGAAGTCACTCGGTCCAAGATGATCAAACGACAGGATGAGCCGAGGAAAAGCATGCCACAGCCTGCTGGCATTCCCAGCAGCGTGTGAGGCTCAGGGGAGAAACAGCCGCCTGTGGACACGCGGGAGGAGAGACGCAGCTTTTCCCTCTTCCGAGGGCAGAGGGGATTTCTAGGCAACAAAGCAGGTTGTAGTAACTAGCAGGCAAAGATTTTTTATTTTTAAGATTTTATTTATTTTTAGAGCAAGGGGAAGGGAGGGAGAGAAACATTAATCAGCTGGCTTGCGCACGCCTCCAGCCAGGAACCTAGCCCACAACCCAAGCATGTGTCTCGACTAAGAATCAAACCAGTGACCTTTCAGTCCGCAGGCTGTCACTCAACCCACTGATCCACACCAGCCAGGGCGAGAGGCAGATTTTTAAGCCAGCATTTATTTAATGCTTCCAGGTTCACACAGCACTTCCACATACATCACTGCCCTCAACCATTTTGTGAACTGGGCAAGTTATTGATTAGCCAGCCTCAGGCCCTCACGGTGGATGCAGGCACCACAGACCAGGAGGGGCAAGTTACTCACTCATGGTTAAATAGTGAGCTGCAAAACTAAGGCATGATCCTGAATCTTTTGCATCTAAATGCACTGTGGTTCTCCTGTATGGCCATCACGCCCTACTGGATTCTAGGGGGAAGATGCAAACACCACACACACCCGGAGCCAGCAAGCGTCCCACATGCAGAGCCGTGGCTGAATTTCCAGCTGCGGCAACAGTCTGGGCAGGGCGTTCTCAGAAGCTACTGCAGCATCTGGACGAAGGAGGAGGAGGACCTCACCCTCGCTCTGCGTGAAATGACTCATCAGCAAAGAGGAACCCTCTCCCACTGAGACAGAGAGATGGGTCCTTCGAGCTGACCTGCTTGCGCCCTGCCCCCCAAATCTTAGGAATCGGTGTCCATGCCACTCGAGTTGGTACTAACTACTACTGACCCCCTAGGAGCTGACAAATATTTTTAAATATAATTCTGAAGCATAATACAGTGAGTTTTAACACCTTTTAGATAAAATATAACAACTACTCTAAACCACCCTATTCCCGTGTGCCTTTTCATTTTCACCCCCCACCATCCCTTTCTGTCCATCCCTCTAGAATTTACACAAACAGAAGCAAGCATGAATATGTATTCTATCCCCTCCCACCTTTTTTTCCACAAAAAATACAGCATCGTGTTGCTCTGCATGGTTTTGGGGAGCGAATCCTTTTCCTCCACAGCCACTGCCAGCAAGCCCAAGGCCAGAGGCTGGCAACCAATTAGCACTTGTTGGAGGGGAAAGTCAACCCGAACGGACAAATAGGTCTCGGGGGACAGCCCCAGGGTGTGTAAGGCAAGTCCTGCTGACCGGCATCTGTTCACAAGTGTCAGTGGCGAATCCGTCCCATCTGCTCAGAGCACGGCAGGGTCTGAAAAAGTACATCCTGGCACTTCTCCTAGAGAGGCGCGGGGTTCAAGGTCACACACACAACCAGTACCTCTGTCTTCTGGGTCACCAACAAAACAGCACCCACAGGACAAAGGATGCAGAGGACATCGTTGAATAGTTAGAACAAAAACAGTCGGAGACCTTCAGCGCAAACAAATGGAAGGAGCTCCTCTTTTAACTGCCCCAGCCTCACACCGCTTTACAAATCACCCTAAAACGGCTGGAGATCATTCAGCCCCATCTGGACCATGACCTGAAGGGGCTTCTGGGAAAGTTCTTGTAAACAGGCCTGGCTTTCACAAAAGGCCGCTGCGGCCGAGGTGGGACGAGGCCTTCCTCAGGACCCGAGCAGGCTCTCGTCCGCAGAGGTGCAAAACCTCGGACGGGGAAGGGGGCTGTGCACACTGCCAGGAAAGTGGACTAGTATTTTTGGGAAGTCTTAATTTGCTTCAATTAAAAATCCAGGCCAGCCCTGAGCAACACAGAAGTAGGTGAACTTCTTTTCTGAACCTCTGCAGTGCCTTTTCTGGGCCCCCACCCGTCTGCAGGTCTGTCACTGAGGGACCTGCACCCCAGCCGGCACTTCCCATCTGGCTGGTCTGGGGGTCACACCATTTCCTCCCCACTCTCCCACAAGACCAGACCAGGGCCCTGCAGGAGAGGGGAGGGAGGGAGGGAGAACCAGTGGGCTCCACCAGACAGCAGAACCCCGAGTCAGGGGCCTCTGCACTGCCTTCCCGGTCTGGGTCACGTCCATCCATGGACGGCCGTTTTCTTGAGAACACGGGCTCTGCATCTCGGATCAAAGGAGTGAGAGAAACGCTGGGGAAGATCAGCTGCTTTAAACAATGCGCAGCGCACAGTAAGGGCTCCCGGAGCCCTAGCTGTTCGGCTGTGACCACCGAGGTAATTCGCAGGTGTTCCTCTCCATCTTTGAGGGAGCTTTCAATCCCGCCCCCAACCGCCCTCCTGGCCGTCCTGGCCCAGGGAAGGCAGCTGCTTTGGGGAGGTCGTCTATGAGCCACTGGGGAGCCCCTCCTGCTCCGACACACCCTTTAATGGGCTCTGTGGCAGGACCTGTGTCCTACTGGTCTCTGTCCAGGGAAGGTACAAAGAAATTCACCCATTCGGGGCACTTACGAAAGACTAAGGAATGCCCATGTCCCAGGACAGGGAGAATGCTGGCCCACACCACAGGTCAGAAAAGGCAGAACTGGCCAGAATGGGCCTAACCACTATGGCGGCCTTCTCCCTCCTGGGGCCCAGCAGCTGTTTCCCTGAGAACCCAAGGACTTCCAGTCTTTCATGAGCCAGGCCCGAGTCTGAGCGACTGGCCTGCAGGACGCCGACTCCTTCCCACAGGACTCCATCCTCCAGGGCTCCAGGGTTTGAGGAGGGCGGGCTGGGTCAAGGGTGGAACCGGGCTCCAGGGGGATTTAAGTCTTCTCCAGACTACTGCAACCACCCCTCTCCTCCCTGCCCCCACGCTGGGAGGCCCCAACTTGGACTTCCCCAAAACAAAGTTTGCAGTGAGGTCTGACCGAGTTAACAGAACACGTGCCTCCCCTTGGGAACCTTCAGTTGAGGGCCCGTTGAGGGGAAAATAAGGAGTAGCGGCAAGACCACTATAAATGAGCCACCCCACTTGCCCTCTAGGTCCCCACCTTCTCAAGCCTGAATTCCAGAAATGCAGCAGGCTCACAAAAGCAGACATGCAAAAACATAAACTCTTCTCTGTAACTCAACTTTATCCTCTTAACGAGCCCCCTTTTCTAACTACCATGAAAGATATTCAGGTGAACTCAGGCCGCTGATGTAAACTCAATCAGTTCACAACTAACCAGGTCACATCCCCATTTGGGGGTTGGGCCTACCGGTCCTCCTGCAGGGACCCGAGCGCACCTTCCAGCATGCTCTCAGCAGACGTCCAGGACCCACAGGATTCTCTCAGACACCTCCCTTCTCCAGGCAAAAGAAATCTGGGCAACTGTCACCAGCACTCTCCTGCCAGGTCCTTCCAAACTGCCATCTCCATCTGCCTTGGTGGCCTGAGGAGCATCTGACAGGTCTCCATCCCCGCTAATACCAGGCAGGGATCAAGGCCCAGGGCCCCTTCACCCTCAGAGCCGCCCAACGCTAAAGGAGTTGCTCCTCCACCACCTCTGATGCTCTTCTCCGAAAACCCTCGCTCTCCACTCTGGAGCTCTTTGCTATTCACGGTCCCTCTCCAGTCTCTTCTCACAGCTTAGCTCTTTCACTTAAAACCCAGAGGTCTGTCATCTTCGTTCTTTCCATCTCCAGTCAGCTTTGGGGGGAGAGACCCACCCAGGAGTTGATACTTCGACTAACATCTTGCCGTACCCTGGGGGAGAGAGAAACGTCAAGTACAGTCCATCTGGGTCTGCCTATCCAGGACAAGTCAAGGATGACTCAGGAGACGCCGACCCAGGGCAGGGCGGGCAGCGGTCCCTCTCTGAGTGGAGCTGGGCACGCGGGCCCATCCACTGCAGAAAAGGTGGGGGCGGTGTCACCTGCTGGTGGGCTGACAGCCCAGACTTGGGAGTCACTCAAGCCTGGACTCAGCAGTTCTCCTCCATTTACCGGTGTGATCGTGAGCAAATCATTTAACTCCTCCTAGCTACAGTGTCCTCACAGGTAACAAGATGCCACCCACCTCCCAGGACCCCATCAGGAACTAAGCTCAGCACCTGGCAAGTAAACGCTCCATAAGTGAGAGCCATCTGTCAGTGCTCAAGACCCCACACGCACTCAGCCACAGCCAGTTTGGGGCTCAAGGGCAGCTTGACCTGACTCCCCAACACTCCCCTCCAAGCCCCCTTCCCAGGGCAGGGCCAGTCTACACACATACGCGGGTGCCCCTACTCCACTGTGGTCACTCTCAAGTACAAGACTCGGAACCCTGCTGAGGCTGGCTCAAGTCAGAACAGGGTTCATATATTGGGAACCTTTCAGTGGCCCATGGGTGGCTCAAATTAGCTTAAACCAAAAAAGGAAAAAGGAGAGGTCTCCCTTAGCTCACATTACTTAGAAGCCCAGAGGTAACTGACTGCAGGCACAATGGGACCAGGGACTCCAGAGACACCACCTGGACTTTTCCCTGCTCCGTCTGGCTCCAAACTCTGTCTTCTTCTCGCCGCAGGTTCCGGTTCCAGGCCAGCCACTGCAGGCTCACCCTCTCGGCAACCCTCGTGGGTAAAACCACCTTCTTTCCTAACTGCTCCAGCAAAAGGCCAGGTCTGGGCACTGGCAGACCGAACGGGCTGCAGGAACCTCCCTGCACCCATCACCCTGGCCATGGAGACACAGGTGAAGGAGTGGGGGCAGCGCCAGCGGGCCCCTCACTGAGCAAGGCCGTGTGGAGAAGGCAGGAGCAGAATCCACCCAATGCCAACCTCAACTCCGCCCCTCTCCCCAGTCACCCCTCACAATCAGCCCCCCACCAGTGGCCTCAGGTCCTCGTTAGTTCCCAATTCACAGTCAAGAGTGAGAATCTAACAGGCCCTGCTATTCAAGCGGTGATTTCCATGCTGTGCCACATGGCGGGCGCTGCTGGCTGAGGTCTGGTGCCCACGGGTCAGGAGTCCTACTGGATCCCGTCAGTGGGGGCGAAGGAGGCCAGAAGACAGGGTCTCACCATACAAACAAGGCTGCTTGGGCTCCTCACGGCAAAGGGCACCTCCTGTTAGAAGAGGCAGAAGGACCACAGGCCTCACGAGTGACGCATCTAAATACGCCCATGACATCAGAATAGAAACAGCTTTATTGATACCTGAGAAAAAGTGCAGGAGAAATGTTCCCACTGACCACTGAGCCTGTCCCCTCAGGCCAGATTGCCCAGAGGCCTGACCACCTCTCACCCTTCCCTTGAGCCGTGGGTCACTTGGGGCCTCACTGGCCAGCACCCAAAGGCTGGAGAGTCCATAGCCAGAGTCTGGAGAGAAAAGGTCTGCAGCCACGACTCCCGAGGCCAGGTGGGGTCAGCAGGGAGGTTGCACAGGGAGGCTTCACCGGTCTAGGTCTAGAGCCTCCTGGGTCACAGTCCGGAGTCCAATGGAAAACAACCGCTCCCAGGGCTCCCGGATCCAGGCCAGCAGGGCCGTCAGCTGCTCCGGACACACAGCGCGCACTGCCCAGAAACTCTCCAGCCGGGACACCTGGCAGACCGAGAGTGGCGAGGTGAACTCACAGAGGGCCACCTGGGACGAGAGGAGGGGAGGTCTCGGGGAGGACCCGCTGCCCCTCCTTGTGCGCAGCCTCTTCCCTTCCACGAGCCTGTCAGTCCCCACAGAAGATCCTGACTTTTTAAATAGCACCCAACTGACACCTACTGGACACCCCCAAAGGGCTTTCACAATTACTGTCTTGTGTCTTTGATCTTTCCTGTTCGTTCTGGAGGCAATTCCAAGGAATTGCCTGGGGTTCAGCTCCTGGCTCTGCCACCTGCGACCTGAGCAGGTTGGTTAACGTGCATGAACCCCCATTTCCTCACCCGCAGCAGGACTGGTAACAGCGCCTCCTCACGGGCAGGCTGCACAGAGCCAGCGGCTGGCGGAGGGGCCCAATCAAATGCGAACCCGAAGCAGGAGCAGCAACAGGGTGCTTCACTCAAGGCCACCCAGCTAACACAAGGCTAGGCTTCAAGTTCAGGGTGTTTCCACTGCCTACAGCAGCCCGTCCCCCACTTGCTCCTGCCCAAACCAGTGAGCCTCCCAGGTCCTTGCACCTGACTTCTCTGCCCCCTCTGCCGCGACTATCCATGGCACATTCCATTCACCCACCCCCCACCTTCTTCCTAGCCTTCTAGACCCATTTCCCACTATGAACCACCTCTGCCCGATCTCTGTCTGCCTCTCCGGCACTTGTGTGCACACGTGCAAGTGCACACACCTCATCGTAGAACACCAGCCGCAGGTCCTCCGGTGCCGTGCGGTAGAGCACCACGGAGCTCAGGCTACTGAGTGGCTGCTGCTCCCTGACACAGAAGGAAGGACCTGGCCCCGAGAGCGGGGCCTTCTCAGAGCCTTCAGCAGATGCCGCTGGAAGAGGGGGCTCTGCCCGGGACCCCACTAGGTCCTCCTCTAACAGGTACAAGGTGGACAGAGTCAGCAACAGGGACACGGGGCACTCGGCGGGGCCTGGAGGAAAAGAGGCAGGGAGAGCTGCAGGGTGGAGGCCGCGGAGAAGCCCGGGCCCTGTGGCAGAGCCCCAGCCGCTAGGGAGGAGGGGGGAGGACCTCACTGAGGCCACAAAGTGGCCGGGCCTCCGGGGCAGGGCCCCAGCTCCAGGGACCTCCAGCCTCCGAGACCTCTGAGACAAAGGAAGCCTGCCCCACTCTAGAAGGCAGAGGCAGAGCAGACCCAGCCGCCCTGCTCCCCCTCACAGAAAGCCCGGGTCCGAAAGCAAGGGGTCCCTCCCAGCCCTCCCCAGAGAGACCAGGAACTCTGAGGCAGTCGTGTGGGTATACCCCTGAGTGACAGGAAGTCCAGATCCCCAGAACTGAGAGCTGGACATGCACTGGTGGCCAGGCCAGCGGCCTGAGCACAGACAGGGCACAGAGGCCTCACCTTCAACCAGGAACACCTGAAGGTAGAAGAACCGGGGAGGCTCCAAGGAAGAGGCTCCTTCCAGCAGGGGCCTGGAGGAAGGGTGGCAGCCCCAGGAGAGAGTGGTCAGCCAGGGGTGGGCAGTACCAGGACGGGGCAGAGAGCAGGGAGGAAGGACCAAGCCTGTGGGCCTGAGGACGGGGACCGGGGGCTTGTAGATAGAGGGCCTGGGCTCCAACCCTGGCCTCGTCCTCCGACCCACTTACCACAGTCGGTGCTCCGGGGTCACCTCCTCCTCCGTGACACTGATGCTGCCCCTCCAGGCTGGGGGCAGCGCCTGCAGGACATCTGCACAGAGCCAACCAGAGATGGGGAGCCCTCGTGACTCCACCTCTTCTGCCCCAACCTCCCTGCCTCTCAACACCTGCCCATTCTCCAAGTTTCTAGACTGCAGGAACTTCTCTGAGGACTGTTTCATTACCTGTCTGTCTCAATTGTGGGCATCAGACACGGAACCTATGACCCCACCCCCTCGGCCTGCCCTCCCGGTCTCTCCCTTTCCTCTCTCACCCGTGAGCTCCTCTAGGAAGGCTCGGCAATGCCTGGCATCTCGGGGCAGCAGGACACAGCGGCCCGCCCCAGCTGCCCACTCCAGCCTCAGGCTCTGTCCTGCCAGGCCCAGCTCTATGCAACTCAGATCCTGCAGGGCAATGGCCAGGGCTGGCTGCAGCCAGCCAGCTGGAGGCCCGCTGTGGAGAGAGGAGGGGCAGAGTGGCGGAAAAGAAGAAGAGTTGAGTGAAACCTCCCGGGCCACGGTCCCACTCACTCACCAGATCTCCCCGGTCACCCTCAACACGTAAAGCTTGTGGTCAGACACAACCACAAGACAAAGACACTCCCCAGGGTGGCCTGAGAACACCAGTGGCACCTAAGGGGAAGAAGACGTTGATGAGAAACACAGAGAACTAGGGAGGCAGCTGCCAGACTGAGAGCCACGTTACTGTGGCAGCACCTTCAGCCTACGCCTCCCCTGGCACATCCACCCCAGTTCCCCACCCGCCACGTCCCCACCCTCCTGCTCTCCACCCCACGTCCCCTGCCTGCACTCTGACCGTAGCAGGTTCTCTGCGGTCTCCCTGCCTGCCACCTCGTCCCTCCAGTGCACCCTCCACACTCTGCCAGCTGGACTGTTCCAAAACACAGAACTGATCGCCACTCCCCTGCCTCCAGCCCTTCGGTGGCTCCTGTGGCCCTTGGGACCCAGTCCAAACCCCCTGGCAGACACATGAGGTGGCTCCTGGACCAGTCCCTGCCTGCCTGCTCCAACTCCTCTCAGGACACCCCCCACACATTCTGGCTGGCTGCCCCCGTCACAGCCGATCTCCCCACTGGCCACCCTCTGAAGCCTCCACACACAAGCTCCTTCACTCCCCTGGAACACCCTTTCCCTCCTCCCCCCTCTGTAACTTGTCCTTCAGGGCCTGGCTGGGCCGTCGCCTCCCCAGGAAGGGCGGCTTCCCTGGCGCACTCAGGCTGAACCAGACGCCCCTCTAGGGCCCTAGCCTGATTCCGGCATTTCCACATCACATGACCATTGTCTGTCTCTCACACCAGAGTGTAAGACAGAGAGCACGGCTGGTTTAGTCTAGATGCTAAGTGTCTAGCACGTGCTAGGTACTCAACAGAGAGGGTCCAGTAACACGCTGCATTTACAGTACGACAGGAGGTGCCACTGAGGCCAGGGCGGCACCCCACAGTCTGCAGACACCAGCTCTCACCGACACTGCCGCACTGGGACAGGAAGTGTTACTCCCCTTACAGAGGACCCACAATGGAGGCTCACACATCAAGGCACCCAGAGAGTAACTGCTGGAGCTGACACCGGAGGCCAGGTCCGGTAGTTCGAGCACCAGCTCTGACACAATTGGCTGGGATGGAAACAAGCAGGCACCCTGTCAGTCAGGGGCACGGACCTTGATGCAGCACTGGAACTCCTCCAAGGCATCGGCAAACACCTCAACATCCAGGAAGAGCCGGAGTCGGTGGTCTACGGAGCGGAGGCCGCAGCGCTCAGGGGCTGGGGGCAGGCGGTGGATCATTAGTCTGCCCTAGCCACCCAGTTCCATCCCACCTCCCCCCATCAGTGCCCCTCCCCACCCCCGACACCAGCCCCGCCTCATCTGGCCTATACTCACGGGGACTGAGGCTCCACCCGTGGCGGTCGTGGGAGACCGGTGCCTGAGACAGGGTGCTGTCAGCCCTGGCACTGTGGTCCCCAGTGCCAGGAGGGTCACAGACAGTGCTGGAAAACCACGAGGGGGCTGGCAACTGCTCTTCCGGCCTCTGCTCCCCACTGGGGGCCCCCACAGACAGAGCCAGGAGAACCACATGGTCACTGCCACAGTTGGGACACACCACAGGAGGCTCTGGAGAGAGGGAGGGGCATATCCCCGTGACCCCCCACACACAGCACCACCACCCCCAGCCCTGCTCGCCGGCTCCCCACCCACTCTCAGACTCGCCTCAGCCCACACACACCTCCAGCCGCACACACTCCCCACCTTTCCCCAGCCACCTGCCTCCCTCCACGGGCCCAGCTGCTAACTGATCGCTCCTGGACCCGGGGCCCACAGCTCCTCAAAACACACCCCACCACCTCCCTTTGGGCCTTCTCAGAAAGAACCAGGCTCCACCAGGCCCCATGCTGCTCCCCTCTCACTGCCCGGGTCTGATCGTGTACTTCGATGCTCTACCAGCAATGCCTGAAGCCCCAACTCGACCGAGTGCAGAGGCAAGGTGCCAGGCATGGGCCCAATTCCAGGCTCCATCACTTAAAGGCTATCATCTAAGCAACTGGGACAAGTCATCTGAGCTCCCCGTGCCTGGTGCCTCATCTGTAAAAGGGATGACGACAGTCCAATCTTACAGGGTTGTCAGGACAAGTGAACGTAATCAGACAAAGGATCCAGGACAGGGAGCAGCCATGAGAGAGGACACATTCCTTGAGCAGCTACAATGGCTGCGCTCGTGCCAGAGCCTTTGGTCAGAGCATCGAAAGGATCCCCCACCCATTGGGGAACAAGGAAAGCGAAGGGCCCCAGTGAGCACTGGCCGAAGTCCTTGGTTTGGAGCCCAGCCCCGTGCTTGTTGCCTTTCTGTCCCATTTAAATCTCCTACCCGCACCCTGGAGCAAGTTCATTCTCATCTCCGTTTGGGCGAGGTAACTAAGACTCACGCAGGAAGGTTCATTAACGATGCCTCCACTGAAGGGACCCCAGGGGCCACACGAACAATCCCCCCACCGTGGAGCACAGAGAGAGTCTGGGAGGTGGTAGTGCCCTTTCTGCTACACGCACAGGCCTGCCGGGTCCCTGAGACCCGCCGCCTCCTGGGAGGGCTTGGGGCGAGCGCTGGACAGGGGTCTGCTTTCTGAACGAAGTGCAAACCCCTGCTCTAGCTGCTGCCGAAAAGAGGAAAATTATAAACATCATGATTTCAACATAGGAGTTACCAATAACAGTCTTTTGGACTGGTCTGCAAGGGAAATTTTTTTGTCTTAAAGAACAGGAGGTAGAGAGACACCACCAGGCACTACTCGACACCCAGAGGCTCAAGGTCAGGTGGAAGGACAGTCAGAGCCAGCCCCCAGAGCGTCTGGCCCAACAACCGCAGCGCGAGGGTGGCAGTGCTGCACCCCCGACAGTGGGCGCTGAGGGTGCATTAGGTTTTATGTAGTTTCTGGAACATGAGCCCGAAAAGGGGGAAAGCCTTCAAGTTATGAAAAAATAATGAGTATGTTTATGCAGTTACAGAGATTGTATTTCCTGACTTTTAGAGGGGAAAAAAGATCTACTTTCTCCTTTTACTTTTTTTTATACACATAGCAGGCAAATGGTTTTATTTCTCCTCCAGGCAGAAAGCGGGCCCCCACTCCTCTCTTCCCTGCGGGTCCCCCTCCACACTCCCACCCTCAAAGCCATTTCCCCTGAAATGGCAGGAGGTCCATGGGCCAGGAGGTCAAGGGCAGGGCTTGTACCTGTACTTTGGAGCAGAGACCTCCCGCCTTCCACACTGGCCGGGCCTGACCTGGTCTCCCCTGGCTGGAAATCGTGGCCGCAGCGCAGACACTGGAGTCTGCCCCCCAGCTGGTCCCTCACTTCCCCACACTGATGCTGAGCCTTGGTGGCTGCTGGGGTCAACACAGCAAGCAGCTCCTGAAATAGGTCGGGCCGGAAGCGGCTGTGAGCAGGGGACCCCGGCCCCCGGCCTTCCACTCTCCCAGCAGCCACCTGAACCCCATCACCTGGACAGCGGCGTGGGCATCAGGCTCCAGCACCACGTAGCGGCGCAAGTGCCGGTTCGGGCAGATGTAAGAGAAGCGCAGAACAAGGACAGGGGCCGTGGGCGGCGGCTCCGAGCCCTGCACGGGAAGAGGGGACCAGGACAAAACAGCAGAGGGACTGGGGTTATACTGAGAGCACAGAGGGGGACGAGAGCGCTGGACCCCATTAAAATGCTGTTGCTAACACCCCAGCGCTGGCCCAGAAACTCTACCCCTGGGCCCGCCTCCCAAGCAGCCTGGGGTTGCCTATGCTCCCCCAGCCCCCTCCTCGATGCCAGTGAGAGACCTCGAGGACTTGGAGCCCAGTGCTGGGCACCCGAGACCCAGTGTCAGCGCTGGCTGCTGAGAAACGCCCACACCTTGCCCAGAAGCCACACTCACCTCGGGCAGGGGTTCCCTCTGGGTTTGGGTCTCAAACTCTACTTCAGCTGCCTCCAGACTCTGGAGCTCCAGCCGCTCCAGGGTTTGAGCTGCTTGGAGTTCCACCTCCAACAGGTGGCCCGAGGTAACCCGGAGAAAGCGCTCCTTGCCCCGCACATCCTGAGGCCCCTCCAAGGGACACACCAATAAGGGGCGATAGAGCTCCGCTGAGGAGAAAGCAAGACAGTGACCCTGTAAGCAGGCTGACAAGTACCAAGACTCCGCCCTCCCATGCGCTGGCCCTCCTCCAAGGGCTCAGCTGCCCCGCACCCAGGTTTCCCTCACTCTCCCAACACACCACCACCACAGCCACCAGGAGCTCACCTTCTACTTCATCCTGCTCCTGCTCCTGCTGCTGCTCTTCCTCCTCTTCCCCCTGCTCCTCCATCTCCTCTTCCTCCTGTGGCTCAAGGCCCACGCTGACCTCCTCTGTCACTTCCTGTGGGGACTCCTCTGGGGGCAGCGGGCTGGGCACAGCCTCGGGGCTCAGGGTGTCCGGGTGCAGGGTGCTGAGGGCAGGGGTCTTGGAGGAAGCCAGGACAGGGATCCCAGAGGTCTCCAGGTGATTCCTATACTGTAGCCAGTCACAGCCAAACTGTTCCCGGAAGCTGTTCATAAGTTCAAGTTCCCGGTGTTGCTGTACAAACCGTCCTACACAGGAGTGAATGGGATGGGGGGGCAGTTTCACACAGCTCGGCCAGCCCATGTCCCCACCCCCAGCCCCCACAGTCCCAGCCTCTCCTGTGCATGCCCCTCGGGGTCAGGTGAAAGTCTGTGCAGTGGGGCAGAGGTGGGGGCAGGGTCAGAGACAGGCTAAAGGCTTCCCCTCAGCAGCCCGCCTGCCCCGGAGTGTGTTCCACACACACTTCGAGCTCACGCAGTTCACAACTGTGTGTCATGCGCTGCTTTGGCAGACTCGCAGCACGCAGCGGCACAGTTACAGTCCTGTGACGTCCTGGGGGAGCAGCCAGCATCTCCCAAACCTGTCTGGCCACGGAATCCCTTTGACACCGCACAACACTAACGTTCCTTGTAAAAAACCCTTTGGGAAGTGCTGCCCAGGAGCAGTCTCTCCTCCTCGCTCCAAACGGACAGGGAGGAGGAAAGACGAGGAGGCCCTCCACAATGCTCGCTCCACCCAAACTAAAACCCCCCCTAACTAGAGGATTGGGGTGCTCCAGGCTGGTGCACCAGAGCCGGGGGGGCAGGGCTTACCCGCTGGGGAGGGGTCCTGGGTCCGGGGCTCTGGGTCCGTATCACTGGGTTCCGAGATACTGGCCCGCCTCACACGAACTCGGCTCTGCGTTTGGGCAGAGGAATGATATTCCACACAGCCAGGCCTCCCATCCAACCTGCCAAAAGCATCCCACCCACAAACAAGGGCAAAGCCTTACTATTCTCGGCCCCTCAACAACCCAGAGCCCCGGTACAGGGACCCAACCCCAGGTCCAAGGCAGCCTAGGACACTGTTTACCTTAAACTTACGAATCGGGTGTGGGGCCACAATGCCCCCAGAGGAGAGGCTGTCACTCAAGTCAGCACCACCCGAGGTTTCCGTGGTACTACCCACTGGCCAGGACGGAGGTGGGGCCTCTGAGGATGTGGAGGTCTGGCGTGTGACAACAGGAAGGAGAGAGAGGTCAGTGACAGAGGAGCACCTCCGCCCTCCCCAAACTCGCCGAGAGCAGGGACCTCCTCGCCAGCCGACCAGGCAGAGCCTTGCCCCAGGGACCCGGTTTCCTTCAGCGAGCATTCTCCCTTCCCATCCTCCCAAACCAGTCCTTGCTGTCCCAGTCCTGGCACTCCCATCACACCAACCTGAAAATCAGTCAGCGACAAGACCTTTCCATCAAGAAGGAACTGAACAGGATGAGAGAGGAGGGGGCAGAGTTGGTGGTGGGGCACACACCCTGGGAGCTCCAAGCCGGGCTGGGAGCCCTCCTAGACCTGTAAGGACCTCCAGGTTCAGCAGGAGGTACCAACATAATAAGCAAGAGTAAGCAAGGGGTCCGTCCAGGGCCTGGGCCCTGCGTCTAGGGGGTGAGAAAAGGCCAGAGGTGCAGAGGTGGGCGTGGGACTGCACGGGAAAGGCAAAAGAGAGTGTATATGGGAAGTCACTCACGCCAGAAGCAGCATCCCTGGCTCGGGGGGACAAGTACTGGGCAGTGGCCACGCGGTGCGCAGGGTGGAACCACAAGGGGTT
Organism: Tonatia bakeri; assembly: GCA_004024845.1. Classification (NCBI taxonomy): domain Eukaryota; kingdom Metazoa; phylum Chordata; class Mammalia; order Chiroptera; family Phyllostomidae; genus Tonatia; species Tonatia bakeri. The sequence continues at coordinate 180,653 of PVIA01002555.1, forward strand.
TCCCTCCAGATAGAGCTGAGGGGCAAGAAGGAAACAAAAGTGGGCCTTGAGCCTCCCTGTGGGAAGACAGGCACTAACCACATCCACATGGGGGGGGGCGGGGGGCAGAGCTGCCTTCCGGGTCTCTGAAGCACCCCAGTCCCACCTTGCGGAGCTCAGCCAGCAGCCACAGCGGTGACAGTGCCCTGTGTTCTTCCAACAGGTTGTACGCCACATCTAGGTGCTGCAGGTTCCTCAGCTGCTCCAGGCCTGGGGCAAAGGTGAGAAAAGAGGAAAGGCATGTGAGTGAGAGAGGGGGTGGAGGAGTGGGAGCATGCTGGGGGAGGTGCAGTGAGAAGGCAATCCTGGGCACTCAGACCCGCCTGTGAGCATGCATGAGGCTCCAGAGGCACGTGGTTCCCAGGCCCTCACCACCCTGAGTCTCACCCTGCCCAACCCCTCCTGCTGGCCCTCCCCTCCACACACTCCCCCACTCACCATGCAGGCCCTGGAGCTCATTGCCTCGCAGTATCAGGGTCCCCAGAGCAGCCCCGGAGGGTCCCATTCTCGGCACAGAACACAGGTGGTTATAAGAGATGTCCAGATGGCAGAGCTCAGACAAGTCCTGGGAGGAAGTGGGAGGTGATCAAGATTTTCTCCTTGACAAACTCTAACCAGGCTCCTTGGAGCCCTCTTCTCCACCGGGCCTCATCCTTGGTCTGCAAAAACTGCAGCCTCTCCGCACAAAGGATTTAATCTAACCCCCCACCTCCCCCACATTGAAAGACTTGAACTAGCATAATTTCTGATGGCTCAAATCCACGTCCTTAAGATGACAAGTCCAGCCCCCTTACATTCCCGCCTAGAAAAATGCAAGGCTGCCAGAAGAACTGAGTTTCTCTAGGCCAACACCTAGAGACAGGGCCCC